>OX421393.1:4967500-5567500 GCA_949126905.1 Amorpha juglandis
TACATGCACTAAAACTGTCTTTATATTGAAATAACACTAATTTGAACGGATATACTAACATATTGAAATAAAACTAAAATGGCGGCGTTTAAATCGCTCGAATCTGTTTTCAATTTTAAAATATTTATTTTGATGCGTTTTTAATAATTTTATCAATATTATATTTTTATGGTGATGTGCAGGCCGGCATGACTGGTAACCACCTATAAACTCATTGTTTGTCGATGGTTGCTGGTTTTTTGGACTGCACTATGCTTACCATCAGGTTTAGTGCAGTCACATTGGCCTGCTCAGATATTTTTACCGTTTACCACATTTGTTATTATTATTGGTAAATATGGCAGGAATATAATAGGCAGGAAACCGAAATAGGGTTTTCTAGAGGAAATACAATTGCGGTTTTGTTGTATTTATTCATATACCTATTTATAATTCGATTCGTCACCAACAGAATTATGACTATATTATATCACTAGCTGTCTCACAGCATTCTTAGAGCCTCATGCTCCGTCGAAGTTAGCTCAGCGGGTAGTGTTGTGGACTGCCGAGGCGAAAATCGCAGGTTCGAAACCGACCCTAAGAGCATGCAACAATAACTTTTCTAACCTCTTCTTACATTTATTCTGCAGTAGAGACTTGTTAATGGCATAACAAGCAGGTCGCTCTCTGTAAGCGCCACACCAGCCCATAAACAGAAGCAACACCACACAGAACTTTGAATTACAAAGCACTGCATGGCACTGGATTGCGTTCATCACTCCAATACATAGGTTGTTAGTTGTCATTATGCTAAATAATTTCACTGGCTTCAATATCCTTCAGATCGGAACATAACAGTGCCTACACACTACTGCTTAGCAACAGGAATAGGCTGGCCATTGATACCAACTCAGACGGCCTCTAATACGAGGGACATACCTTTAATAAAAGGGACTTACCACCTAGTATTTAATGTTGAAAGTTACTTTAGGTACTAGACACTTAAATCAATAAATTAGTCATCCATGTTTGAGTAATTCATACTGTGATTATTTTAACAGCTCAATAAAACTGTATCTATAGGATAATATAATAGATAATGTAATATATATGACATACATTAAAGTTATGTTAAATGATATCAAAATTAAATCCTCTGAAACACTATTTACCAAACTGTGTTGTCATAGAGTGGAACTTCCGACATGTTACGGCACCCACATTGAATAGCTTTAAAAATAGACTTGACCAAATCTCCAATCACAAGACACACAGATCAGCATAGACTTGACCAAATCCCCAAGACACACTGTGGCACAGCGGGAGAATAGCTGGCTGTGAAGCAAGAGGCCGCGGGTTCAATCCCCTCACCGAGACAAATATTTGTGTGATTCATAGATATTTGTTTCAGGGTCTGGGTGTTGTGAGACCGAAAGTCTCTCGTAGTTCCTGATACCCACAATACAAGACTAGTATCTGACTGTGGGGTTAGGACTATGTATGTGACTGTTGGGTGTACTTATTTAATTAATATCTAATATTAACTTGATGTGCGATGAAATGTTATTGCATATTAGCATCCAATTACAGGTGTTACTGTATTCTTTTATACTCCTGAATGACGAGAAGAGTAGCTCAAGAAACAGGAGTAACACCACTCAGGACTCTGAATTGTAGTGCATGATACACAACTGTCGCCCGTATACTGACACGCTATTTAAGTATTTAAGATCATTTTAAACAAGTTAACTCCCTCTTAGCTGTCAAAATTGTATGAAAATAAGTAGCCGATAGCCGTCAGACAGCTAAGTAGCGTTTCAGTATTCGGACATGTGCCAACTCTTCTCCATATAAGATGATGTCACAATGCAGAGTGATTTCATTGGTTAAAATGTCCATTAAATAGAAAAACAACTGCTTCTACACTGTTGCTTAGCCACAAAAATATACATAGCAGTAGTGGCAATCAGAAACAAACATAATAAGTAACTTATAAATGGCTGATCAAATCTTCAAACATAGCTAAACACCACCTCAATTAAACTAGCATTCAGATAAAAAAACCGCATCCAAATCGGTCCAGGCGTTACGACGCCCAAGACCGTAATTTCCTATAATCGCATCCAAATTGGCCAGTGGTTGTGGAGATAAGCTAGTACAGCACAGTCTTGACAACTTCTTGAAAATTTTATAGATATATAAATTAGTTAATGACACTATCAAAAACATAATATTTGATAAACTTATGCAATAAACTGGTTGGCTATTACATCCACCTATTTCTCTAGCCCAATTTCAATAACATGCAAATAAGATAAGCTCCATGTCTATAAGAAATCCTCTTAAAAAATCTTGTTAAATATGTCTAGCGGACGTGTGATCGTAAACAAGCCGATTAAATCAAATGTACATTTTATTTGATACAGCATTAGAGGCTATAAAAACACATTAATTTACATTATTGTACGATACGAACGGTTTCACTTTTCTATGTAAGCAGGCTATGATTCTTTCACGACTTAAATTTGGAATCAACGGGGCGTAAACTATCGAGAACATCAAGGCGGCTTTTTTTTTTGTGAAACTTAGCATTGGCATTAACCTTGCATTATTCCCAAATCCCATAAAACATGGTCATCGTTTCTAAATGTGAATATATGACGTAATAAACCAATAACATACCTAGGATGATTTTCCGGCGGCTCGCATGCGGCTCCTCCGTGTAAACCCACTCGAAATCGTTTCTAGACACTTTTGCACCCATTTTTAAACACAATTTATTTAAAACATATCACAAAAGTCACACGCTAAGCCAACAATGGTTCGTAACGGTCAATAGACGTTAAAAGAAGACCTATGGAGAAGAACGCCGCCTATTTTATAAATTAATCAGATTAATACTTCGCAACAAACGTCTATCTTTCGCCACTTTAATCAGGTGAGTGCACGCCGAGTAATGTCAGTACAAAAAATATGGTTCATAGAAAATTACAGTGCAACGGTTGATACTGACATTTCGCGCCCCTCTTTCGTCGTCTTCACCCCCGCCGACACCACTCGCCATTTTGGCAATGTGTCACTGTCAAGAAAGAAGCGTCCCTCATTGCTTATTTCGTGTTGATAAGAAGTGTTTGCGTCGATTAAATTCCGCCCTTTTAAATCCACAAATACAGCAATATTCCGTGACATTTCGACATTTATTACAATGTTTCGAAAGTGTTGTGTACCCAAGTGCAATAGTTTACGAAAGGATGTTAAATTGCATCAATTTCCTGCAAGGAAAGAGAGTAAAGCGCGGTGGTTACATTGCCTAGATAAAGAAAATATTTGTGAAAACACCAAGAACATATATGTTACCCATAACCATTTTGCGCAAAGATTTGTCAACCCGGCGACAAATCGCTTGAACTGTAACGCTTATCCAAGTTTATTTACTAACCTGAATACTTCAGGCAACTCGTCAATGGTTGTGGAAGAAACAGAGGTAAGCTACCTTTTAAGTGGAAGCTACAATTTTTTCTACAGATACTGGTTTGATTAATTTATTTCTTGTTGTTTCTAGTTTATGTGAACGACAGTATTGATCACACTTATGCACGGAAGCGTCACATCGACCATACATACTCGCAAATTACCGAAAGCACCTCGAATAAATTGCCACGCTCCGACATTAATGGTATGTAATACTAAATATAATCAACAATTACATCAAACATTTACAATGCTATGCTTGACTTACTCATAATATTATATTTGGTTGAAAATAATAGTATTAAACACCATGCTGGGCCTAGTGAGGGTTGATAAGCTTTACAAACCTTTATGCAGGTATTCTCACGATTACTTTACCTCTTCCATTAACATACATACATATGCTCACACGAGTAATAGTTGCAGTCGATGGGTTAGGTATAGGTGTAAGTCAGAAGTGTGTGCTTTGACCGGTCTATATGGTGTAATTGTAATCTTTTTGGAATCAAATAAAAAAGGACAATATTAACAGAAATGTTGACCAATGATGTCTATGATATATGAATTATACCATTTATTGATCCGTATACCTTTTTATTTCCTTTTTTTTAACTGTTTTCACTAAAAAATTATAATTCATTTATATTACCAGCTGAGGAGATGGAATGGAAATTATTTCCCATTTTTATTTCAGGGCATAGTATCTTACTATCTATACGTATAATTCAAAATAAATTAAGAAAAAAACATTATACAAAATATTTACTATAACTCCATGTTTATGTAACCCCATCGTTGTCTTTGTGGTTTAGTGGCAGCGAAAATTGGCTGTAGACCTGACAGTTGGAGTCCGATTCCCGGGTTGGACAGGGTAACACTTTGTGTGGGTTTTGTAATACATCAGGCAGGCATCCGGTCTCAAAACCTGAGTCAAATATTTTCTGCAAACACGCTTGTGTTAGAGTGGTATATAGTTAAATGAAAGAAAATATTTATTTTAACGATACTTATCTATTTCAGCTCTGTATCCTGATGGAAGACCTGTCAGTAACACCATGCGGAATATAGCAGAAGCTGCATCAAAATTATGAGACCAAGATATTTTAAATCAGATTGATATCTGATTTGAAACTGAGAACTCTGCAGCAACACCTCACTCACCCGTATCAGAAAGAAAACAAGGCAATAAAAATATTGAGTTTGATGAAGAAGATATTCAGGAACAAGCAAGACGAGAAAGAATAAATATTCATTCTAGAGCATAATATACATCCGGATGGGTAACACGAAAAATACTTAAAAAAATTAATTGTAAAGAATGTAAGAATAATTTGCTAAGTGACGACAGTAGTAAAAAAAATAAAAACATTCCTAAATAAAAGTTTGTTTTAATCCTAATTTGTAGAGCCCTAATAATACGTATTATAATTTTAATAAGAATTATCAAGTAAAAGGGATGAAACAAATAAATATTAAATAGGCTGTATGATTCATTTAAAAAATATATATAATAGGCTGTATGATTTTTGTTCCATCGCCTGCATTACACACATAGTACGTAAAGAAAAAAAGTTATGTCATGTTCAATTGCAGCAATTCGCATTACGGTTCAATGACAATGTACCTGACATGGCGGTCTGAACGTCAGTTCTCTAAGTAGTCTGTGGGTGAGTGAATTATAAATTATGAATGAATGAAATCTGACAGTTTATCCACTGTTACCAGTCTAATGGCAACAATCCATTCATTCATTATCAACCTGTGTCATAATACCATAGAATTAGTATGTACGACATACCTAATATTACATGCTACTACTACTACATACTACATAATTAATCCATGAATTTGTGAGTACCATATTAATGTCATGCATTTTTATGGTATAGGTCAGCAAACGAGTAAGCCGGTCACCTGATAGTAAGTAATCTATCTGCACCGCTTATGTTCACACACAATACCAGAAGAATCATGAGCGCGTTGCCGACTTTAAAGGAAAGGGATAATTAAGGGATTGGGAAAGGGAGAGGGAATTGGGTATCCGGATATTTCTCACCGTATGAAACGCAGCAGTAAGCCGCTACTTTACGTCGGTTTTCTGTGAGACAGTGGTAATGACTCGGTAAAGTCAGTTTTTTCATGCTGTAGACGTAATTGTCTACAGCGTGGCTCTACCTTTTAAAAATAAATGCCATGGCCCGACTGGTGGCTACTCGGTGGTTAAGGCGAGTTGAGCAGTGAGTGGTGAATAGGAGTGTACAATATGTATTATATCTATACTAATATTATAAAGCTGAAGAGTTTGATTGTTTGTTTGAACGCGCTAATCTCAGGAACTACTGGTTCGAATAGAAAATTGATTTTGTGTTGGTAATCCATTTATCGAGGAAGGATATATAACCCATCAAAGTTCCTGAGTTGGTACGACCAATCTGAACCACTTTTCATATAAAAAGGGATTCACGCGGGCGGAGCCGCGAGGGACAGCTATCATAAATAATAATTTTTTGTTATAATCTACGTACGTACGCCTGTGCGCGGCCCGTTATCGCACTGTTGCGCGGCGTACTACAGTGAAATGAAGTGGACGTAATCAGGTGGATTGATATGTTTGCGTGAACTGGGCGTGCTTTAGAATATATATTTGCTGTTCTAAAATTATATTCATTTACCGAAATTATTTCTTTTTAAATGATCGTACCATCCAGAGCAACGGGAGAAGTATAATGTGGCCAAGTGAAAGCACTATTTGGTTCATTCGTTGTCTATGGATGAAATCTATTTAGAAAATGTATTATCTGTGTAATTGCATACCAGAGATAAAAATAAGATACAAAACAGTACGAATGGGCTTTTTCATTGTATTGTGTTTATATAATTCAAGTAAAATATCTCTCGCACAGTCAGGAAAGTTGAATATTTTCCTAGCAAATACTGATCGGACACGATATCCCTGTCCCTTTTACTTTCGCTCCCGCTCACGCGTTCATTTGCCAGCCATGATTCAAAGAAAAACACAAAAATACAAAGTCGTACCTATAGTCCCGGATAGGGGTAGAAAGAAGTACAACCAGTACACTCAGAATTCGTCGAGCTCATATCCGCTCCTAGATGTGATATGTTTGTGGGGAGAAACTTTTCGCCATGTCGGGCACAATTCCTTACTCCTAGCTGCGTGTACTACTACTGCGCTTTTTGTGGTAGTATCACCCAATATAAATTGTACCCAACCCGGGGATCGAACCCGAGACCTCAGCACAGTAGTCGTACCGCGTACAAATTATAACTCCACCAACGAAGCAATCAAAGAAAAACAAAGCGGTATACAAATAACGATTTGTATACTATTTGTTGGACGTCCACCTACAAGGTGGACAGACGACCTGATAAAGATCGCAGGAAGTCGCTGGATGCAGACTGCTTCCAACACGTCGGTCTTGAAACCTTTGGGGGAGGCCTATGTTCAGCAGTGGACGTGTTGTGGCTGATGATGATGATGATGATGATGTATATAAGAGTTTTTGTATGATGTTCTAGAATACTGCTGAATAAAAGTAAAATATATACTGGCAGCCCTAGTTAAACGTCAGAATTGACATTACTACTGTCGTGTGTTTGGGCCATAGACAACACCAATTCTTTCTCAAGTTTGTGTGCGAACATGGCGGTCGGTAAAAATAAAGGCCTTTCCAAAGGTGGCAAAAAGGGTGTTAAGAAGAAGATGTAAGTGCGCAATAAACTCGAAATTTACTCATTTGTTTAACGTCCTAGCTATTTATTGCGATAAATCCGTATCATCCTGTGTGATGTTTATAATATTTTCGGGTAAAAGTCGGTGTCTCGTGTCAGAAGATATTTTGTTGTGATAAACTTCCTTTAATATCATACGTTGTGCTAAATCCTAGTAATTGAGCTATGGAAATAGTGCTTCAGTTTGTTTTAATGACCAGAAATGTTGCGATTCCGGCAAAACATGAGGGTAAGTTGAGCTTGTTTTGAGGTTATTTTAAGTTTTTTGTTCTTTTTCAGTGTGGATCCCTTCACCCGTAAAGACTGGTATGATGTCAAGGCGCCGTCTATGTTCACCAAGAGACAAGTGGGAACCACCCTTGTCAACCGTACTCAGGTAAAAACTTAAAATATATGATAAAGTATGATAAGTTAGTGTTAAAGTTCTTGCCATTTCTATTTGAAATCAAAGTATTTGTGACCATTTTATAACGAACAGCACATTTTGTGTGTGATGTTTTGGATTTTAGGTTATGTTGGCATTAACAACATTTTGTTTGGTTCGAGTTGAATACTCTGCTAAATAGACAGTTGCAACGCTGTCGATATAATTAAATACCAATAGTGCTGATTCTATGTTCAGAGTGTGGTTGGAGTGCTTACATTTATTGATAATAACCCCCCTGAAAAAAGAGGGGTGTTACAAGTTGGCCTACTTTGTCGTGCCTGTGTATCTTGTCTATGGAACCATGGCACGTAAGCGAACGTGTTTAAAATTGTTCCAAATTTTTAAATATTTCGAATTTTGAAATTCAGCTTGTTATTGAGGTGGTAAACAGCCCACATATTCTTCTTTTAAATCAAATTGCTCCACTGTAGTATCGGTGATTTTGCCAATGTAGAGTTATATTTTCACGTATAATCAATGTCCTCTATCTATGCCTTTAATAAGTAAAGATCTAAGTTTGTAATCATTAAACTAAATGCTATGTTAATTATTATGTTTAACACATGGTCATAAAGCCCAAATAGTGTTGTATCTTTAAAAACAAATACAAATTCACTATGATGATCCACCTAGCTCGCAATGACACAAAACTGATGAAAATTGTGTTCCCTTTTGATTTATCGCTGAAAGTACCAACATACATCACAAAATACAATTTATAATGTACATGTGTTAATAAAAACTAAATATTTGTTGGTAGGGAACAAAAATCGCCTCCGAGGGACTGAAAGGCCGTGTGTTTGAGGTCTCTCTGGCCGATCTTCAAGCCGATACTGATGCGGAAAGGTATGTTTAGTAAAAAAGATATTCTACAGTGTTAAACTAATTATTGACTGTTCACACCATGTCTTGAAAACAAGGTATTATCCAGAATCCACAAGTTAAGAGTACATATTTAAATTTTCTCACTCATGAGACATAACAACAGATGTGTAATTTTATATACACTTTTTATATATGCATTATTACGAGGTTTTTATGAATAAAAGATCTAGTGAATTCACAGATGGGTAAAAGCTCTGAAAAATAATATCAGAGGGACGAGAGTGGGGCATAGAGCCCACAAAAAAAAAAAAAAAAATCACACTTTCTACTGCATATATTATAGCAAATTTATGCATATAAAAATGTATGTTCTTTTTATTTTATGATTTGTGCTATATGTATCTGTGGCTAGAAATAAGAAATGGTTTAAATAATATCTGCTGATGGTAGGATATATATATCCGCCCGAATAGCGATCACTGTACACAGGGTGTTCAAACCTGCCATAGTGACCAACACACCCAGTGTGGATGGTTGGTATATGGGGTACATCCTTGTATTACTGTGCCTGTATCGGTCATCCGCCTGTCCTGTAGCAAGCCTCTCGATTTGTATCTTCCCTCTCCAAAGAGGGAAGAAGCATTTATGGAGGCCTGACTCTGGTGACCACCGATAAACTCATTGTTTGTCGGTGGTCGCTGGTTATTTGGACTGCACTACGCTTACCATCAGGTGTGGTGCAGTCACTTTGCACTGAGCCTTACAATATTATACTCTGGAATTTGTTAAATATTTATACAATGATGATCCACCTAGCTCGCAATGACACAGAACTGATGAAAAATTTGTTCCCTTTTGATTTATGACTGAATGGAAACCATACATTTCCCCACCACACTGTCCCATGCAAACACTATATATAAATGTTTGTGCAGGTCCTTCCGCAAGTTCCGTCTGATCGCCGAGGATGTTCAGGGGCGCAATGTGCTCTGCAATTTCCACGGCATGGACCTCACCACTGACAAACTCAGGTGAGATATGATATTCATGTTTTTAGATTATTAAGCCATATAATGCATTATAAATAAATACACCCAACAGTCACATACATAGTCCTGACCCCACAGTAAGATACGAGTCTTGTGTCGTGGGGTCAGGAACTACGAGAGACTTTCGGTCTCACAACGCCTAGTCCCCGAAAGAATAATAAATAAATAAATACACCCAACAGTCACATACATAGTCCTGACCCCACAGTAAGATCAAGAACTACGAGAGACTTTCGGTCTCACATATGATACCCACAACACAAGATTCGTATCTTATTGGGGGTCAGGACTATGTATGTGACTGTTGGGTGTAATTAGAAAAAATAGAATAAATTGAGACGCTTTACACGGGTATATTTTGTGTGTATAAAGTGACTTGTATAATACATGCAAAACAACTTGGCCTCGCAGAAAAGTCATTGCATCCATTCTCTAATATCCCCCTTTTAATATCTGATAACAATAGCTCCAACTGCTCGTTGCTAACTTCATGCCATGCCAAGTGATATTGCCTGTACTGCAGCCCAGCTATAGGAAGTTAAACCTTATGGCCTTCGTATCGTTTCAAGCTGCAGAAATCAACGCGACCACATGGCATCCGCCTTTACATACCTTATGTATCGGCTAATCATGTCGTTGCTACATTTATTTTTAGTATTTCTTTTATTTATTTAATCGAATGACGAGACGAGCAATGCGCTCGCCTGATGGTAATCGTCACGCCTGCTCATAAACAGAAGCAACACCACACATAACTTTGAATTATAAAGCACTGCATGGCACTGAACTGCGCTCGTCACTCTGAGACACAAGATGTTAAGTCTCACAATCCCAGTAATTTCACTGGCTTCAATGTCCTTCAAACCGAAACACAACAGTGCTTACACACTGATGCTCGACGGCGGAAATAGACGGCGCGGTGGTACCAACCCAGACGGCCTCTCGCATACGGGGGACCTACCACTACCACTAATATTCGTTTTATGCTGGATGTTGTGAGACCGAAAGTCTCTCATAGTTGCTGTTACCCCTAACACTCTTATTTGTCTGTGGGTCATCACTGTGTGTTAGTTGAGCGTATTTATAAAAAAAATCAACTCATTGAGATAAAACTAATTTAAACGGACTTTATTAATTTTGATCCTGACATTTCACATGGTGGATTGTGGTGCAGGTTGTCAGTCAACCCCGTGACCACGAAGGCTAAAAAACCTCCGATATCAAAATTAATAAAAAACCGCGATAAAATCCGTTTAAATTAGTTTCATTTCAATGAGTGTGATTGAGTGCTAGAGCTACGCTGTAGACAGTTTTGTCTACAGCATGAATGGGCTGGCTCGACCGGGTCGTTACCACTGTCTCACAGGAAACCGACGTAAAGTAGCGGCTTGCTGTTGCGTTTCGTACGGTGAGTGAGATATCCGGAAGCCCAAATCCCTTCCCCTAATTATCCCTTTCCTTTATGGTCGGCAACGCGCCCATGAATCTTCTGGTGGTGGGCGTACATGGGCGGTGGCGATCACTTACCATCAGGTGACCCACTTGCTCGTTTGCCGGTCTGCTATGTAAAAAAAAAGCGTAAGAAATCATTAAAAATTCAACTGTTCCACAGGTGGATGGTGAAGAAATGGCAGACCCTCATCGAGGCCAACATTGATGTGAAGACAACTGACGGCTACCTCCTCAGGGTGTTTTGCATCGGTTTCACCAACAAGGACTCGTTGAGCCAACGCAAGACCTGCTATGCACAGCACACACAGGTGAGCGATTTTTCCCCCCCAAACCAATAATCGCAGACGTCTCTGCCCTCCCCAAGTGGCCGTCCTGAGTCGAGGTTTGTTCCCCAAAGGGGGTGCCTTCATCGTGGTCACTTAAACATAATGGTCAGGGATCCCTAAGCCATTTTTCCACTTGATTTATATCAAGCTAATTTTCCGTGAGTAGCTTCGTTTCGATGAGATGCCCAACAATTCCCTATGCGAAAATTCTCTATTGTGGTAGCTAACAGAGGTAGCAAGGATAGAATATTTCGATTTTATGAGTCTTAAAAATTTATTATTTTATTTGTAGGACAATATGGCTGTTAAATTATATAAATAGTAAAAACAAAAAAATCAGCTGGTTAGTATTTTTTGAGTACCATGAAAAGTCAGTGAACGTTTAAAATTGACAAAGTTTCATAAAAACTTTCATCCCCTATTTTATCCCCTTGGGGGTAGAATTTATCAAAATCCTTTCTTAACGGATGCCTACGTCATAACATCTACCTGCATGCCTAATTTCAGCCTGATCCTTCCAGTGGTTTGGGCTGTGCGTTGATAGATCACTATGTCAGTAGATACAACCGCAGTATGACAGCGATTAGAGCGTTTTAGGTAGGTCCAGTAGTAGTTCACATGCTCTGCGCGCTTTGTCATATGTTCTGCGTAGATTAAAAGGCATAGTCACAAACGCGGCTTGCGGGCATGCCGTTGGCTATTTGTGAAGATGCTACAAACCTCTCTCCCCTCCTTTCCCCCAATACTACTACTACTACTAATACTTATTGAGTGGTAGAGCCACGATGTAGACAGTTTTGTCTACAGTATGAATGGGCTGACTCGACCGGGTCGTTACCACTGTCTCACAGAAAACCGACGTAAAGTAGCGGCTTGCTGCTGCGTTTCGTACGGTGAGTGAGATATCCGGAAGCCCAAATCCCCTCCCCTTCCCAATCCCCAATTATCCTTTTCCTTTAAGGTCGGCAACGTGCCCATGATTCTTATGGTGGTGGGCGTACATGGGCGGTGGAGATCACTTACCATCAGGTGACCCTCTAGCTCGTTTGCCGGCCTATGCTATAAAAAAAAAAACTACTTTACGATCGAACATCAGTACTAGCCCGCGAATTTGTTTTTTGTTTTTGAAAATTGCATATTTTTCTTTATACCCGAGCACGTCAGTGTAGTGCAGTCTAAAAAACTAGCAACCACCGACAAACAATGAGTTTATCAGTGGTCACCAGTCATGTCGGCCTGTATAAATTATATTTCCCTCTTCGGACAGGGAAGAAACAAATCGAGGGGCCTGCGACAGTACAGTAATACAAGGATGTACCCTGTACCCGCCCCAACCAATCATCAAGTCATGCCGCAAGACCCTCGGGAGAACCGGATATACACTGGCTGATCCTGGAACGCGATTCACACAAGGCGTGTGGATCACTATGGCAGGTTTTAACACCATGTGTACGGTGGTCGCTATCCGGGCGGATATGAATATCCTACCACTAGCAACTGTGTTCATTGGAGTTTTGGGCGGGAATTCTGACAGTGCAGTTCATCGCTTATTTTAATTTATTTCATAAACTAGTTTAGAGTTGTGTTTGTTGTATAAAAGTTGTGTGGATTTGTTCAATAAACATTGACGGTGATGAACAGTGTATGGAAACATTGAAATAAGTGAATTAAGAATAGTACTGAAACTGAACTTAAGCATCATACTGAAAGGAGTTAACACCAAAACTCCGACAAGACCTTGAAATCGACCGCACCCGTGTTTCATCGTTCTTGTAAAAATAACTTGAGAATAAATTATACTTGACACTGGCTAAATGCATAATACTGCGAAAGCGATAAATAAAAAGAAGAAGAACTGTGTTCATTGTAATAATTTTGTTAATAAACTAATTGTGTGTCCCGTCAGGTGCGCGCCATCAGGAAGAAAATGTGTGAGATCATCACCCGTGACGTCACCAACTCGGAACTGCGCGAGGTGGTCAACAAACTGATCCCCGACTCGATAGCCAAGGACATTGAGAAGTCGTGCCACGGCATCTACCCGCTGAGGGATGTCTGCATCAGGAAGGTAGGATTTTTATTAAAAAAATTTATTAGCCCTGTATTATATACGTCCCACTGCTGGGCACGGGCCTCCTCTACTGAATGAGAGGGGTCAGGCCTTAGTCTAATCTACCACGCGGGCCTAATGCGGGTTGGCTTGATAAATGAATTTATTGGTGTTGGGGAATATGTGGGTAGTTTGTCTGGAATTGAAAATGGGCTTGTCAATGGTATAAATACAAGGTGGTAGGTCCCTCGTATGCGAGAGGCCGTCTGGGTTGGTACCACCGCGCCATCTATTTCTGTCGCCAATCAATAGTGTGTAAGCACTGTTGTTTCGGTTTGAAGGACATTGCAGCCAGTGATATTACTGGGCAATATAAGACTTAACATCTTATGTCTCGGGGTGACGAGCGCAGTTCATTACCATGCAGTGCTCTGTAATTCAAAGTTCTGTGTGGTGTTTCCGTTTGTGGGCAGGCGTGGCGCTTACCATCAGGCGAGCGCCTTGCTCGTAACGTGTATCAATCAAATAATAAAAAATTAAATGGCGGTTAGAGCTTGTCCAGAAAGGACGAATTCGCAGCGATTCTCTCGCGCGTATTACGCGTGACCGTTGCGTCCACAAGGTGCGTACCAACGCGCGAGCATTTGGGGAGGAATTCAGTACGAAACATGGAGTTGAACGAAGCGGTCTCGTGGTTAGCTTACCGTCGCTGGAAGAGACAGAAACGGAGGGAAAATTGAATATATTTAGTACATCCAATTTAAAATCCTGTTGGCATAATCAGGTGATTCCAAATCCCATATCGCCGGTCTTTTCTCTATTTCGTCTATAAACAATTCCATGTCAAAATGTTGGCGCTCCATATCCCTCGATATGCGCACTCGCTCTAGAGTTCGCGCGTTAACTGGACTCAACAAGGCGTCCCTAGTATCTCGATTCGCGCGCAATACGCGCGAATCAAGCGCGAGTCGAGAGTCTGGCGTATTGCACGCGATTTCCGCGCGTATTTTGAATTCGCGCGATGCTTGTGGACGCGATGTATTGGTGTCTAGTATCTCACTAATGCGCGAATGATTTCGCGCGAAACGTTTCGCGGCGAATTCGCCCTTTCTGGACAAGCTCTTACTGTATGTACCCAAAAATGACCAAAATTTTTATATTAATATTTTTGTTGTACCGGCATAGTGTTCGCACGTTACACAGACTTCCCATTGAAAATCAGCGCTGTAGTACAGATAACGCTGTATTTCAGCATAAAGCTGAATGGGAAGTCCTGTTATTGGTCTAGCATGGTACTGTTATGATGTAACAGTACCATGTTACCACCTTTGACAGCCTCCGTGGCGCAGCGGGCGAGTAGCCGGCTGTGAAGCGTGAGGCCCCGGGTTCGATCCCCGCACCTAGACAAATGTTTGTGTGACCCACAAATACTTGTTTCGGGTGTGGGAGTTGTGAGACCGAAAGTCTCTCGTAGTTCCTGATACCCACGACACAAGACTCGTATCTTACTGTGGGGTCAGGACTATGTGTGTGACTGTTGGGTGTATTTATTTTATTTATTATGTAAAATAAATTATGTATTTTGTGTCTAGTCCAATAATACATTTTTCTTTCTTTTTTTCTTTTATTTAAAA
The DNA here is from genome assembly GCA_949126905.1 of Amorpha juglandis. NCBI lineage: Eukaryota > Metazoa > Arthropoda > Insecta > Lepidoptera > Sphingidae > Amorpha > Amorpha juglandis. The sequence continues at coordinate 4,982,464 of OX421393.1, forward strand.
TGTTCTTATGATGACACACCTAGCTCGCAATGACACATACATGATGAAAATTCATGTTCCCTTTTGATTTCCATCTGATTTACTCTCTACTCTTTAACCTGTATTAGGTTACCACCATTTCCTTTCTAACACATGTATCTTTGCAGGTGAAAGTCCTCAAGAGGCCGCGTTTCGAGATCTCCAAGCTGATGGAGCTGCACGGTGAAGGTGGCGGTGGCAAGCGTGGCGAGGTGGGTGACAAGTCGGAACGCCCTGAAGGATATGAGCCACCGGTCCAAGAGAGTGTCTAACTTTAAATATATATGAAAAAAATGATTTCTGTGGTTTTATTTCTCTTTTTATAGCATAGGCCTGTGTGTGGAAATTTTACTGGTTTGAGTATTGGTATCGCTTTCATTATTGTTATATTTGTCATTGTACTGTTTGTTTCCCAAATAAAGAATAAAAAAAAAGGCCGGCAAACGAGCAAGTGGGCCACCTTATGATAAGTGATCTCCACCGCCCATGTACGTCTACAATACTAGGAGAATCATAGGCGCGTTGCCGATCTTAAAAGAAAGGGATTGGGAAGGGGAGGGGATTTCGGCTTTCGGATATCTGACACCGTACGAAACGCAGCAGCAAGCCGCTACTTTACGTCGGTTTTCTGTAAGACAGTGGTAACGACCCGGTTGAGCCAGCCCATTAATGCTGTAGACAAAACTGCCAACAGCGTGGCTCTACCACTCAAACCTCAAAACTGCCTCACTGTTGCCTTATTGGTGGTACGTGGAATGTTTATAATAATAATACATGTCCCACTGCTGGGCACGGGCCTCTACCGAATGAGATGATGATAGTAACATTAAAACTAAATACAGTATACTATAATTTTTTAAATTTCTAAGAAGAGGCTTGTAAATAGGTCAACATGTGAAAACCTATTAAACTCATTAGACACTCTAAAGATAAATGTGTTTCGAGCATAGTTCTTATATAATACTAGCTTTTGCTCGCGGCTCCGCCCGCGTGAACGTTTAAAATTGACAAAGTTTCATATTAACTTTCATCCCCTATTGTATCCCCTTGGGGGTAGAATTTATCAAAAACCTTTCTTAGCGGATGCCTCCGTCATAACATCTACCTGCATGCCAAATTTCAGCCCGATCCCTCCAGTGGTTTGGGCTGTGGGTTGATAGATCACTGTCAGTCAGTCATCTTTGAATTTTATATATTTAGACTAGCCCTGGTATATACATGTCCCACTGCTGGGCACGGGCCGACTCTACTGAATAAGCGGGGTTAGGCCTTAGTCCACCACACTGGCCTAATGCGGGTTGGCATACTTCACATATCTTCGAAAATCTTATAGATTCTCAGGTATGGTTTAATAGTTTTTGGTTGTGCATCTTTAATAAACATTTATTTATACAGGCGTCGCGTCTTGTCCATGTCATAAGGAATTAAAAAATGCATCATTTGGCCTATGTTCAGCAGTGGACGTCTTGTGGCTGATGATGATGATGATGAGCAATCAGTAATTGGTGGAGTGAATTGGAACGATGTGCTGACAACGTTATTGCTAAAATTACTTATATCCCGTTGTGATAGAAATGATTTTTTGAAGTGATAACTTCTTATGGGAGGGTGAACCGAAACGTTCCGTAACGCGAGCGGTCCATCGACCAGCCAGCGTTAGCCGACCTCCCTTGAACTGCGATAATTTCGAAGTCCCAGGTGGCGTCACACAGTGACCAGTCGGCTTGGACAGGGCTTTGACCTGACTTCAACCGGACTTTGACACCACTGGAGTACAGTGCAGTGCAGAGGAATTCAATGAAGTGATAACTTCTTATGGGAGGGTAAACCGCTTCGTAACGTAACGCGTTACGGCGCCTCTCTGTCTGGCTTCTCTTTCTCTCACGCATACGGCAGGCTCCTCCTCTCTCACTTTAACCCAAATTAGATTAAGTTATAACTTCTGTCGAGCGTCCCGAGACGCACACTTATTTTTTTGCTCTTGTTAAGTTCGTATTTGTGTAAATAATTTAAACATAACATAGTTCCGCTACTGGATAATAGATGGCGCTATAATCAATTTAGTTTAACGTTATTAATTAGAATTCAAGTACCTATAATTGTACCTACCGGCTGGATTACCTATTAGATAAACGCGCCCAAAATACAACTCGGAATTTAAACCTAGGGCCTCCGGTCACAATCTATTCATATTATCACTAGCCGAGAGAAAGTTAAATAAAAAAAAAAACAAAATTAAAAAAAAATATTTTATTTACATTTTTAGGACCGATTTTTCAATACCGAATTAGTTTTATCTAACAGATAACGAATGCAAAAGTTAATCGAATCGAAGCTTCTTTGTATACTGTGTACATCATGATGATTTTGTATTTCGCAGGCTTTTTTATATGATAAATAAAACTTACTTGGATATTAAAAAATCGGCCCCTAATCCAATAAACCACATTAATGGCATACTTTAACAATAGATAAGTAGATAATAAATTGTCGTATACGATTTCAAATAATATAAATCCATTCAAACTATAGATACAATTAGATACATTTGTATACATCATATGTACCTCAAGTATATTACTATCATTTACCCGCGGCCTCGTCCCCGTGTAATTCCTCTTTGTAGAAATGGTAATGTTCAAACAACTGTTATTTTATTTGACATACCTGGCTTGAGACATGACCATGTAGAGGCCTACTCCATTTTCATTTTTTTATACCAAAGTTACACGAACTGCTAACCAAGTGGGTGACTCGGTGGTAAGTGATTTCCATATTACAAGACGAATTAACGATCTGATGATCTTAAAGGACGATTTTGGGGGTTAGAAAGGTTGATATGGGTCTCCGATCAAGCTGATATATCCTATCGGTTTTCCGAGATAGTGGTGCTACCCTGGTCGAATTGGCAAACTGTGGTTCTATAAGTACAAAATTTTCCTTGACCGACCTGAATAAATTATATTTTATATCTTTGTAGTGATATGCTTGTCAAACTGTTTAAATTAACAGATTGTATTCAAGAACAACACTTAAATGAGATCTTCGTTAGATATAGATTTATGTATACGTTTTGGCTCCGTTTTTGTTTGCCATCTAGATAGATAGATTGTAGTTGTTGATAGTAACTCTTTATTGTAGACACACACATATAAAAGAAAACAATAATAGACAAAAACAACAAGTAAATAAATGTGCTACAAGTGGCGGCCTTATCACTAGAAGTGATCTCTTCCAGGCAACCATTTCATTCATCTAATACGGTCCAACAATCACACAATATACATAGACACTATGGGCCTGTTTCCGTCTCTTTCTAGCCACTTTATAAATCACGTGGATTGAGAAAGACAAACGAGTGTTTAACTAATTAATGCAATGCGTGCACTCTGGGACCTCAATATTGATGTTTGGGAATAGGGGAGAAATCCGTATTCTCCATTAGTGAATACGCCTAATACAATTTCAGAATACATAGAACAAGTTACAATTATAGTTTAAAAATAATAAAATCAATAATTTCTATCCTATTATAAAAACATAATTTAGAAACACAAACATTCATAAATGCCTATAAATTCAAATATAAAGTAAAAAACAGCAAAAATTCATAAAAAAATAGAAAATCATTATTTACTTAATTTACTCTTAAATTAGAAACTTTATTAAAACTAAAAAAAAACAAATTAAAATGATACAACATGAAACAAATAAATACAAATCGCCCAGAAGCGTATATGGTAAAAAAAACAAATAAATAGTAGCAACTAGCGATTATTATTAATTGGAATTGTGATGGTGTCCAACAAAGTTGTTTAACTATTGCTTGGTAAAACGTTCAACTTGCTATATCTTATTAAATCTTTGGTAACAGCTTTGATATCTTTTATTTTATAAAAATGTAATTATTTTACCAACTATATGAGATTCGTCTCAGAGAGTTAGGTTAGAAATATGATTCTTTTTCCGGGCTCCAGTTTCCAATATTAATCGCAACATTACGAATAAAAATGTTTACAGATTCACGACTATTGCATTTGCTAAAATTAATAGCTTTTTGACTTTTGTAAAATTTTGTTTGTTGGTTATTTTTTTGCAGTTCAGTTTTTATTGAATCGGTTTTATTTTATGTTAAAAAGTATTTAATTCACTACTTTTAATGAAGAACATATCAACATAAGTGTTTAAGTGACGAAGTTTTAGTCTTTCATTCCCTTTTCATAATGCGCGCATTGCTACGCCACAAACTAAAATAAATTTGAGGGAAAGACATTACAAATATGAACTTCATTGGAATGACAGTGGCACCATCTGTCGAAATTTGGTCGTACCAACTCAGAAACCTTCTCGGGCTCATGCACAACAACTTTGCTAAAGATTATCACATGATCAAATGCATAGTTTACGATTCTATAAAGGACATACAGACAAACATTCATTTTTATATATATAGAAGACATAAAATCAGCCCTCAAGTATATACTGTCCCTATACTGGCTACCACACGGGCTTAATGTGCGTTGAGACTTCAACTTTAACTTTTATTTAGGTCAGATATCGTCTTTGCAGTCTTCCATCACTATTAAAACGAGCGATAATAATTTACTACGAATACACACAACTACGAAAAGTAGATGGAGTTGGGGTCGAACCCACGACCGGTGTCTTGGTAGTCATTTCCACTCTCCGTTAAGCTTCGCCGCTTATTTTTTTTTAACAACGTAAGATAGCGCAGCAGAAAAAAATATTATTATTTATTATTCGAAACGATTTCAATCGGTTGTTTATTATTCACAACTGTTTGTTTATTTGTAACGGTTTCAACCGGTTGTATATTATTTTTAACAGTTTCAATTGTGTGTTTGTTATTCGAAACAGTTTCAACCGGTTGTTTATTATTCGTTACCGTTTTAACCGGTTGTTTATTATTTGGAACTGTTTCAACCAGCTGTTTGTTATTCGTAACTGTTTCCACTGTTTGTTTATTATTAGATACGGGTTTTACCGGTTGCTTATTATTCGAAACGGATTCAACCGGTTGCTTATTATTCGAAACTGTTTCAACCGGTTGTTTATTATTCGAAATAGGTTCAGCATTCGAAACATTATTTACTGGTTGTACTGGTCCTTTTAAATCCGTGCCTACAGAGATTTTCTTCACAGTGGCGCATACATTATGCTTTTTCCTTTCGAACATTAAAACTAGACATATTCCAGAGACAACCAAGGCTATTATACAGAACACGCTTAGTCCTAGTTGTACGGCGGCTGTGGAATACGTTCCGTGGTAGACTAGAGACTGTAGGCTCTCTGGGAGTTCTTCTATGCCCTGAAAAAGAAAGTGGTGTTATTAAAGAAAGTTGTTGATGGGACGGTAAATACATTTGTACCCGACTGGGCAGGCACTACCATGTACATGGAAAACTAAACAGTGGCTCATATTGGCGAGGCGTCAGCCGGTGATAGGGATGTACCCGCCCCAGCCAAGCATCAAGTCATGTCGCAAGCCCTTCGGGATAACCCGATATACACTGGCTGATCTTGGAACGCGATCCACACAGGATGTGTGGGTCATTATGGCAGGTTTTAACACCATATGTACGTCGCTATCCGGATGGATATGAATATCCCACCACCAGCATTGGACTTCACTGTACTGGCAATGAGCAGCTGTACCAGCAATGTGACAAATGTATCCATGTTATATCCACTGAGTTTCCATTCAGACATTGCATTTCAAATTTCAACATAAATTTCAATTTCAGACGACATAGAAGAAGATTAACAAAAATGAACGTCGGTTTCGGGCTTCGAACCCACGATCTCATAATTTTCTATCATTATACACTTGATAATAAATATCATACGGACTTTTATCAACGTTTAGATTTAAACTGGTAAAAATATTAGTTATTCATAATATATAACTAGTTGTTTTTGTCACTTAACAATAAATGGGTATATTCATAATATACAGGGTTATTTTTAAAACACTGACAACCTCGCAGGACTAGATTCCTAAGGTCATTTGCTACTACTTTTGTTCTACGTCTTTTCATAAGTTGTTAGATTTTATTCTCATACAAAAATAATTATGAATTTAATTTCCGTCTTGAATTTTACCTACGCGCAGATTACGTAATACACGCGGGCGCGCGCGTCAGTTCAATGACCGGCCGCGCCGTATCGATCGATAATACCTACACGTAGACGTACGAACAAAAACACTACATATCAAAAACTTGTAAAATCATTTTTTTTCTTATGTATTGAGTTATGTCTAAACTCGTAGAACAAAAGTTGTTCTTTATAGGGTCAGCTATATGGCCCTGCGAGGTTGTCAGTGTTTTAAAAATAACCCTGTATAACTAGTTGTTTTTGTCACTCAACAATAAATGGGTATATAGGGGTACATCCCTGTATTCCTGTGCCTGCATCAGTCATCCGCCTGTCCTGTCGTAGGCCCCTCAATTTACTTAGCATTTATACGGGCCGGCATGATTCTGGTGACCACCGATAAACTCATTGGTTGTCGGTGGTCGCTAGTTTTTTGGACTGCACTGCGCTCACCATCAGTAGTGCAGTCACTTAGTCGTGCCAGGATTAATAAAAAATGGTGTTAACTATACCACTTCGATCCAAGCCACTGGCAAGATGAGATCATCCTCCAAGTATCTGAGGGCAGAGAAGAAAGATGACTTCCTCACTTGGATGTTGATCTGGAGGCTGAAAAAAATACATTTAAACATAATGATTCCATATGTTTACGCGAATACTACACATTGAAATATAACTAATTTAAACGGATTTTATCGGGGGATTTTACGAGTGGTACAGCCACGCTGTAGACAGTTTTGTCTACAGTATGAATGGGCCGGCTCGACCGGGTCGTTACCACTGTCTCACAGAAAAACGACGTAAAGTAGCGGCTTGCTGCTGCGTTTCGTACGGTGAGTGAGATATCCGGAGGCCCAAAACCCCACCCTTTCCCAATCCCTAATTATCCCTTTCCTTTAAGGTCGGCAAGGTCGGCACCCATGATTCATCTGGTAGGGCATACATGGGTTGTGGAGATCACTTACCGTCAGGTGACCCACTTGCTCGTTTGCCAGCCTAAAAAAAAAGTGGTCAGTCCACCTCCTGACCACGAAGGCTGAATAGCTTTCGAAAATTCGGCATCAAAATTAATAAAAAACCACGATAAAATCTGTTTAGATTAGTTTTATTTCAATTTAAACATAAGTTAAAGCTTGTATCCCCAATTTGTTTGCTGGGTTGATTTTCATCCCACGATTTATTTGCGAATCAATTCACAATATAATAATAATGATATTAGCCCGGTATTCTACTGTTCTATTGTGGCACGGGCCTCCTCTACGAATAAGAAGAGATTGGCTTTAGTCCTGGCCTAATATGTATTGGCACTGCAGTTTATCCCATAGGGTCTACAAAAGGGCAATTTTTTTTTTATTTGATTGACGAGACGTGCTAAGCGCTCGCCTGATGGTAAGCGGCACGCCTGCCCATAAACAGAAGCAACGCCACAGAACTTGGAATTACAAAGCACTGCATGGCACTGAACTGCGCTCGTCACCCCGAGAAATAGGATATTAAGTATCATAATGCCCAGCAATTTCAGTGGCTTCAATGTCCTTCAAGCTGAAACGCAAAACTTACCTAGATTTCCCATTAAGCGCGATTCCCAATGTGGGATGAAAGTCGACGAAGGAATTGTGTATCAGTGGGTCTGGATGTAGACCAGTCACCTTCTCTCGGAGACGCTCATCACCCAAATGGAAGTGGGGGAACGACACTAATGCTGGGGCGCCTGCAAAAACAATATTAAAAATTTTTTTTTTTTTAATTTATAACAAAATGTTGACAAACGCCATCTAGTGTCGAGTAGTTGTAATAAGGTATACCACAATCTAGTATTACGTAGATGAAATAAGATATACAGCCATCTAGTGTCAAGTAGTTGAAATAAGGAATACCGCCATCTAGAGTTAAGTAGTTGAAATAAGGTATACCGCCATCTAGTATTAAATACTATAACTATATTCTTGTAGAAATTGGGCTCGGCTAGATGAAGTGTTCAATTATTAATTTTAGAATGGAGAGTTTTGGCGGGAATTCTGACAGTGCAGTTCATCGCTTATTTTAATTTATTTCATAAACTAGTTTAGAGTTGTGTTTGTTGTATAAAAGTGGTGTGGATTTGTTCAATAAACATTGAAATAAGTGAATTAAGCATCATACTGAAAGGAGTTAACACCAAAACTCCGGCAAGACCTTGAAATCGACCGCACCCGTGTTTCACCGTTCTTGTAAAAATAACTTGAGAATAAAATATACTTGACATTGGCAAAATGCATAATAATGCGAAGCCATAAATAAAAAAAAGAAGATCAACTCAGACATAACTGTCATAAAGGAGTTTTGGCGGGAATTCTGACAGTGCAGTTTATCGCTTATTTTAATTAATTTCATAAACTAGTTTAGAGTTGTGTTTATTGTATAAAAGTGGTATGGATTTGTTCAATAAACATTGACGGTGATGAACAGTGTATGGAAACATTGAAATAAGTGAATTAAGAATCGTACTGAAAGGAGTTAACACCAAAACTCCGACAAGGCCTTGAAATCGACCGCACCCGTGTTTCATCGTTCTTGTAAAAATAACTTGAGAATGAATTGTACTTGACACTGGCTAAATGCATAGTACTGCAAGAGCCATAAATAAAATAAAAAAAAAAAACTGTCATAAAATTAAAAACAGCTGCCTACCCAATGCAGGATGTGATGAAGTTTTACTCAAATTTCGATTTATTATTATCAAACTAGCTTTTCCTCGCGGCTCCGCCCGCGTGATCTGCTTTTTCCAGGATAAAAAGTAGCCTATGTTCATCAGGGATGATGTAGGATTCTAATGGTGAAAGAATTTATGAAATCTATCCAGTAGTTTTTAAGTTTATTCGTTACATACAAAAATACAAATCTATCCTCTTTATAATATTAGTTTAGATTAATTTGTGTACGTACCCATGGTACAGTCGGTTACGTTAATGACCCCCCGTGGGGGGCAGGTCCCCGTATCTATCTCGCAGTAGCACTCGTTCGCTGGATTGGTGGATGGATCATCAAAAACGTTGTCTGGCATCCGGTAGCGCAGAAGATGTATGCCATCCGAAATCTGTTGATGTAAAACAACACACACATTCACATTTGACATGTGGTAGAGCCACGCTGTAGACAGTTTTGTCTACAGCACGAATGGGCTGGCTCGACCGGGTCGTTACCACTGTCTCACAGAAAACCGACGTTAAGTAGCGGCTTGCTGCTGCGTTTCGTACGGTGAGTGAGATGTCCGGAAGCCCAAATCCCCTCCCCTTACCAATCCCTAATTATCCCTTTTCTTTAAAGTCGGCAACGCGTCCATGATTCTTCTGGTGGGCGTACATGGGCGGTGGAGATCACTAACCATCAGATGACCCACTTGCTCGTTTGCCGGCCTATGCCATTAAAAAAAAAAAAAAAGTTTTCACTTCTGCCGGCACTCCCGGAGTGCAACCCGTTGTTTTTTTTATAGCATAGGCCCGGCCGGCAAACGAGCAAGTGTGACACCTGATGGTAAGTGATCTCCACCGCCCATGTACGCCCACAATACCAGAAGAATCAAGGGCGCGTTGCCGACCTTATAGGAAAGGCATAATTCGGGAAGGGGAGGGGGATTTAGGCCTCCGGAAATCTCACTCACCGTACGAAACGCAGCAGCAAGTCGCTATTTTATTTTGGTTTTCGGTGAGACAGTGGTAACGACCCGGTCGATATATTTTTTTGATTGAATGACGAAACGACCAAGGCGCTCGCTTGATGGTAAGCGCCACATACAGAAGAAACACCACACAGAAATTTGAATTACAAAGTACTGCATGGCACTGAACTGCGCTCGTCACCCCTAGGCATAAAGTGTTAAGTCTGATAACGTCCAGTAATTTCACTGGCTTCAATGTCCTTCAAACCGAAACACAACAATGTTTACACACTATTGCTTGGCGGCAGAAATAGACAGCGGTGGTACCAACCCAGACGGCCTCTCGCATACGAGGGATCTACCACATAGTGTCTATTTTCTGGACTTACATACTTGATTAAATTACCTCAACATCCTTTTCATAGACAAAAGGCAGACGTCTGCATAGCTGTGGGTAGAATACATACAACGGCTGTCGTCTATCCAGCATGGATGGAGGGAATATAGACCCGTCTGAAGACTCCAGGCTGTAACATAATGGAAACATGTAATAAGGTAGTGTCTCTGCTTGAATTGCATAATACACGCAGCAGCAGATTTGCAGTTTTGGCCACCCTTGGCCCCAGGCCATGTAGAGACTATCCCGCCCACACACCCGCCACTGTAACTCCTGTGCACCAGGATTAACAGTGGCACGCATTTTGTTGACACCGAGCAGTGAAGCTCGGCGAGTCTCTGGGAATTCCTAAATGTCTTTGTCCCGCAACGAAATTAATCAGATAGAAGGTTAGGGAGGAGTTGGAAATATTAATTGTCCACTTCCCTCCATAGCAAAGCGGGAGACAAAATAATGAACTGAGGAGGTATTAACCTCAAGTGTAAGGACATTTACAACTGGGGGAGTTAGATGTAAAGCACCACGGATGTCTTTAAGTGGGTCCTATAACGCGAGCTGTTACACTTGATTCCAATAATAGGTATGGCAAAAACGCCCGGAAAGCACGGAGATTCTTTCTAGTCTCCACAAGATCCATATAGTATATAACTCCAGATGTTATTTGCATACTGTCTAACATAATGTTACGCTTATATTGCCAGAGACTATTTATAAAAATATTTTCATTTAGGTTGGTTTATTCGCCTGCGTGCCCATGCTCTGCCGGTACGAACAATCCGCATATCATATTCTTTGGGAGTGAAAGAATATGATATAAATTATTTATTAATAATATTAATTATAATTATAATTTCTCCCAAAGAATATGATATGCGGATTGTTCGTACCGGCAGAGCATGGGCACGCAGGCGCATCAACCAACCTAAATGACAATAGTTTTAACTTAAAGTTGCCATGACCCGTGAGAAATTGAGAAAGACAATGATCGACTTCTAGCCAAGTTTCATTTGCCCAGGACATGTAGTCAGTACTAGCCCTTTTCTCAGCACTATTTCTTGTTATCATCGGTGATTTTTTTCATAATTGATCGCTCCTAAAATCTGATCGTGCTAGGCCCGGCCCTACTAGGCCCTAGGGCAAATCCGCCACTGAAGAAATGCAACAGAAAATTATACGAAAACAAACCTTAGATAGATAGATAATAGGGTAGTTTCCTATGTTGAATATCATACATTATTATATACGCAACAGAAAATAATACGAAAAAGAAACCCTTTTGTTTTAACAGTCAAAATCAATCCGAGGCAAATAAACACCCAGACACGAATTTTGTGGACCACACAGTTTCGACGCGGGAATTAAACCCGTAACCTCTCGTTTTACACCTTCTTCACAGTGAATTAATTCTTTATAAAAACGGCTAAAAACAATTCCATTTAAAACTCTGTTAAATACCATTGATACAATCTGAATGGTTCTTATATTTTACAATATTATCTAAGGGTTCGGAAGTTTATCAGCATAATGATAACGACCGGCGACCGTTTATCTCGCGTTGTAAAAATTAAAGCACAGACAACAGCGCAAGCAATTTTGTCGGACAATATTGTAACAACGTAGTTCAAAACAATATGTGATATGTTTGTTATATTATCCGAGTTATTACTATAAGAAGGCTCCCCAGTGGGCTTGCCCCCTGATCCTCACCCTTTTCCCATCCCTTTTTCCTTCCCCTCCCCCTTGGCCCTTTGGCAGGCCGGCACGATCTTGCCGACCTACGATGGTCACATTGTTTATCGTTGGTCGACACTATTCTTGGATTGCGCTACACTTACCATCAGGTGTAGCGTAGTCACTTTGCCGAGCTAGGAATTTAGGAGCTAGGAGTTCGATTTCCGCACCGAGACAAATGTTTGTGTGATCCACATTTATTTGTTTCGGGGTCTGGGTGTTGTGAGACCGAAAGTCTCTCGTAGTTCCTGATACCCACGACACAAGACTCGTATCTTACTGTGGGGTCAGGGGTATGTATGTGACTGTTGGGTGAAAAAAAAAAATTAAAGCACCTCAAATATAATTAATGTTGTAATGCTCTGCATTGTTGGTAAGCTATTTATTTTTGTAAAAAAACATGTTTGTTTTTAGGCACTATGTCCTCTTTATTTACATGAAGTGTTCACTAGTTTTGGCGGGAATTCTGACAGTGCAGTTCATCGCTTATTTTAATTTATTTCATAAACTGGTTTGAAGTTGTGTTTGTTGTATACAAGTGGTGTGGATTTGTTCAATAAACATTGACGGTGATGAACAGTGTATGAAAACATTGAAATAAGTGAATTAAGAATCGTACTGAAAGGAGTTAACACCAAAACTCCGGCAAGACCTTGAAATCGACCGCACCCGTGTTTCATCGTTCTTGTATAACGTTCGTCTTAAATAACTTGAGTATAAATAATACTTGACACTGGCAAAATGCATAATGATGCGTAAGCCATAAATAAAAAAGAAGAAGAAGTGTTCACTATTTTATATTGTGCACTTAGATTAATAACCGCAGTGAAAGTGTTTTTGTGTTATGATTTAGTGTAACAATAATTGTTTGTAAACCTATTAAATAAATAAATAAATAGATAATGCCAGGCAGAAAGAAAGATACTGTGTGATCCACATACCTGTTACAGTCCGAACTGCTCCAGTACGGCAGATGATCATTGCCGTCCACCTTTTCAATCATATTCATCCTGTCCTTATCGTTCTCTCCTGTGTTGATAGTAAACTTCTCTGACAGTGTGCCGTTTTTCTAAAAGAATGCAAAATTCATTACTGAGCTTCACTACATAGTATAAAACAAAGTCGCTTCCCGTCTGTCTGTCCCTATGTATGCTTAGATGTTTAAAACTACGCAACGGATTTTGATACGGTCTTTTTAAATAGATAGAGCTATTCAAGAGGAAGGTTTATATGTATAATACATTAATAATATAGTGGAGAAACATTGATAATTTTAGAAGTTTCGAATGTATGTAATGTTGTCGTAAATAAATAAATACACCCAACAGTCGCATACATAGTCCTGACCCCACAGTAAGATACGAGTCTTGTGTCGTGGGTATCAGGAACTACGAGAGACTTTCGGTCTCACTACACCCAGACCCCGAAACAAATATTTGTGGATCACACAAACATTTGTCTCAGTGCGGGGATCTAACCCGCGGCCTCTCGCTTCACAGCCAGCTACTCGCCCACTGCGCCACGGAGGCTGTCTAATAAACAATTTTTTTTGCGCTTACATTACAATAAAACGCTGGCTAAACCCTACGAAACAGATCAAAATAATGTACTACAGTATTGTACAACTTAATAAGGTCTACAAAAAAGTCCACGATGTTATATGTATATGTCTATCTCTTAGGGATAATCTACATAACCATTTTTTATCCTTTACTTTTTACGAGAAATAATGGCATATTTTCTAAGGGATTTTAAGCAATACAGCATTAATCCTTATCCAATTAAGTACCTTAAACACATTGAGCATTTAATATAGACCAATATGGCCCTTTACAGCATGTAATTTTAATAAATATTTTCGAAGATATTACAGATTTAAAATGCAGGGGCATAGCGGTTGCGGCGGCATCACTAATAGTACAAGATCCCGGGGAACATTGACCTTCACCCATCTGTTTACCGGATCAAAATAACATTTTAGGGTATAAAATGTGTTGCTGAACACATACCAATAGGGTTGCCTAAAAAAATATGGTCAAGGTTATGATTAATTAGCATTTAAAAAAATATATATTTTTTATAATTTCCCTGACTTGCTTACCAAAAAAATTTAACCTTCAATGAAAAGTGTACAATGTATACTATCTGCAAAAAATAGGTTGCCTACCTTTTTCTGGCCACTACTACCTGGTTGCCGTGTGCAAACAGGTAACTAAAAAGTGGTAATTGCGCTCATCTAGCTCCTAGCTTTTGCAGGTAGTATACATTGTAGGTTTTCATTGAAGGTTCATTTATTTGGTGAGCAAGTCAGTGAAATAATATCTTCTTTTTTTTTTTTTAAATTCGCAAAACCTATCCTTGACCATATTTTTTTAGGCAACCCTATTTGTATGTGTTCAGCAACACCTTTTATACCCTAAAATATTATTTTCATCCGGTAAACAGATGGGTGAAGGTCAATGTTCCGCGGGATCTTAGGCCATAATAATCTACACTAATATTATAAAGAGGAAAGATTTGTATTTTTGTATGTAACGAATAAACTTAAAAACTACTGGACCGATTTGAAAGATTCTTTCACCATTAGAATCCTACATTATCCCTGATGAACATAGGCTACTTTTTATCCAGGAAAAATACATTCACGCGGGCGGGGCCGCGGGCAACAGGTTTATACTCACGCTTGCAAGTAGTCCGAATTTATCAAATTTCCATTGTCCCGCTAAACTGAGGAACGGTTTTGCCGCACTGATTATGCTGTCATCATAGCCCCAGAGAAACCTTAAAAAAAACCTTTTTTATAGCATAGACCTGCACGCGAGGAAGTGGGTCACCTGATGGTAAGTGATCTCCACCGCCCATGTACGTAATACTAGAAGAATCATAGGCGCGTTACCGACCTTAAAGTGAAGGGATAATTAAAGGATTGGTAAGGGGAAGGGGATTTGGGCCTCCGGATATCCCACTCACCGTACGAAACGCAGCAGCAAGCCGCTATTTTACGTCGGTTTTCTGTGAGACAGTGGTAACGACTCAGTCGAGCTGGCCCATTCATGCTGTAGGCAAAACAATCTACAGCGTGGCTCTACCATTCATATTTGCCTACATTGATAGGTGAAGTCGAGCCAACATTTTAATTCTTCATTATCGAAAGCAGATATATTTTCGTGGTCCCCCGCTTACGAATTGTGAACCTCCATTTTTTGTCACGCCAACTTAGACCCCGTGGAGTCTCCCGTGAACCCTTGGGGGTCCACCTGGACCACTTTGGGAACTAAGGTGTTACAGAAAGATTTATCGCGGCCGTGCCTTAAAACTCCAAGGGACAAACAATGAATGCCCTAACTCTGCCTATCTCATCGGGGATACAGCCGTGAGTATACGTGTATTGCACCGCTCGGTAAACATTTGTTACCTTAATGGTATCGAATACACTACTTCGAGGAAAATTCTTAATTGTTTACTTTAATAAGCACTATTTAATGTAATTGAAATCGCTACTTATATTTCCAATATAAGTTCACGTCTATATGACTGAAGGGATAGGCGGAGATGCAAGTAATAGGTACACAAAGTTTAAAAACACGGTAAAATACCATATAGAGGTTGAAAGTATTATTTTCTCTACTGTATCTATACTTTTGACACATCGAGTATTCTATAAATAAATAAATAAATACACCCAACAGTCACGTACAGAGTCCTGACCTCACAGTAAGATACGAGTCTTGTGTCGTGGGTATCAGGAACTACGAGAGACTTTCGGTCTCACAACACCCAGACCCCGAAACAAATATTTGTGGATCACACGTGCATTTGTCTCGGTGCGGGGATCGAACCCGCGGCCTCTCGCTTCACAGCCGGCTACTCGCCCGCTGCGCCACGGAGGCTGTCAACATCCATGTTAGCTTCGCAGATTATACTGGTTTTTCACCATAAAAGGAGTCGGCGAAATTACCTCATTTTGCATATATGTTAAGCCTCTAAGACAGCACGAGGTAATCTAGTGGCCACTTCGGAGGCCCAGTGTTCCCTGGCTACAAACACAACTGTTGTGTTTCGGTTTGAAGGACATTGAAGCCAGCGAAATTACTGGGCATTGAGACTTAACATCTTATGTCTCGGGGTGGCTAGCGCAGTTCAGTGCCATGCAGCGCTTTGTAATTCAACGTTCTGTGTGGTGTTGCTTTTGTTTATGGGCAGGCGTGGCGCTTACAATCAGGCGCCTTGCTCGTCTCGTCATTTCATCATCATCATCATCAGCAACAGGACGTCCACTGCTGAAAATAGGCCTCCCCCAAAGATTTCCAGACCGACCTGTTGGAAGCGGCCTGCATCCAGCGACTTCCTGCGACCTTTATCAGGTCGTCTGTCCACCTTGTAGGCGGACAAATTAAAATAATTAAATGGTTAATGAATTCGTCATTTAATCAAATAAAAAAAAACAAAGGTACCTTACCTATGCACTGGCAGCTTGACGAAGGCATTAGGATGGTCAGTCCACTGAAGTGCGGAGCTGAGAGAGAGCTGTACCAGGGTATTTGCGTTTGCGCCGATTGTTTTAGCGATCACACCCTGGAGACAAAGTAGAAGTTATGCACCATCGTCCATATTTAAAGGACACCCTAAACCAGCGGTCACCAATAAGTTTCGCTCAGGGTCCGTTTTAAAAAATGAAATGACCATTTGACAATTTGAGTGGTAGAGCCACGCTGTAGACGGTTTTGTCTACAGCATGAATGGGCTGGCTCGACCGGGTCGTTACCACTGTCTCACAGAAAACCGACGTAAAGAGCGGTTTGTTGCTGCGTTTCGTACGGTGAGTGAGATATCCCCTTCCCAATCCCTAATTATCCCTTTCCTTTAAGGTCGGCAACGCGCCCATGATTCTTCTGGTGGTGGGCGTACATGGGCGGTGGAGATCACTTACCATCAGGTGACCCACTTGCTCGTTTGACGGTCTATGCTATAAAAAAAAAGACCATCGCGGTCGGCACATTTTATAATCTTTCAACAAAGATAATGCGTTGGATATATTTTTTACTAGCTTTTGCTCGCGGCTCCGCCCGCGTGAACAGCATTTATCGGGATAAAAAGTATCCTATCACCCAAGTCAGCTCATACCCTGTCTGTATACCAAATTTCATCAAAATCCGTTCAGTAGTTTCAGCGTGATTGACGGACAAACATCCAAACAAACAAACTTTCACATTTATAATATTAGTAGGATTACATAGTCCATTTGTATTTATGTTTATGTATATCTTGTTTTATTATCAGGTACATGTCATATGTTATCATTTTATCAAGACTGGAAACGGGAAGTCACCACAGTTTTTCCTTAATCAGGGTTAGTGTAGAAATCTTTGAATTAGATAATATTAATTAACCAATATCATAAGTAGAAATAATTTGTTGTCTCGGCGTCAAATTATGAAAAAAAAATATTACATTATAGTTTTTATAAAAAAATACTGATTAGGATGGAAAGGCGGATGGCATTAGATCGGGATTACGCCAGTCAGTAAGGAAGATTTTAAATAAATATTACTTTGAAAAAACTAAAAAACACGCTTTAATTTAATATGAATTAAGAATACATATTGAAAGTAAGAAAAAAAATGTATTTTATTGTAAAAACAGCGTGGGTGCATGGTGTCGATAGTTACTGGCCATACCCCCAGCAAAACGCCGTGCGATCGAGATTTTTAGAGGCTATCTAGTCATTACTTAAAATAAATATTGACTAAAAAAATATACAATATATTTCTACAATCTGTCAGCTTTACTTTGTTCGATTCAAATTCATGTTAATGTTGATATATTTTTTAAAATTGTCGTTGTAATTGAACCATAAAAATGAGAAAAATGCAAAGATTCCGTGCGTCTCCTTTCAAAGTACTGATTGTTTTCATATGAGATTAACAGCACTATATAGGCAATTTAATAAGGAATATTTTGCCCGTTTCAAATTTTCGAATAGACCAAAACCTGATTTTTTAAATCAATTATTCGCTAAATACGTGCATACTCTGCACGAGAACTCACACGCCGAGTACACGAGTTAGTATTCCGCGAGTCAGTCAAGGTCATTTGCTCACGGAAGGCCTTTAATATAAAAAATTATCGATGTTCCAGGGAGGTCAGCTAACGCTGGCTGGTCGGAGTGGGGGGTGTTAGGTTTTTTCGTTACGGAATTTCTGTATTCGGTCTCGCCGCTCAAGACCCGCGATAAAATCTATGCAATAGCTTAAAATACTTACCAATAAAGGCAGATTCGGCACATAAACTTGATCGAACTCTGCCCCAACACTCTTCTCCGGGATGTACTTGAAGTGATTCAGTTCCTGGAACGTCAGTCTATCGTCCTCAAAGTTGACGTTCACTCGTTCCAACTCTTGTCTGTGGAAGAAATGTCAGCATTATCTTTCTTTGCATATTATATTGTATAAAATCGCTTCCGCTGTCTGTTCGCTTAGATCAGTGTTTCCCAACGTGGGATCCACGCCCCACAGGGGGGCAATTTGATAGTTAAGGGGGGCAATTTAAAATGGACTCGACACGACTTAACCCTTTCGCTTTGGGTTATTTAAATGTAATGCTAGCAATCGATGACAAATTTAACAAAATAATGTTACAGTGGGGCATGGCCTTAAAAAGGTTGGGAAACACTGACTTAGATCTTTTAAACTAGTCAACGGATTTTAATGCAGTTTTCAGCAATAGGTAGAGTGATTCATGAGGAATAGGTTTATATGTATACATACATATTATAGTACAGAAAAGCCTAAAAATTCAAGGATGTCCTTCAAACCTAAACATAACAGTGCTTACACACTGTTGCTTGGCGGCTGAAATGGCGCGGTGGTACCAACCCAGACGGCCTCTCGCATACGAGGGACCTACCACCTTGTAAGACTTGACATGAGATTTGACAGATGATTAGTTAATTTATAAATTGATCAACTTTCAGAAACCGAGAGAGAGGTATATATAAATAATCTCTACTTACACGCAAAAAGTTTTTTGTACGACATAATATTAGAAGATATAAAAGTAAACTATCTTTAATAGGCCGCATTATACGATTCTTGCTGTCAAATTGCATGACGTGGCTTCTTAAATGACAGTTTTTATTTTCTTTTATTTTAACAGCCTCTGTGGCACAGCGGGCGAGTAGCCGGCTGTGAAGCGAGAGGCCGCGGGTTCGATCCCCGCACCAAGACAAATATTTGTGTGATCCACAAATATTTGTCTCGGGGTCTGGGTGTTGTGAGACCGAAAGTCTCTTGTAATGCCTGATACCCACGACACAAGACTCGTATCTTACTGTGGGGTTCAGGACTAAGTGTGTGACTGTTGGGTGTATTTATTATTATTATATTTTCTCGCCTCTGTCGCGCGATAATTTCTTCGTGTAAATGAGGCTTAATAAACAAAATAAACGAATTAATAAGACATTTAACCTCTAGATTTTTATGTAAGCATTATGAACAGTAATTGTGAGTAATTTATTACAAACAAGTGTGGTAATTGGGCCATTAGATATAACAGATTAATTAGGACATTAATATTTTCACAAGAGTTGCTCTTTTGATAACAATAACAACATCGCTATCTGCGTCTGTCTGTCTGTTTGTCTCGTAAACAACGCAACGGAAATGCAACGGATTTATGCTGGTTTCACTATCATTTACAGAATTTATTAATATTTCAGAATTTATTTTATGAGTGTTAGAGCCACGCTGTAGACAGTATTATCTACAGCATGAATGGTCTGGCTCGACCGGGTCGTTACCACTGTCTCACAGAAAACCGACGTAAAGTAGCGGCTTGCTGCTGCGTTTCGTACGGTGAGTGAGATATCCGGAAGCCCAAATCCCCTCCCCTTCCCAATCCCTAATCATCCTTTTCCTTTAAGGTCGGCAACGCGCCCATGATTCTTTTGGTGGTGGGCGTACATGGGCGGTGGAGATCACTTACCATCAGGCGACCCACTTGCTCGTTTGCCGGCCTATGCTATTAAAAAAAAAACCGTATGGTTTATGTCGGCCCAAAAAGCGTTGGCTTGACGTATTGGAGGGAGACATGAGAGCCAATGGTCTCACTATAGAGGATGCTCAAGATCGGGTGAAGTGGGGGCGTTTAAGTAGGAAGGCGGACCCTGGCACTAAGCCGGGATAACGCAAGGCAGAAAGAAAGATTCCGAATGGTTTGTATCAATGGTTCCCAGATGTTTTTTCTCATAGACTTCCATAATTTACCTGGTTCCGGTGGACTCCCTGCAGCTACATTTCTGCAGCATTTATGCAGTAACAGTCACTGAAATGCCCACTGGTCTGAGAATAAGCACCAAGAAAGTCAGCCGTTAGTCTCTTGTATTTTTTTTAATTATAGGTATGCCAATTAGGTATACAAAACATACAACATAACTTATATCAGTTGTAACACTCGATGAGGAAATATAAATAAACTAATTCATTATATTATAAGATTGATAAACGTGTCCATTCAGAGAATTGTGCAGTAGCAAGAGGCAAACAAATTAATTGACATTATTTTAATGTAAAAATAAATAAAATGGGAAAACACTTTTAGGGGCGGCGAACTAAAAAGTTCGCGAAATCTTACTTCTGCCGGACCATTAAGCTGTGGAATAGTTTGCCGGCACACGTGTTCCCTCCTTCCTATAATATTGGGCCCTTTAAACGGAGTGTGAAGAAGCAGTTAGGCAGGCCGGCATGATCGTGCCGACCAACGATAGACACACTGTTTGTCGTTGGTCGACACTATTCCTGGATTGCGCTACACTTACCATTAGGTGTGGCGTAGTCATTTTGCCGATCCAGGATAAAAAAAGAAAAAGGGGGGACGTGGTAGGGCCGCAGGAGGGGGTATTAATGTATCATTAGGCCATTGCCCCACATTATAGAATCTATGCGTGTAGAGAAACGACGGGGCGAAGTTCCCTTGATAAGGATAAATTGTCACTTTTGTGTATAAACATTAGGTACAATCAGGACCGTCTTAACATAATATGCTGGGGCCCTGGGGCACACAAGTATTTCGGGGCTCTCTTGGGTACGGGTCCCGTGTGTCCATACGGTAAAAACTAAACTGGATACAACATAATAAAATGAGGAGTTTATTGTGTTGTACCTAGTTTCATATGATCTTATTTGAATACTTTTATAAAAAATATGATTATTATTAGTTAAATTTCATTTAATCTATTTCCATTGCATATTAATATAAATTTCACTACTCTATTACTGCGTCCTGTTTTTAAACTGAATTGTCCTGGTTTATCCAACTTCAAATGTTAGTTTTTGAAATTTGTGGTTGGCAACACTACATTACGTCATCACCCGCGATGCGTCTGGTAGTCTGTACTTACAGTATATTTTTTAATTTAATCAGGCTAAAGTTTACATAAAACATGATCTGATTATGTTATGTCTAATAGATAAGGTGATAGCTATTACTGTTTGTATTTACCCAAAGAAATACGTCATTCTTCGTTGTAGTTATGTAATGACGTATAATCAATAGAAAGCAGTCCCGGGGCGGAATGTTTTACTCGATACTACGGCCTTTGTATCCGAAAGGCCGTCTTGGTAACTGCTTTTTCTAATAGGGTAGTTGACTTGATTTTTTTTATTATTTTAATCTATAAGTTGCGTTATCATCATCATCATCAGCCACAAGACGTCCACTGCTGAACATAGGCCTCCCCCAAAGATTTCCAGACCGACCTGTTGGAAGCAGCCTGCATCCAGCGACTTCCTGCGACCTTTATCAGGTCGTCTGTCCACCTTGTAGGTGGACGTCCAACGCTGCGCTTGCCAGTACGTGGCCTCCATTCCAGGACCTTTCTGTTTTTGTTTTTTTTTTTTGTTTCTTTGAGTTGCGTTACCCAAAGCCTTTTACAGAAATCCAAAAACCACCACCAGCAACCACTGTTTTGTCTATTTCTGCCGCCAAGCAACAGTGTGTAAGCACTGTTGTGTTTCGGTTTGAAGGTCATTGAAACCAGTGAAATTACTGACCATTGTGAGACTTAACATCTTACGTCTCGGGGTGACGAGCGCAGTTCAGTGCCATGCAGTGCTTGGTAATTTAAAGTGCTGTATGGTGTTGCTTCTGTTTATGGTCGGGCGTGACGCTTACCATCAGGCGAACGCCTTGTTCGTCTCGTCATTCAATGACATAAAAAAAAAGAACCCGACCCGGGGATCGAACCCGAAACCTTACACAGTAGTACAGCGTACGCCATACTACTGCGCCGAGGCAGTCACGTAATGCGTTCTTATCGTCAGTATCCAAAGTTCGCGAGACTGAAGCAACGTCAGTTATGATTGACGTTTTATTGGGTTTACGTCATGGCCGTGGGCTTCTCAGAATACTCAAACATAAATGGATCAAAGTAACAAATGTTATCTTTTAGACATAACTGCTGCTTTGCTTGTGGTAGCGCCCGGATAGCGACGTCTGTACACATGGTGTTAAAACCTGCCATAGTGACCCACACACCTTGTGTGGATCGCGTTCCAGGATCAGCCACTCAAGCTCCAACAAGACCTTGAAAACTTCCACACCGATATTTCATCGTTGTAAAGACTTGATAATAAATTATATTTGTCATTGGCGAAATGCATAATATTGCGAAGCCATAAATAAAAAAGAAGAAGATAAAACTGGTTTTCCACGACAAAACGAGGCGATAAAACTATCTCGCGTGCATGTGCTAAGCTCCCTGACACCCTTAACAACCGTCCAGTTTCCTTCGATAAGGTAAATGTCATTGTATTATCTGCGAAAGTAAATATTTTGAAGTCAATTAAAACCTTTTCGACTCTTTTGTTATGATTATAATTCAATATTCTTTCGATAGTCTTGATTGTCTTTTGTTTAAAGTGGTAAACAATTGTTGTTAAAATTATAAATATATGCATTCCTATATTACAGGTATGGTAATAAACTGTTTTTTTTAACCGATCGTATACAATAGCTATGCCACACAGAAGTTTAAATCATAGAATAAATACTACTGATGTTTTTGAAGTGATAACTTCTTATGGGAGGGTGAACCGAAACGTTCCGTAACGCGAGCGGCGGTGAGCGGAAGGTTCCAGAATATTCGAGAACCTTCCGTCACGCGGGCCAGTTGACCAGCCAGCGGCGCTAGCCGACTTCCCTGGAACTTCGATAATTTTGAAGTCCCAGGTGGCGTCACACAATGACCAATCGGATTGGACTGGACTTTCATAGGACTGTGTTCGTTTTTTTTTATGGCGAATAAACATGTTACCGTAATTTTTTTTTGATATTGATAAAAAAATGACGATCGATAAAGAAATATGTACTTATAATTTGGAACATGGTGCCGTAAAAAAAGTATCAGGTTCGCATAAACGCGAAGAGAGTAGAATGTCCTCTTTTCATGGCGAGTAGCCGTAATTAATAAACAAATGACGATTAGGACAAAGAAAAACTTTTTAGGTTTTTTCTTATTTAGAAAATGTTGCCGTAAAAACTACCAGGCTCGCATAAACGCGAGGAGAGTAGAATGTACTTTTATCATGTCGAGTGGGCATGTTGCCGTAATTTTATATTCTCGCATCTTGTTTGGTAAGTTTTCACTTCTGTCGGCACTCCCAGAGTGCAACCCGCATTTTTTTTTATTTGAATGAATGACGAGACGAGCAAGGCGCTCGCCTGGTGGTAAGCGCCTGCACGTAAACAGAAGCAACACCACACAGAACTTTTAATTACAAAGCACTGCATGGCTTTGAACTGCGCTCGTCACCCCGAAACATAAGATGACAAGTCTCTAATGACCAGTTATTATCGTTATTAAGTATATTATTTGTCATCGATACCGCAGTGCCTAAAAACAAGAGTATTTGACTAGTGCGTCCTGCCTGTTATGGCGTACGGCGCCGAGACGTGGACTCTAAGAAAGGGCTTGATCCACCGTTTTAAAGTCGCTCAACGAGCTATGGAGCGGGTTATGCTTGGAGTCTCTCTGACGGATAAAGTCCGGAACGCGGAGATCCGTCGGAGAACTAAAGTAACCGACATAGCCCGCGGAATTAGTAAATTGAAGTGGCAGTGGGCCGGTCATATTTGTCGCCGTAATGATGGCCGTTGGGGCCGAAAAGTATTAGATTGGAGACCACGCCTGTCCAAGCGCAGTGTAGGCCGACCTCGAGCCCGCTGGACCGACGACCTCAAAGAAATAGCGGGAAGCGGCTGGATGAGGAAGGCGGAGGACCGTCAGGGGTGGCACGAACTTGGAAAGGCCTATGTCCAGCAGTGGACGAATCTAGGCTGATGGATGGATGATGATGAATAGTAATTTCACTGGCTTCAATGTCCTTCAAACCGAAACACAACAGTGCTTACATACTGTCGCTTGGAGAAATAGACGGCGCGGTGGTACCAACCCAGACGGCCTCTCGCATACCTAGCTACCTAGTAAACTTGAACACGTTGTCATTCAGAATGAGTATATCTCATCCTCACCTTTCCTTAACAGAACCACGCGTGTTGGCTTGCGGAGCCACAGCTTCGTGGTCCCCTCCATCTCGGCTCTAACTAAAAAGTTCGCCAATTCATACTTCTGCCGGACCATTTAGCTGTGGAATAGTTTGCCGGCACACGTGTTCCCTCCTTCCTATAATATGGGGTCCTTTAAACGGAGTGCGAAGAAGCAGCTAGGCAGGCCGGCCATGTGCCGACCAACGATAGACACACAGTTTATCGTTGGTCGACACTATTCCTGGATTGCGCTACACTTACCATCAGGTGTGGCGTAGACATTTTGCCGAGCCAGGATAAAAAAAATACTCACGAGTAGACGTAAGGCCCTACTTCCTCGACATGCAGCCGTTCTTCGTACCTATCCCGCACGTTCTGCCAGTTGGTGTAGTTGAATAACCTGACCTTCATCAGGGGCTTCACATTTGGATGCTGCCATATAGAGTATGCTAATGAGTTGTTTCGGATTACCATGCTCTGTGGACAAGCAATATAATCAAGTTCGGTTTTTTTCGAGCACGGCAAAGTGACTGCACTACACCTGATGGTGAGCGCAGTGCAGTCCAAAAAACTAGCGACCACCGATATACATGAGTTAATTGGTGGTCACCAGAGTCATGCCGGAGTCAGAGAAGAATCCAAAGGCCTGTGACATGACAGGCGGATGATCGATGTAGGTACAGAGATACAAAAGTTTACCCCTATACCCGCCCCAACCAACCATCAAGTCATGTCGCAAGCCCCTCGGGAGAACCGGGTATACTGGCAGATGAATCGCAACACACAAGGCATGTGTACGGTGGTCGCTATCCCGGCGGATGTGAATATCCTACCACCAGCAAACCAGCATTTTGAGATGACCACGTCACATAATGATAAGCACGACTCCTGTCCATAAATAGAAGCAACACCACTCAGCACTATGAATTTACACGGCATTAAACTGCGCTAGTCGCTCCGAAACAAGATGTTGAAATTAAATAAAAATAATACTAGCCCTGTATTATATACGTCCCACTACTGGGTACGAGCCTTCTCTACTGAATGAGAGGGATTAGGCCCTAGTCCACCACGCTGGCCTAATGCGGGTTTGCAGACTTCACATCATCATCATCATCAGCCACAAGGCGTCCACTGCTGAACATAGGCCTCCCCCAAAAATTTCCAGACCAACCTGTTGGAAGCGGTCTGCATCCAGCGACATCCTGCGACCTTTATCAGGTGGTCTGTCCACCTTGTAGGTGGACGTCCAACGCTGCGCTTGCCAGTACGTGGCCTCCATTCCAGAACCTTTCTGCCTCATACATATACATATCCGCCTGCATCCATCGAATTCATTCCATTCACGTTATTAAAACCTGCCATAGTGACCCTCACACTAGTGTGGATCGCGTTCCTGGATCAGCCAGTGTAAATTCGGTGCTCCCGAGTGGTTTGCGACATGACTTGATGGCTAGTTGGGGCGGGTATAGGTATACATTCTTGTATCCCTGTGCCTGCGTCGGTCATCCGCCTGTCCTGTCACAAGCCTCTCGATTCATCCTTCTTCTGAGGGTGAAGAAGCATATACATGCCGGTATGATTTTTGTGACCACCGCTAAATTCATTGTTCATTGGTCGCTGGTTTTTTGGACTGCATTGCGCTTACCATCAGGTGTAGTGGAGTTACTTTGCCGTGATCGGATAGTAATAAAACTCATCATTCGGTCATGAAGTTAAATACTTACCGACAAGACAACATCGTTGATGGTGTTGGTAAAGCAGAAGAATATGGTGCCGATTAAACTCAGCACGAATGTCGCGAAGAAGATTACAAGCACTGGAATACAAAGAAAGTAATTTTAGACTGGCTTAATCTAATTTCCAGAGACGTAATGTCTCTTGCCGACCGAAATTATATTTGGAGTGCATTTTAACATCAGTTCTAGTGTAGGCGTATTGCTGTGTCAGGATAAAAAACACAGACACGTAACAACACTAATGCTGGATTGCACTATAATAGCAGTTATAGTTAAGGTTTATGTCAAAGTTGACGATAACAGTAACGCTGACTTTAACATTGACTACGGAATGGGTTGAACCATCGTATTCTGATACTACTAGATTCCTTGATTAATTCTAGAAGCGGGGATATTATGTTATTTTGTAGCATATTAAGAGTTATATCGGTTTGGAGGTTATAATTGAACCATCTGATAGCTATTTAACTAAAACAATAGCTTTAACTAGCGCATCTTGGGCGGTTACGGTTAACAGCTAAAGTTATGACGTCATCTAAGATTTGTCAAATGGTACGACTCTTTGCTCAACCGGTACTTTAACATGTTTGTCATTGCTAAAGTAAGTTGGTGCAACCCAGCATAAGAGATTGTAACTATTTTGGGAATTGTTAATCTGGTATCACTCGATATTAAAGAGGCATCACAGCTGTCAAACTAAGTTTTGGCGGGAATTCTAACAGGGCGGTTCATCGCTTATTTTAATTTATTTCAAAACTAGTTTAAAGTTGTGTTTGTTGTATAAAAGTAGTGTGGATTTGTACAATAAACATTGACGGTGATGAACAGTGTATGGAAACATTGAAATAAGTGAATTAAGCATCGTACTGGAAGGAATTCATACCAAAACTCCAACAAGACCTTGAAAACGTCCACACTGATATTTCATCGTTCTTGTGTGTCTACAGCGTGGCTCTACCAGAAACTACGACAGTGCGGTCGCACAAACCCAGAACCGAAACAAATATATATTTGAGTGGTAGAGCCACGCTGTAGACAGTTTTGTCTAGAGCATGAATGGGCTGGCTCGACCGGATCGT
This sequence comes from Amorpha juglandis, assembly GCA_949126905.1. Classification (NCBI taxonomy): domain Eukaryota; kingdom Metazoa; phylum Arthropoda; class Insecta; order Lepidoptera; family Sphingidae; genus Amorpha; species Amorpha juglandis. The sequence goes on from OX421393.1 coordinate 5,009,725, forward strand.
TACCACTGTCTCACAGAAAACCGACGTAAAGTAGCGGCTTGTTGCTGCGTTTCGTACGATGAGCGAGATATCCGGAAGCCCAAATCTTCTCCCCTTCCCAAACCCTAATTATCCCTTTCCTTTAAGGTCGGCAACGCGCCCATGATTCTTCTAGTGGTGGGCGTGCATGGGCGGTGGAGATCACTTACCATTAGGTGACCCACTTGCTCGTTTGCCGGCCTAAGCTATAAAAAAAATAATTGTGGATCGCACAAACATTTATCACAGTGCGGATTCGATCTCTCGCTTCACAGACAGTTACTCCCTACGCCACGGAGACTGATTTATCTTTTAGTTTAAACAAATTAACTATCAGTAAATTGATGTTTATAAAAATTGTTTTAATTTCTGTAAACATAATCGTACGATTTGTTATCGTTTGTAGAGGTTGTAAGTGGGAAATTTTATTTAAAAAACCCGTGAACTTTCGACACTGGACATTTAATATTTACCCACAGTTATTTGGGTAAATATTAAATACAGATATAATATATTGGAAAGAAGGTATAGGCAAATGATATTGGGTGTAGTTCAGTGGTGAAGTGTAACAAATAGGGTGGGCTACAAGGCGGTAGGTCCCTCGTATGCGAGAGGCCGTCTGGGTTGGTACCAACGTTTTGCCTATTTCTGCCGCCAATCAACAGTGTGTAAGCACTGTTGTAGTTCAGTTTGAAGGACATTGAAGCTAGTAAAATTACTCGGCATTATGAGTCTTTATATCTTATGTCTCGGGGTGATGAGCGCAGTTCAATGGCTTGCAGTGCTTTGTAATTCAAAGTTCTGTGTGATGTTGCTTTCGTTTCTGGGCAGGCATGGCGGTTACTATCAGGCTTATGCCTTGTTCGTCTTGTCATTCAATCAAATAAAAAAAACAATCTCGGCGAGCTGTGGGTGCACTAGTTATACCACTGCCTACTCCTACGGGGATACAGGCGTAAGCTTATGTAGTTTTTAATCTACATTTACAAATTATCATCTCAGCATGCAATCCATACATCAGGCATTAAATTATCTACACTAATATTACAAAGAGGAAAGATTAGTATTTTTGTATGCAACGAATAAACTTAAAAACTACTGGACCGATTTGAAAAATTCTTTCACCATTAGAATCCTGCATTATCCCTGATGAACATAGGCTACTTTGTATCCCGTAAAAAGCAGATCACGCGGGCGGAATCGCAAGGAAAAGCTAGTAAGTCCATAAAGTAGTTCACAGCCTTTAAATCATGTTCTAGCCTACTTATCAACTGATATGACATGTTTGAATAAACAACTACTATATTAGTTATAATAATGTACAATTACGCGGAAAGTTTGTCAGAAGGGTCCAAAGACTTCAATATATATATTTACTACCTTTTACTCGCGGCTCCGCCCGCGTGATCTGCTTTTTCCAGGATAAAAAGTAGCCTATGTCTTATTCTGATGTATAAGCTATATTAGTGTGAAGTTTCATTAAAATCCATTCAGTAGTTTTTACGTGAAAGAGTAACAAACATACATCCATCCATCCATCCATACTTACAAACTTTCGCGTTTATAATATCAGTAGGATTTATTTATTTATATATAACTAGCGACCCGCGCCAGCTTCGCAGGAGTAAAAATATGTTTGTTACGACATCACATTACAAATCTTTAAAATTTTCGGCTTTTCTGTACTATAATATGTATGTATTATACATAGAAACCTTTCTCATGAATCACTCTATCTATTGCTGGAAACTGCATTAAAATCCGTTGAATAGTTTAAAAGATCTAAGCGAGCAGACAGCGGAAGCGACTTCATTTTATACTATGTAAAGAAGAATTACATATAGGGTGATGTTTTAACCAATGTAAAATTTATAAACGCGATGCGGTGCGTTACGTGCGTGTTACGAACAATTGAAATTAGCTTAAAAACTTCATTCGGCGTTGATTTCGCAAAGTTGTTGTATCTAACACAGTCGTTTTAAGAGTTTATACGGTCATGAAGAATAAGGCGCACGTTAGATATTTTAAAATTTGAAATTGGAACTGATTGAATATCGATTAGAATGCCGTTTTTTTGTTATACGTGTAAGCAGACAATTGCCTAAGTTTAAAGAATATCTGTTCTAAGTTTAAAAATTACAAATGATTTTCAAATTGACGTCGCGTAGGTGGTTTTCAACGGTGAGTTTATAAACACAAACACTTAAATTAACACATTGTAAAGATTCTTCAATATTTTTATTGATTAACAATTTTTTTTATTCAAGGATAAAGCATATTATGTACTTACAAGTGTAATATTTCTTTTCTGACTGTTTCCCCCAGCATAACGCAGACCACTGGTTTTTAACACCTGAACACGTAAATTGTCCTCGACCACATGTTGCACACCCCTGAATATTTCCTATTATAGTATCTTCTCTAACTAGAATCTTTCCTAACCCTCCATTATTTGGTGTGATTATAACAATCTTCTCTTCGTTGTCTTTTGGCAACGTGGGTGCCATTTTTACAAAAAACTGATTTTCCATTTCTTTAATTTTGTATATTTAAAAATAATCACGCGCTCATTTTATTTTATAATTTTTAAGTAGTTATTAAAGAAGTTACTTTTGTAGTCTTAAAAGAAGAGTAGTTACTTTTTCTTTTTTTTAATATAATGTTCCAACCAGCCTCGATTATTTCAGATTTATTTTTCAAAAAAAGAACTTTATGTTCTATAATAAAATTGTTTTAAAAAATGACTTTTAATTTTTTTTTATTTATGGCTTAAATAGTTATGACAATATTTAAAGAGTCGATTTACTGCTTTTACAGATTATAAAATCGACTTTACAACACTTTCACTGTATCGTGGACCGTCCACACCAACGGCTTGATAGCTACTGATTGCTCTTGGGTCAAAAGGACGCTGATAATAAGAGATTTTTTACATATTAATGGCATTATGTAGGTTATCGTCTTGAGTGATTTTACAAGAATGCTTATGTTAAAAAATATGATATTATGTTGTATTAATTGTAAATGACTATTACAAAGTAACGAATATTAACAGGCGATAACAGACAACGGTACGGACTGCGAATAGACGTTTCGGGTTCGAAACCAGCTTCTACAGACCTTTGACATTGTTATTAACGCTCGCTTTAACGTTGAAGGATACATCGTGAGGATTTTTTCCTGGCACGGCAAAGTGACTACACAGTACACTGGACCTGATGTTAAGTACAGTGCAGTCCAAACATAATGTTGGCCGTCAACGTCAAGAGACATTAAGGCTGCGGACTCGAAGTCAGCGGCAAGCGGCGGCGGCGCGGGAGCGACGCGTTCAAATGCATAGATTTAAATGGACCTGCGGGCCAATTCTGGTAATTAAAAATGTTCAAAATATCATTCCGATCTAGTTTCAGTGCCAAGAAAGTTGCAAGTGGCATTCCGTAAACCATTAAAACTGTAATGCAATCAAAAGTATATTGCAAGTTGACTGAATTCACATCGCAATGTAACTGAAATGATATTGTGAATTAACTAAAATATAGTCAAACATATCGATATTTGTTTATATGCATGGGTAATATTCTATGTAAATATGTAACAATCAAATCACAAAGTCGTAAGGAAACATTATATATTAACAATAAAAATACAAAACACTATTACATACATACACATATTACACATTGCAGCTGAATCCATGTTTTTTGCACTGTGTGAACATAACTTTTTGGATAATACACTGTCCTTCCTCCTTCAGAGTCGGCTCAAGGCCTAGAATTGGTGATCCGAATTGCTTCAGTGAAATCCACAAACAGTTCTAATTGTTTAGTCATTGTTTCACCAACACTTTACTAACAGTCCACTAATAATTAACTCACGATATTATTTCAACTTTCAATTAGTATTTATCGCGCGCAATGGATAATCATAATTAACTTATTATAGAAATTGAAAGATACGTACTTAAATAACATACACAACAACACAACAAAATTAAATCACGGAACAATAACAATAGACATTCTTTTTTAATAAAATTTTTACGGCTCTCGATCTTAGTACTTTGAGCCTGCAATAACAAAGATGTAATCACTGGGTGACCCACCACGACAATAAATTACGCATATGTTTTCACTCACAATTCACAGAAATCCGAAAAAACGGGTTTTCAATTTAGGGGAAACATGAGAAATTACCTAATCAATTAATAAATTATAAAATCTATTAATCAAATATTAAATTAATAACTTCGTGCTAGAGTAATAACTTTTCCATCCAATTCAAATCGCCAAAATTACTCACAATGCCAATATATTTTGTCCGCTGGCAACTTTATTATAACATTCGCTTTACATTTTTTATAATTTAGTCTGTGGTGGCTGACATTAGTTTGGAATTGAAATGATATCAAATTGACATCATAATGCTACCGGAATGATATTGGAACTTTATGCGGAGCAGAATGCCACATTTTATTCAATTCGTAGTCTAATCTCAGTCTGGTTAAAGTTCAGTCTCAGTTAATGTTAAATACGAGAATTGGCCCGCTGGCCTCGAAAACAGCGGCGCGGCGCGGGCGCGAGGAGCGGCGCGCGCCAGTCGAGCGGTGCCTGCGCGTCTGCATTGACGTAGTGCTGTGTATTTTCAAAAATGCCCGCCGACGTGGTGGAGCAAATTAATTCAATGATTTTTTATATGGAACATCATATTCACATCAATTTCGTTCGCTAACAGACACTAATTTCTCATAGTACAACACTACGCCGCTCTAGCGCCGCGCGATCTGCCCGCTGGCTTCGAGACCGGGTCTCTGCCGCTCCCGCGTCGCCGCCGCCGCCGCCCCGCACCCGCTGACTTCGAGTCCACGGCCTAAGGGTCATAGCTCATTAGCGCCACCCGGCACCCGACCAGCACCGCCTCGTCGTTCGGCGTCAACTCGTTGTCGACAGGTGGTCCACGGGTGGACAAATTTTACACACCGTGTATTGGCTCTCATAGCTGTCAAGCTTGATAAAGAAGAAAATGAATGACGCATCGCCAACACGTCGTCCTCGCGTGAATCATTCGCGGGCAGGCGCGGTCCACTCAAGGCAAGCGTGCGAGCAGCGAGTTGTCACCGAGTGGTCCACCCGCCGTCCGCGCGTGGCCAGCTTGCGAGCGAGGCAATCCGGTGACGATACGGAGTTGATGTAATGGTGTAACAAGCGCAATTCAGTGTCATGCAGTGCTCTGTAAGTCAAAGTTCTGTGTGGTGTTGCTTCTGTTTATGGGCAGGCTTGGCGCTTCCCATTAGGCGAGCGCCTTGCTCGTCTCGTCATTCAATAAAATAAAGTAAAAAGAAAATGTTGCCGTGACAATGAGTGGTAGAGCCACGCTGTAGACAGTTTTGTCTACAGTATGAATGGGCTGGCTCCACCTCGACGTAAAGCGGCTTGCTGCTGCGTTTCGTACGGTGAGTGAGATATCCGGAAGCCCAAATCCCCTCCCCTTCCCAATCTCTAATTATCCCTTTCCTTTGAGGTCGGCAACGCGCCCATGATTCTTCTGGTGTGGGCGTACATGGGTGGTGGAGATCACTTACCATCAGGTGACCCACTCGCTCGTTTGCCGGACTATGCTATAAAAAAAAGAAATAAAAGGCAGGATTAAAAAAAACTGACCTTCGGACTCGTGACCATCAGACCTCTGCTAAAAAAAACTCTATTATATCATATCGGATTTTGTTAACGCAAAAGCACTTAAATTAATTTCATTAATGACAATCGTGTATAATAATTACAAATGCGTATATAGGATTGCGCCCGAGAGGTCGCAGGTTCAAATACGGTTCAGCGCTAGCATTAACGATAAACACTTTTTGATAACTCCTACATTATCTATCATTGAACGGTTGTTATATTAACATATGCTTTATAAAGCTATATTAAAATATATAAACCATATATATATTTTACTAGCCCTGTATTATATACGCCCCACTGCTCGGCACGGGCCTCCTCTACTGAAATGAGAGGGATTAGGCCTTAGTCCACCACGCTGACCTAATGCGGGTTGGCAGACTTCACATACCCTCGAAAAATCCTATCGAGTTCTCAGGTATGCAGGTTTCCTCACGATGTTTCCTTCACCGTTAAAGCAAGCGATAATTAACAATTAATATACACGTAACTTAGAAAAGTCAGTGGTGTATGCTCTTGGGGCTGGTTTCGAACCTACGACTTTCGTCTCGACAGTCCGTACTACTCCCCGCTGAGCTATCGCTGCTTATTATATTTATATGCTTTATATATTTTAACCGACTCCGCAAAGGAGGCGATCTTCTGGTTTTCTACTCTATAAGTTGGTAGGCCCCTAGTGTGGGAGAGGCCGTCTGGGTTGGTGTCACCGCTTTGTCTATTACTGACAAGCATCAGTGTGTACTGTTTCGGTTTGAAAGACGTTGAAACCAGTGAAATTACTGGGCATTATGAGGCTTACCATCCTATATCTCAGGGTGACTAGCGCAGTCCAATGTCAGTGCTTTGTAATCCAAAATTCTGTGTGGTGCTACCATTGTATAAAGATTGGTGTGTGGTTTACCATTTTTCGAGAGACCTGCTAGTTTTGCCATTTAGGAAAAAGTGTGTACGCGTTTTCAAAAATAAGGCCCCGGTCTCGAAGCCAGCGGGCAGATCGCGCGGCGCTAGAGCGGCGTAGTGTTGTACTATGAGAAATTAGTGTCTGTTCGCGAACGAAATTGATGTAAATATGATGTTCCACATAAAAAATCATTGAAATAATTTGCTCCACCACGTCGGCGGGCATTTTTGAAAATACACAGCACTACGACAATGCAGACGCGCAGGTGCGCGCAGGCGCCGCTCGACTGGCGCGCGCCGCTCGTACGTCACTCCTCGCGCCCGCGCCGCGCCGCGCCGCTGCTTTCGAGACTCGGGTCCATTTAAATCTATGCATTTGAACGCGCCGCACCCGCGCCGCCGCCGCAATAAATTAAAATTAAATTATTTTTTGATTGAGATATAATGTAGATACATGATAGACTTTTAAATAACGTTTAATTGCTTGCATATTAATTAGACAGACGACCAGATAAAGATCGCAGGAAGTCGCTGGATGCAGTCCGCTTCCAACAGGTCGGTCTGGAAATCTTTGGGGGAGGCCTGTGTTCAGCAGTGGACGTCCTGTGGCTGATGATGATGATGATGATGATGATATTAATTAGAATGCGGACATCAATCCTGGATAACACCACACAGAGTAAAACAGTAATACATTTAAATGAAATGAACTGAAACGGATTTTATCGTGGTTTTCAAATTATTTTGGTCCCGACGTTTCAAAGGCTTTTCAGCCTTCGTGGTCACGGGGTGGGGTGAAAAACGCGATAAAATCCGTTTATATTCGTTTTATTTCAATGTGTAACATTCGCCGTAAACGTAATAAATCATTACAGTAATAAATATCAAAATAATTTATTTTACTGTTTTTAACAGTACAGTTGGCAACCCTAGCCGCAGCGTAGGTTTAGTAGGGTTCTGTTAGCATCTTTAGTGGACGGGACCTTAAAAACTGAGATAAAATGCAAGAAAACAGAATTCCGCGGCACAGGAAGAAGTGTATTATGCTATACCCGTCCTAATTTAACATGTTAACGGGGCAACGAACTCTCATTATTTAATGCATTGTATACACGTATTAAATTACGTAAAGGTGTAGGTAGGTCAAGAACATAGAGGAAAATAAAGATTGCATGTAGAAGTTTTGGCGGGAATTCTGACAGTGCGGTTCATCGCTTTTTTAAATTTATTTCATAAACTAGTTTAGAGTTGTGTTTGTTGTATAAAAGTGGTGTGGATTTGTTCAATAAACATTGACGGTGATGGTGATGGAAACATTGAAATAAGTGAATTAAGCATCGTACTGAAAGTCCGACAAGACCTTGAAATCGAACGCACCCGTGTTTCATTGTTCTTGTACAAATAACTTGAGAATAAATTCTGTGGCGTGCTAATAGGGCCAATGTCAATAATCATTATTTTGAGTAATGAGCGTTATAACAATGAATCAGCATACAGCAAAAAGGGCTAATGTTAACTTTGATCGTTTTAGTTCTTACTCTATTACTAGGAAAGTGAAAAATAATAATTTCTTATCGCCTTAAGTATACTGCAGCCCTTTTATCATTTTTTTTTACTTAACTGTATGAAAGCGCACTCTACATTGGCCTTTTTTACATAGTAACTTTTGAAAGATGGTTAATACACTAACGCCCTTTTAGCACAAAAAATATCATACTTTTACAATAAACTGGCATTACAATCTCGTTTCATACAAAAACGGACTTTGGCCCTTTTAGCACCAGACCACAGAATTATACTTGACATTGGCAAAATGCATAACAATGCGAAAGCCATAAATAAAAAAGAAGATTGCATGTATAGAGTCACTTACGGCCATTTAAGGATCTTAGCCTTATCAGCCTTATCCGGATATCAACCTTTTTGCGTCTTTTTTTCTTATGTCATGCAATGCCGATAGCCCGACGCTAGTCGGCTGTATTCAGCTTAACCGGACTTTCGGGTGAGCGCTTTAGGCGCTCTCAACCCTTACATTTAAGCGACCATGCTGAGGGCACCCCCTGTGGGGTACGAACCTCGGCTCAGGGCAGTCGCTGGGAGGGGCAGAGACATCTGTGAGACAATTTGACTCAATCAAAATTACTGCCTCGGTGGCGAAGTTGTCTCGGGTCTCGGGTTCGATCCCCGGGTCGGTTCAAATTGATATTGTAATAATAATAATAAAACATTTATTGCACACAACACCACATACAATATTGGGTTTTTTCTTTCACAAAATGCTCGGTATGAGCCCAGAGTCTGTAATTTGTGCTCGGTATGGCGATAGGCTCGGTATCACATCATGCGACAGAAATAAATTCGGCGAAATGTAGGGTTACAGATCTGCCTACCCTTTCACGGTTTACAGGCGTGATTGCGTATCAACCATACGTCAATACGTTATTGATAACAAGCAAATGTATCTGGAAATACTAATGACCAAAGAATACCTAACGCTCTTTAGTCATTGGTAAATACAGGCATTAATTATATTATATTAGTATCATTTCGTCAAAACTAAATAGTATTTTCCACCTCTTTGGTATTTTGTCTACGAACCCTAACTTGATGACGTAATTTTATAGAATGTTGACACATTTATCAGTTTTTTTTATCCTGTCTCGGCAAAGTTAACTACGCCACACCTGAGGGTAAGTGTAGCGCAATCCAGGAATAGTGTCGACCAACGATAAACAGTGTGTCTATCGTTGGTCGGCACGATCATGCCGGTCTGCCTATCTGCCTATCACACTCCGTTTAAAGCACCCCATATTATACGAAGGAGGGAACACGTGTGCCAGCAAACTATTCCACTGCTTAATGGTCCGGCAGAAGTACTATTTAGCGAACTTTTTAGTTCGAGCCTAGATGGAGGAGACCACGAAGCTGTGGTAATGCAAGCCATATTTTTATATTTAATAGTATAGACCGGCAAACGAGCAAGTAGGACACCTGCTGGTAAGTGATCTCCACCGCCCATGTACGAAGAATCATGGGCACCTTACCGGCTTAAAGGAAAGGGATAATTAGGGATTGGGAAGGGGGATTCGGGCCTCCGGATAAGTCACTCACCGTACGAAACGCAGAAGCAAGCCGCTAATTTATATCGGTTTTCTGTGAGACGGTGCCGGCCCATTCATGCTGTTGACAAAACTGTCTTCAGCGTGGCTCTACCGCTCTTCTATTTTGCTGTCATATTTTCTCTCGCGTGCACAATAAGTCGTGTTGCAATAAATTAAGCCTTCTAGTGTGATGAATATAATTCAATAATGTAGTACTGTAGTCAAACTAATAATAATACAAGGTGATAGGTCCCTTGTATACGAGAGGCCGTCTGGGTTGGTACCACCGCGCCGTCTATTTCTGCTGCCAAGCAACAGTGTGTAAGCATTGTTGTGTTTCGGTTTGAAGGACATTGGAGCCAGTGAAATTATTGGGCTTTGTGAGACTTTTTATGTCTCGGGGTGACGAGCGCAGTTCAGTGCCATGCAGCGCTTAATAATTCAAAGTTCTGTGTGGTGTTGCTTCTGTTTATGGGCAGGCGTGGCGCTTACCATCAGGCGACTTGCTCGTCTCGTCATTCAATTAAATAAAATAACTGAAATAATATAAATCATTTTAATAAATATCAACAAACAGTGTTTATGTAATCGGCGCCAAGAATAGTTTATTTGTATTTAATTATCTTATCTAATATTTTGACGGTCACCCGCTGGCCGCATGTTCTTTTTTGTTTCTGATGATAGTGTATCCATGTACCGCTAGATGTCAGGGTTTAACTGTTATTTTTTTTTTTTTATCCTGGCTCGGCAAAGTGACTACGCTACACCTGATGGTAAGTGTAGCGCAATCCAAGAATAGTGTCGACCAACGATAAACAATGTGTCCATCGTAGGTCGGCAAGATCATGCCGGCCTGTAAAAGGGCCAATGGGGGGGGGGGGGGGGGGAAGGAAAAAGGGTTTGGAACAGGGGGCAAGAAGCCCCCTGGGGAGAACCGGATATACACAGGCTGACCCTGGAACGCGACCCACACAAGGTGGGTCACTATGGCAGGTTTTAGCACCAGTGTACGGTGGTCGCTATCCGGTCGGATACAAGTATCCTCCCACCAGCAACCACATAACCACCACATGTAATATCCATCATAATAATAATGCTCCCTTGTCTCTTTTTGTAACGACTATTTTGGGGAGCCCATCTACCTGAGTTGGCGAGTCACCACCTGCCTATTTTATCCGTGTATTTACATAGGTCAGGCAGGTGCCATAGTCATTTCCATAGACCCAGTTACCCAATCCACCAACACTTCACCTCAATAACCAATTATAGATTTAAGTCGATCGCTACAATAGTCCTACACCGACCGGGGGCGGTCCTTGGGTACACTTTTATAGTGTATACAGGGATAGCCGCCGGGCGGTATCACATCACAATATTAGATTAAATTTGTCTAACGGGCCTCTACGTGTTGGCTTCGGCCCCACGCACGCCTACCAAAGGACTCTATAGTCTCGAGATATGGTAAGACATACATAATAATATATTTTCTAATATATGTTACAGATATGTGGTATGTGGACGCAACAATTATTGTTCCGATAGTCGTTACTGCTAATGGGTTGATACCAAAGAGCCTCGACCAACACCTTTAAAGGCTCTCGATTGGTCGTTGGGTCAAGAGCCACTAGATTCAGAAAGCGGTGTTATTGGATACGGCACGCATTGTTAGTACAAGATCCCGGGGAACATTGACCTTCACGCATCTGTTTACCGGATCAAAATAATATTTTAGGGTATAAAATGTGTTGCTGAACACATACCAATAGGGTTCAGGATGCAATTTATAGAATAAATGATTTGAATTTGAGATGGGGAATTCGACCCTTCTCCTTCTGAATCCGTGCTTAACAGCTCATTACAAAAACGATGTACTGCCATCTAGTGGTGAGAAGCGTGACGTTGATTTTCATATTGCTCATTAAAAAGGAAATAAAACTAATAAAGAAACAAATAAATATTTATTACATTACAATGAGTATTACAACACCAGAATATCATATTTATTGAAACACTTTCCACGGTGGACTATTGTCAGTTCTAAAAATAAAATAGAACACAATATTAAGTTTTTTGTAATATATAACTGGCAACACACTTCCCGACAAATATTTTCTTTCTGCCTGGCATTATCGTCCGCTTTCTTATTACGATTTGAAGGCGGATCCCCCCACATAAAATGTTAGGTGACCTCGCCGTCTGACCCCCACATCCCGCAACAGGAATCAAATTTCGCAAATACAGATTAAAAAATATTACTATGCGTGCCAAATAAGAATAGGATCGCGTGTGCTGCCAACTTCACACGATAACTGTCAAAGTAGTACTGCTAGCAAAAACAAGTGTAAAAAAGAAATTTCATATATTTTTTATTGTTCATAGATATAGATTTAATTATTGTATAATCATTATATTCATTTAATAAATACTATTCTTGAATTTTATCAATGGATAATTTTGGATAAATTACTTATGGAACTGTGTGGAAAGAGTTTAAAAAAATGAACAAATACACAGTTAATGCTACTATCACCCTAATATGACGCAATTTTGTGACGCTATTGAGAAGCTACCAGTGTGCCGTTAGCTACGCTTTCGTGTATACGCGCGTGTGTCTTATATCTGTTGCCTACTGGACTTCCTTGTTATTGTTATTTTTATAAATATGCTTTTTCTTTGAAATCCTACTCATTTCTAATTAATTTTGCGTGAAATTTATTAGAAATACCAAAAAAGCGTACAGTAAACATTTAAACTGAATATAATTTGTTTACTAATTTTTTGGCACACCATACACTTTGGTAATGAAGTTTGCGCGTATTGCTGAACAAAATGGCGTCTTGACAGTCCTATTCTTATTTGGCACGCATAGTAAGTGCACCGAGACATATATAGAAATATATTTTAGACGACTTTTACAAACAAAAAACTGAAATGAGAAAGAGGCTCAATTGGTTAAAGGCTGAACCACTGACGCCCAAAGAAGTATTTCATTTTTAACCGACTTCAAAAATGGAGGATGTTTATTAACCAATGTTGATGTTCAACAGCTAGGCGAGTTTTTTTGTATACATTTTTCAAACGGAACGTCACCAAGTCTTTGCTTTACATATCGCTCGTAGCGATTTCGCATAATATCTTAATTAGAAATGAATCCCTCGTAGGATTTTTTTAGCAAATAAACCAACGTGGAAAGAGTAATAAAAGTTCACAGAGATTCTCCACAACAAACAGAAATAAACTAGTATCACATTTAAATACACACATTTGCCTAAATTCGACGCTCACAAAACACAGCTTACAACGTCTGAAACATAGATGGCGTTGTACCACATGCCGTAAGTATACTGCGTATAACATTAATATAAATAGAATCAATAGATTTTAAAGTATAAACATCACAACAACAGTATTTTATAGTGTAGTCCTGTAATTGGCTATAGTAGATATAATTTAGTGTGAAAATTAAAGATGTAAAATGCTGTTGGATTACCAAATAAATAAAATATAAATATACAGTAAAATTTATTCACTATACCTACATACTCAAAATAGTTTTCTGTTTAGCCTGATATTTGGCATCTTTAATAAGATTTTAATCATCTTAAAACTCGCCTAAATGTATACAGGACTCTGATTTATCATTTATTTAAAATATAAACTTAATTAAAGCTGTCATATTAATAACTTCGACATTCTTGTGTTAAACCTAATGAGATGTTTAAACTTTAAACACACTTAGTCGTAACGATAACAAATATCCCATAACCACTATTGTTCTAATAGTTTTGTAAGTACAATAAAGGCACTTTGAAGTACATATATTATTTAAAATTGTAAAGAAATTGTTTGGTACAATACCAATAATGACAGAACAATGTTTTAAAAACATTTTTTTAAATAAAAGTGCGTATGTGCAATTCACACACGGCAGAAGTGAAACTTCAGAATTATTAAAATAAATTAATTAACCAACGAATTTTAATACGCAAATGCAAAAAAAATAAAACACGAATAATAAACCACGTTGTTTATGACACATTTTCCGAAGGCTTCGTTGTACCCAGCCGCAGACACTTGATAGTAATCTATCTCATTCTCTCGCAGGCTAAATCCTATTTATGAATGTGTTTGTCTTTGTCGTGACACATTCGTTTCTTCGAGTTTCATATCACAACGATTCTAAAGAAGTTTCACTTCAAAAAATCATACTTATAATGCTATGTTTATAAATTATAACAAGTAGTACACAATTCCGAAGAGTAACAATATTCCTCCAAAAGTTAAAACAGAACGCAGACGTAACTAAGGCAAAACTGACATTGCCAATTTTATTTTATTCATCTCACAACTTGCGAGATTGCTCACGTTTACAATCAAAACAAATAACAGAATACATCAGTATCATTGTAAATGCGATAGAACCTTATTGCTAGAAGTACACATTTACATCACATGACGATGAGAAAGGTCTGAATTATTTATTTATACAATACTAGCTTGTCCCTTACAGTTTCACCTGCATGTAACTGCCCTGCTCCTATGGCTCATATCGTGATATACATATAAACCTTCCTCATGAATCACTCTATCTATTGCTGAAAACTGCATTAAAATCCGTTGAATAGTTTAAAAGATCTAAGCGAACAGACAGCGGAAGCGACTTCATTTTATTTTAAAGATATCCATTTCTAATGTCAGAATAGTATTTGTTACTGGAAACAAATTATAATATAGAATGCAAAATTGTGGAATACGAGAATCGATATTCTTTTATTATAGAATAGACAGGTGGGGGAGAAACACTTTGTTAACGCTAGTTTTGAGGCTAAGATGCCCCAGGTAGACAGCAAACATACGCACTCACGCTTGTAACCCCGAAGGGGTAGACAGAGGTGTAATCAGTTCACCCACATTTCGCCGAGCGTATTTCCATCCCATGTTGTGAGCTAATCGCCATAACGGGCACAAGTCTAGAGTTTGGGTCAATACTGAGCATTTCGTAAAAAAAAACAATATAATTTGACTTGATCCGGGGATCGAACGCGAGACCTCCGCATAGTAGTAATGCGTACGCAATGCCACTGCGCCATCGAGACAACGGTTTCGATTATAACATCCAGCCAGTGTAATTACTGGGCATGATGAGACTTAGAGACCCCCCACACTAGCGTTTTTCGAGCGTCGTCGTCGTGCCAGCGTCCGCGCAGCGTCGACGCGACGTCAAAGCCGCGACGACGTGACGCCAGCGCTGGCCGCCTGCCGAACGACCGGGCTTACGCGGCGCCATTGCAACGGTTTTTGCGAACTAGTACTATCGTGTACAACTATCGCTAATGTAATAATAAGTCTTTCTTCAGGTGATACAGCAATCCTTAAATGGGTATCTTGATATTTTGTATCGTTTTGTATCAGTTGCAAAAGTTTGTCAAATGTCGTTTTGGCATTCGTAAATAATCATAAAAGTGTTTTTTTATTATTTTTTATGAGTTCACAATACAATACGTAATAATCGCTTTCCTGAACACAAAAACTCCACCGAGAATCTTCCCAATATTTACGGTTACGTTTCCTTTTTCCTTTACGTAGTTTTCGAATCAGTAATGTCAACAGCAGTGTTTCTTTGTCGGAATCCATTTTCACACTGACTGTAGGCGATTATTACTAAGACGTCATCGTCGCGCCAGCGTCCGCACAGCGTCGACGCCGCGATTACGCGACGCCTGCAAAGCGTTCAGTAGCCGGCCAGCGCTGGCATCACGTCGTCGCGGTGTCGACGTCGAGTCGACGCTGTGCGGACGCTGGCACGACGACGACGCTCGAAAAGCGCTAGTGTGGGGGGTCTCTTAACATCTCATGTCTCGAAGTGACGAGCGCAGTTCAGTGCCATGCAGTGCTTTATAATTCAAAGTTCTCTGTGGTGTTACTTCTGTTCATGCGAAGGCGTTGTGCTTACCAGGCGAGCGACTTGCTCGTCTCGTCATTCAATTAAATAAAAGAAAGATAAAAAAATACGGGTTGCACTCCGGAAGTGCCGACAGAAGTGAAAACTTACCAAACAACATGCGAGAATACAAAATTACGGCAACATGTCCACTCGACATGATAAAAGTACAGTCTACTCTCTTCGCGTTTATGCGAACCTGGTTCTTTTTTTACAGCACCATGTTCCAAATTATAAAATAAGTAAAGTATGTATTTCTTCAAAAACAAAATTACAGTATCAAAGTTCCAGGGAAGTCGGCTAGCGCTGGCTGGTCAACTGGCCCGCGTGACGTCTCATGGAACGTTCTCGAATATTCTGGAAACTTCCGCTCGCCGCCGTTCGCGTTACGGAACGTTTCGGTTCACCCTCCCATAAGAAGTTATCACTTCAATAATCCAGACCTTACGAAATATTGACATTATTATAAATTACTAGATGACCCGGTGAACTTCGTATCACCTACATATATTTTTGTAAACTGTGGTCAAAACAAAAAAATGTTTCATTTACATTAAATGCAATTAAGTGAGGTACTGCATCATTGCACGTGAGGTAGCCCGTCGCACATTTAATTGACTTCGACGGCCTAAGTCAAGTTGTCTTCCACCTCCCCCCGGTGGGACAGTCCTGTCCCTGCCCTGTCCCTGTCCCTGTCGCGGTCGCTGTCCTGTCCCTGTCCTGCCCCTGTCCTGACCTGTCCCTGTCCTGTCCTATCCTATCCTGTCCCTGTCCTGTCCTGTCCTGTCCTGTGCCGGTCCTGTCCCTGTCCCTGTCCTGTCCCTGTCTTGTCCTGTCCCTGTCCCTGTCCCTGTCCCTGTCCCTGTCCCTGTCCCTGTCCCTGTCACTGTCCCTGTCCCTGTCCCTGTCCCTGTCCCTATCCCTGTCCCTGTCCTGACCTGTCCCTGTCCTGTCCTGTCCTGTTCCTGTCCTGTCCCTGTTCTGCCCTGTCCTGTTCTGTCCCTGTCCCTGTCCCTGTCCCTGTCCCTGTCCCTGTCCCTGTCCCTGTCCTGTCCTGTCCTGTCCTGTCCTGTCCTGTCCCTGTCCTGTTCCTGTTCCTGTTCCTGTTCCTGTTCCTGTCCCTGTCCCTATCCTGTCCCTGTCCTGTCCTGACCCTGTCCTGTCCTGTCCCGGTCCCCTGTCCTGTCCTGTCCCTGTCCTGTCTAGTATAATGTGGCGACCCGTCACCACTGCAAGCTTCGCAACGCCAACAATCCGGTTTATACCTGCGCTTATAGATGTTTCACATCAAAAATATGTCAAATGTTTCATACCCAGGAACAGTTTGTATGGTAAAATTAAGTTGTCGTTTTTAGTGTTTTCCGTTACTTATTATTTATGTTACTCATTTTTTCTCACCGGGTAAACCTTCCCTGAACTTCCACAGATATTTCAAGATCAGAATTAGCCAAATCGGTACAGCCAGTCTCGAGTTTTTGCGAGACACACGCACAGCGATTCATTTTTATATATATAGATAACATTACGTATACAATTGGACCCATTGGTTTCTTTAAATGAGTGATAATGATAAATAAATAAATACACCCATTATTTTATTCCTTTCTGTATTATCTGTACAGGCTTAAATTAACCTAAACAAAATATAGTATCGATGAGACCATTTAAAACACTTAAATCTATTTACATTAGTTTAATTTACATTGTATAAACTCATAATATTTTTAATAACAATAATTAAAATATTGACTATACTTCAAAAACCGTCTTCAATTTGAAGATTTCAACACCCGTAGTATTGAAGTGAAACTTCTTTATCGGCGTTGTAAAAAAAATGCTGTCACATTTTTCGGTTACGCGTCACATTTTTCTGTTACGCGCCATCTTTTTCTTACCCCTACCACGGTCGATTCGAACGAAGAGTACTATTTCCAGCGGAGTAGGGATAGCATGTCGTTTATTTGTATTCATGTCTATGATAATAAATACCTTTTGTTTAAACTTTATCTAATTTAACCAATTTCTGTAAAGTTGCATATATAGTAGATCATTATTTCGAAAAATAAGGTCATAAAGAAGTTTCACTTATTACGTGTGTACACTAGTACACGCACACATTTTTTTATTTTGGTCAATTTGTGATGGGCGGCGATGACGGACGTTGTGTTACAGCGACGTGTGCGTCTAATCCGTCTGACGTACGCGACGTCCGCCGCATCCACGCACCGGACCGTTCTGCGAACATGGTAACGCTACTCGATAACAGATGGCGCTTATCATAAATTACGAAGTGTCGCAAGGAGTTTTGGCGGGAATTCTGACAGTGCAGTTCATCGCTTATTTTAATTTATTTCATAAACTAGTTTAGAGTTGTGTTTGTTGTATAGAAGTGGTGTGGATTTGTTCAATAAACATTGACGGTGATGAACAGTGTATGGAAACATTGAAATAAGTGAATTAAGAATCGTACTGAAAGGAGTTAACACCAAAACTCCGACAAGACCTTGAAATCGACCGCACCCGTGTTTCATCGTTCTTGTAAAAATAACTTGATAATGAATTATACTAGACACTGGCAAAATGCATAATACTGCGAAAGCCATAAATAAAAAAGAAGAAGAAGAAGTGTCGCAGATAGATGGCGCTAATACAAAACTAAATATGATGTTAAAGTACTGGGAAACTGTGGAATAAAAAGGTAATTTACAGGTGCGGCGGTAACAGTTGAGTTGCAAAATATTTTTTTTATTTAGTGCAATATTTTTCGCCGCCAAGCAACAGTGTGTAAGCACTGTTGTATTTCGGTTTGAAGTACATTGAAGCCAGTGAAATTACTAGGCATTATGAGACTTAACATATGACTCGGGGTGTCGAGCGAAATCTCAGTCTCATAATGCCCAGTAATTTCACTGGCTTCAATGCCCAAACCGAAACACAACAGTGCTTACACACTGTTGCTTGTCATAAATAGACGGCGCGGTGGTACCAACCCAGGCGGCCTCTCGCATACGAGGGACCTACCACCTTGTAATGTAAACACTAATAATAATAAATAATAATAATAAATACACCCAACAGTCACACACATAGTCCTGACCCCACAGTAAGATACGAGTCTTGTGTCGTGGGTATCAGGAACTACGAGAGACTTTCGCTCTCACAACACCCAGACCCCGAAACAAACATTTGTGGATCACACAAACATTTGTCTCGGTGCGGGGATCGAACCCGCGGCCTCTCGTTTCACAGCCGGCTACTCGCCCGACAAGCCACGGAGGCTGTGAAGCTTAAGAAGCCTGAGCATCACACACCTTGAAACTTTTCGCTGGTGGGAGGATACTGGTATCCGACCGGATAGCGACCACCGTACACTGATGCTAAAACCTGCCATAGTGGCCCACCTTGTGTGGGTCGCGTTCCAGGGTCAGCCAGTGTATATCCGGTTCTCCCCAGAGGGCTTGCCCCCTGATCCTCACCCTTTTTCCATCCCTTTTTCCTTCCCCTCCCCCTTGGCCCTTTGGCAGGCCGGCATGATCTTGCCGACCTACGATGGACACATTGTTTATCGTTGGTCGACAATATTCTTGGATTGCGATACACTTACCATCAGGTGTAGCGTAGTCACTTTGCCGAGCCAGGATAAAAAAAAAAAACTAACCTCCATTTTTTTCACTTTTCTGGCTGATCAACTGTCTATACTCGGTGGAGAGGCGACGTCTGCCGTGTTCGTATTTCGCCTCTTTAGCCAGTAGCGTTTCTCTCTGTATCTGGGTTCGAAGCTCCGTCGGTACATCGGGTATTAGCAGCTGCATCAGTCCGGTTAAACCGAACACTACGTGCTGGGGGTACAATAAATGGTATAAGATCCAAGAGGTTATAAAAAAAATATTTTTGGAAAATTTTAATTAATCATATCCTTGACCATATTTTTTTAGGCAACCCTATTGGTATGTGTTCAGCAACACATTTTATACCCTAAAATATATTTTTCATTCGGTAAACAGATGAAGGTCGATGTTACCTGGGATCCTCTACTGGTAGAGACCTATACTGGTACTATATAGAGTGGTAGAGCCACGCTGTAGACAGTTTTGTCTACAACATGAATGGGCTTGCTCGACCGGGTCGTTACCACTGTCTCACAGAAAACCGACGTAAAGTAGCGGCTTGCTACTGCGTTTCGTACGGTGAGTGAGATACCCGGAGGCCCAAATACCCCTCCCCTTCCCAATCCCTAATTATCCCTTTCCTTTAAGGTCCGCAACGCGCCCATAATTCTTCTGATATTGTGGGCATACATGGGCGGTGGAGATCACTTACCATCAGGTGACCCACTTGCTCGTTTGCCGATATATGCTATAAAAAAAAACACTGCTCAGGAGCAGTGGTGTAGTTAGCACATAGCATAGGTCAACAAACAAGCAAGTGGGTCACCTGATGGTAAGTGATATCCACTGCCCATTTACGCCCACAATACCAGAGAAATCATGGGCGCGTTGACGTCCTTAAAGGAAAGGTATAATTGGGGATTGGGAAGGGGAGGGGGATTTGGGACTCCGGATATCTCACCCGGGGAAAACTTAAAAATTATATTTTTAATGTATTTTGGCCGATTTCAAAAAAGGAGTAGGTTTCCAATTTTTCAGTATTTATAACATATTTCAAGTCGGGTGTCACCTCAAAACCGGTGACACCCGGGGTGCATACCTCCGAAAAATCTTATCGAGTTCTCAGGTATGCAGGTTTAGTAACTTAGAAAAGTTAGACTGTTCTTGGTGCTGGTTTCGAGCCTGCGACTTTCGTCTCGACAGTCCGTAAGTCCACTGAGCTATCGCTGCTTAAATTTTTTGTCTTCTTCTTAGTTACACTCTTGGCAGAATGGTCGTGGTCGTCACGTCAGGGTTTGTGGCTCGCTTGACAATCCTTCGCCACTCCTCTCTGCTTGCTGCTTTCCTGGTGCACGTATATAGTGAACCATAGTTCTCAGGTATGGAGGTTTCCTCACGATGTTTCCTTCACCGTTAAAGCAAGCGATAATTAACAATTAATATACACGTGACTTAGAAAAGTCAGAGGTGTATGCTCTTGGGGCTGGTTTCGAACCTGCGACTTTCGTCTCGACAGTCCGTACCACTCCCCGCTGAGCTATCGCTGTTTACTTACCTCAAAAACAACAACAAACGCAAGTCTGGCCGCGAACACGTGCCAGTAATGTGGTGAGAGGCCGTAGGGGTCGGGATGGTTCGGGGGGTTCCGGTACCCGCGGTACGCGCACATCGGGGGGTCCACCTCGTTCTCATCCGCCCCCCACTCCTCGCGGTAATCCGACGTGTTGAATACTGGAAGAAAAATTACAATGTGGTAGGTCCCTCGTATGCGAGGCCGTCTGGGTTGGTACCATCGCTGTGTCTATTTCAGCCGTCAAACAACAGTGTGTAAGCACTGTTGTGTTTCGGTTTGCAAGACACAGAAGTCATTGAAATTACTAGGCATTATGAAACCTAACATGTTATGTCTCGTAGTGACGAGTGCAGTCCAGTGCCATGCATATTGTAATTTAAAATTCTGTGTGGTGTTGTTTCTGTTTATGGGCAGGCGTGGCGGTTACCACCACGCGAGCGACTTACTCCTTTTTTTATAGCATGGATCGGCAAGCGAGCAAGCAGGTCACCTGATGGTAAGTAATCTCCACCATCCATGTACGCCTACAATACTAGAACAATCATAGGCGCGTTGCCGACCTTAAAGCGAAGGGATAACTGACAGCTTGGGAAGGGGAGGGAGATTAGTGCCTTTGAATTACAAAGCACTGCATGGTACTGAACTGCGCTAGTCACCCCGAGACACAAGATGTTAAGTTAGTGCCCAGTAATTTCACTGGCTTCAATGTCCTTCAAACCGAAACACAACAGTGCTTACACACTTTTGCATACGAGGGACCTACCACCGTGTAAAATAAAAAATCAAAATCTTTCTTCATCATGTAGGCTAAGAAAGCGCATATGACAGATCAAGTACAGAACATTTGTCTTTAATAAGACTAACTTAAGATTAAGGGAACTTTGGAATAACCGCGGCGCTATAGGATGGCAGGAAAAGGCACACCAACAAGCAGGGGAAGAGGGGGGGGCATCCTTAAATGTAGGGATTAACGGACTAGGAGGATATGGAAATCGGGACTAGAGCAGGAAGGAGTAGGGTAAATTAACAATAAATCTGTAAGGGTTTTAAAGGTAAGGAGATGTGTCGTGGACCTTACTGGCAGGAATATCCCTAGCCTAGCTACAAATACTTATAATATACAAAACATATACTTACATGACAGAGAGTGGTCGATATATCCAGACAGCGTGTTGTCTGGTGAATACACGTATTTATACACCATCCGAGGAATAAAATCGCTTGTGTAAGCGATCACGAACGCCTGTGAAACGATTTTTTTTACTAGCCCTGTATTATATACGTCCCACCGCTGGGCACGGGCCTCCTCTACTGAATGAGAGGGATTAGGCCTTAGTCCACCACGCTGGCCTAATACGCGTTGGTAGACTACACATACCTTCGAAAAATCTTATCGAGTTCTCAGGTATGCAGGTTTCCTCACGATGTTTCCTTCACCGTTAAAGCAAGCGATAATTAACAATTAATATACACGTAACTTAGAAAAGTCAGTGGTGTATGCTCTTGGGGCTGGTTTCGAACCTGCGACTTTCGTCTCCACAGTCCATACTACTCCCCACTGAGCTATCGCTGCTGTGAAACGAATACTAGGTTTTTTTATCGACCTACTAGCCCACGTGAAGCCCGCGTGAATGTTTTTTCCGGGATAATGTAGGATTCCATTGGTGAAAGAATTTTTTATCGAATTATCCCTCTTCGAAGAGGGAAAAAGCAGATCGAGGGGCCTGCGACAGGACAGGCGGATGACCGATGCAGGCACAGTAATACAAGGATGTACTCCTATACCCGTCCCAACCAACCATCGAGTCATATGGCAAGCCCCTCGGGAGAACCGGATACACTGACTGATCCTGGAACGCGATCCACAATGGTCATCTTATTGTGCGGAACACGAAAATAATGTATTTAATGAATACTTACATTAGATACCACTGCTGCATAGGTTATGCCACGTAAAATACCGTACCTGTAATTAAAAAAATGGTATGGTAGAGTCATATAGACAGTTCTGTCTACAGCATGAATGAGCTGGCTCGGCCGGCTTGCTACCACTGTATCATAGAAAAACGACTAAGTAGCGACTAGCTGCTGCGTTTTGTACGGTGAGTGAGATATCCGGAGGCCCAAATCCCCCTCCCCTTTCCAATCCCTTTATTATCCCTTCCCTTTAAGGTCGGCAACGCGGCGATTCTTCTAGTATTGTAGGCGTACATGGGCGGTGGAGATCACTTACCATCAGGTGACACACTAGCTCGTTTGCGTTTGGTTCAGCGATTTAGATTTTTCATACAAACTTTCATCCCCTTTTTAAACCCTTCAGGGGTTGATTTCTGCAAATCATAGTAGCCTATGTCTTATTCTGATGTATAAGCTATATTATTGTAAAGTTTAATCAAAATCCATCCAGTAGTTTTTACGTGAAAGAGTAACAAACATCCATACATCCAATTTTTTTTTTCATTGTATGACGAGACGAGCAAGGCGTTCGCCTGATCGTAAGCGTCACGCCTGCCCATAAACAGAAGCAACACCACACAGAACTTTGAATTACCAAGCACTGCATGGCACTGAACTGCGCTCATCACTCCGAGTCACGAGATGTTAAGTCTCATAATGCCCAGTAATTTCACTGGTTTCAATGACCTTCGAGCCGAAACACACCAGTGCTTACACACTGTTGCTTGACGACGTCAATAGACGGCGCGGTGGTACCAACCTAGACGGCCTCTCGCATACGAGGGAACTACCACCTTGTAAACTACAGTAATACCCCGTACTTACGCGATAGGTGGGACCGAGCTATAACCGTGTAAGTCGAATTCGCGTAAGTCGGGGTGCAAGTTTGCATGCACTTTTGAGTGACATAATTTGAGGTTATCAATAAAACACAACGTACGTAAAACAATTCAACGCGGAACACGCTCGAACCTGTCGTAAATGGACCACTAACATGGCGGAATAGGAGAGCTGACGCGCGCGGCCATCAAAAATAAAAACCGCGTATCTCTGAATTAGCGTAAGTCGGGGTATTACTGTACTTACAAACTTTCGCGTTTATAATATTAGTAGGATTATTATTTCACTCACCATGCTCCGATATCTTCTACTCGTTCAGCGAGCGGTCTTCTTCCTTGCGTGACCATCTTGTAAGCGTCCAGTCTAATCTCAGCTATGTTGTTTAGCAAAGCGAATAATGGAGCCAGAGGGAAAGCGGCCACGAAGAGAGTCACAAATCCATACTGTAGGACTGTGGGTGAAATAAACATATACATACATTGAAATAAAACTAATTTAAACAGATTTTTTCGGATTTTTGAAGTGAAACTTCTTTATCGGCGTTAGAAAAATAAAATCGACACATTTTTCCGTTACGCGTCACGCGTCACATTTTTGACTTTGACTAGATTTTGACCAGACTTTGACTGTACTTGGCAGGATTTTCATCGGACTTTGACAACACTTTGACCGGACTTTGACTGGGTTTTGACCGGACTTCAACAGGACTTTGGCCGTACTATTATAGGGCTTTGACCGGACTTTGACTGGATTTTGTGCGGACTTTGACCGGATCTCGACAGGATTTTGACCAGACTTCGACCGGACATTGACCGGACTTAACACGACTTTGACTGGATTTTGACCGGACTTTGACCGGACTTTGACTGGATTTTGACCGGACTTTGACTGGATTTTGACCGGACTTTGATCGGACTTTGACAGGACTTTATGGTTTCGCCAGACAGCGGACGGGGCGGGACGGCAACGCGACGCTGACGGGACATGCAGCAGTTGTAATGCATTAGTCTATACAGGGTTAATTTTAAAACACCAGCAACCTCGCAGGACCAGATAGCTGACCCCATACGGAACAACTTTTGTTCTACGAGTTTGTATATAACTCAATATATTTAAAAAAAAATGATTTTACAAGTTTTTGTTGTGTCGTATTTTTCTTCGTAGCGTTCGGCGTGCGCGCGCGACTCAAAGGCGCCGCTCAGCTGGCTCGGGCGATGACCTTCAACGCTAGCCCGGTTCCCCACGCTTCGCGTGTTTGCTTACGTAATCTGCGATGCGTGTAGGTAACATTCAAGACGGAAATTAAATGAATACTTATTTTTGTATGAAAATAAAATCTAACAAATTATCAAAAGTCGTAGAACAAAAGTAGTAGCTTATAACCTTAGGTATCTACCCCTGCGAGGTTGCTGGTGTTTTAAAAATAACCCTGTATAGAAAATGTCACACAGAACCGTCGCGCTCGACGCGACGCGACGCTCGATTATCTATACACAGTCCCGTCAGCGTCGCGTTGCCGTCCCGCCCCGTCCGCTGTTTGACGAGACCATTAATCGGGCTTCGACCGGACTTTGACCGGACTTTGACAGGTCTTTAACCGGACTTTGACCGGATTTTAACCGGACTTTGACTGAACTTTGAGCGGATTTTGACCGGACTTCTTCTGTCGAGCGTCCCGAGACGCACACTTGTTTTTGTATTCATGTCTATGATAATAAAAGCCTTTTGTTTAAACTTTATCTAATTTAACTTTAGTTAACCAATTTCTGTAAAGTTGCATATAGTAGATAATGTTTCGAAAAATAAGGTCATAAAGAAGTTTCACTTCTTACGTGTGTACACTAGTACACGCACACATTTTTTTTTATTTTAATGTTGGTATTGACGTTTCGAAAGCTTTTCAGCCTTCGTGGTCATGGGGTGGACCACCCGGGGTGGTGGTGGAGGGGGGATTGTTATGTTCTGTGGTGTTTATTTCAGTTTGAAATATATACACCCAACAGTCACACACATAATTCTGAGTCCACACTAGGTTAAACTGACAACCTCGGTGGCGCAGCGAGAGAAAAGCCGGCTGTGAAGCGAGAGGTCGCGGGTTCGATCCCCGCACCGAGACAGATATTTGTGTGATCCACAAATATTTGTTTTGGGCTCTGGGTGTTGTGAGACCGAGAGTCTATCGTAGTTCCTGATATCCACGATACAAGACTCGTATCTTGCTGTGGGGTCCGGACTATGTGTGTGTAAAAAAAAAACTTGTATAGTGGGTATCAAGAACTACGAGGGACTTGCGGTCCTACAACACCCAGACCCCGAAATAAATATTCCTGGATCACACACATTGTGGATCACAGAAACATGTGTATTTTTAAGACCTATTTAGTTAAAAAGAATTTATCTCACAACCGAAGTAATGATTTAATAAAAAAAACTGTAATTCCTGAGCCCTCGTCATGATATTGAAAGTAATAAATGACTAGTCCTCGTAAATGGTCATCCGCCTGTCCTGTCGCAGGATCTTCTTCAAGGCTTCTTCCTTCTTCGGAGTGTGAAGAAGTATATATACAGGCCGGCATGATTCTGGCGACCACCGATAAACTCATTGTTTGTCGGTGTTTGCTGGTTTTTTGGTTTGCACTGCGCTTACCATCAGGTGTAGTGCAGTCACTTTGTTGTGCACGAATAAAAAAAACTATTTTTATTGGTAAAATCTTTTTTTTTTTATAACATAGGCCGGCCAACGAGCAAGTGGGTCACCTGATGGTAAGTGATCTCCACCACCCATGTACGCCCACCACCAGAAGAATCAAGGGCGCGTTGCCAACCTTAAAGGAAAGGGATAATTAGGGATTGGGAAGGAGAGGGGATTTGGGCTTCTGGATATCTCACTCACTGTACGAAACGCAGCAGCTTGCTGCTACTTTACGTCGGTTTTCTGTGAGACAGTGGTAACGACCCGGTCGAGTAGCCCATTCATGCTGTAGACAAAACAAGACAGTGACACACAGGACAACGTGGCTCTACCACTCAAAAGTTGTTGTTGGTAGAAACTTACTCATCTCCAAGTACTCGTCGAAGAGTGCCAGCCGTCCAGGGTCCTGCAGGTGGTAGTCCTGTTCCCAGGCCATGTGTGGTTTGGTGGGGTCTCTGGTGACCGCCCTGTGAGATCTCTGACGCCACCAATTATGGAACTTTCTGGAAATTGGCCAAATGTTTGGATATTTGATATAGCAGCGTACTACTGCTGAGAACCGTTAGGTGTTACGTTTAATTCCGAGTTCGGAGAATATAAATTTGTGTTTGAGTTTTCCAGAAATCACACATAGATTGCTCGGGTATGGAAGTTATGTTCAGTATTTTTTTTATTTGATTAAATGAAGAGACGAGCAAGGCGTTCGCCTGATGGTAAGCGCCACGCCTGCCCATAAACAGAAGCAATACCACACAGAACGTTAAATTACAAAGCACTGCATGGCACTGAACTGTGCTCGTCACCTCGAGACATAAGATGTCAAGTCTCATAATGCCCAGTAATTTCACTGGCTTCAATGTCCTCCAAACCGAAACACAATAGTGCTTACACACTGTTGCTTGTCGGCGGAAATAGACGGCGCGATGGTACCAACCCAGACGGCCTCTCGAATACGAGGGACTATCTAAACCTATACCTACCTATAGTAGCGTACTAATTTTTTTTTACTAGCCCTGTATTATACGTCCCACTGCTGTGCACGGGCCTCCTCTACTGAATGAGGAGGATTAGGCCTTAGTCCACCACGCTGGCCTAATGCGGGTTGGCAGACTTCACATACCTTCGAATAATCTTATCGAGTTCTCAGGTATGCAGGTTTCCTCACGATGTTTCCTTCACCGTTAAAGCAAGCGATAATTAACAATTAATATACACGTAACTTAGAAAATTCAGTGGTGTATCCTCTTGAGGCTGGTTTCGAACCTGCGACTTTCGTCTCGACAGTCCGTACCACTCCCCGCTGAGCTATTGCTGCTAGCGTACTAATGCTGAGAACTTTAATTTTGCTGGTGGGAGGATACTTGTATCCGACCGGATCGGATAGCGACCACCGTACACTGGTGCTAAAACCTGCCATAGTGGCCCACCTTGTGTGGGTCGCGTTCCAGGGTCAGCCAGTGTATATCCGGTTCTCCCCAGAGGGCTTGCCCCCTGATCCTAACCCTTTTCCCATCCCTTTTTCCTTCCCCTCCCTTTTGGCAGGCCGGCATGATCTTGCCGACCTACGATGGACACATTGTTTATCGTTGGTCTACACTATTCTTGGATTGCGCTACACTTACCATCAGGTGTAGCGTAGTCAGGATAAAAAAATAAAAAAAAAACAATACAAAACTCGCTGCGTCACGTCAAGTCACTTCAAATAAATATGGCCAATACTTACGGATATCCTAACTCGAGAAAATTGTTGAACACTTGCTTTCCTATCATTATTATGGCCAACTGTATACACAATTCCGATAGGCAGCCAGCTGGATCGCAGATATCGCCTTTTAGTTTAAAGAACTCCGATTTCCTGGCCTGGTCATCGCCCGGGTAGTCGTAGAACCGACCCTGGAATATATCCTTTTTTATAGCATCAGTAGACGAGCAAGAAATGAGGAGATCCGTAGAAGAACGAAAGTCACCGACATAGCTCAGCGGATTAGCAAGCTGAAGTGGCAGTGGGCAGGCCACATAGCTCGCAGAACCGATAATCGATGGGGCAGGAAGGTTCTAGAATGGACGCCACGTACTGGCAAGCGCAGCTGGACGTCCGCCTACAAGGTGGACAGACGACCTGATAAAGGTCGCAGGAAGTCGCTGGATGCAGGCCGCTTCCAACAGGTCGGTCTGGAAATCTTTGGGGGAGGCCTATGTTCAGCAGTGGACGTCTTGTGGCTGATGATGATGATGATGATGAGACGAGCAAGTGGGTTGCCCTATAAGTGCCATGACTGCCCATAAAAACAGAAACACACAGAACTTTGAAATACAAAGTACTGTATGGTACTGCATGGCACTGCGCGCGTCGTCGATATGGACCATAGGCATCTGACAACAAGTAAGGATGATTGAAATAAAACTAATTTAAACGGATTTTATCGCGGTTTTTTGGTTTCAGTCCACCCCGTAACCACGAAGGCTGAAAAGACTTCGAAACGTCGGGATCAAGAGTAATAAAACGCAATAAAATCCGTTTAAATTAGTTTCATTTCAATGAGTAATATTTGCGTAAACTTATGAAATCATTAAGTAGGTTGAAAAATCTCTTTCATTTTTAAGTCGGTTGATAAAATTAAAGTACATACCTTAAAGAAAGCTATGTATATTAACGATGAGTAAAAGTTCATGAACTCAAAAAAGAATATTTTGAATGTATATGAATCTTCGTACTCCGTCTGTGTCCTTGGATTCTCCAGGTTTGTTAGATGTACTGCCACTTTCGCGTAGATCTGTAATCAATACATTGATTTTTTTATCCGAGCACGGCAAAGTGACTGCACTACACCTGATGGTAAGCGTAGTCCAAGAAACCAGCGACCACCGAAAAACAATGAGTTTATCGGTGGTCACCAGAGTCATGCCGGCCTGTATAAATGCTTCTTCCCTAATCGAGAGGGAAGAAGCAAATCGAGGAGCCTACGACAGGACAGGCGGATGACCGATGCAGGCACAGGGATACAAGGTACCCCTATACCCGCCCCAATCAACCATCAAGTCATGTTGTAAGCCCCCCGGGAGAACCGGATATACATACATTGGCTGATCCTGGAACGCGATCCACATAAGGCGTGCGGATCACTATGGCAGGTTTTAACGTCATGTGTACGGTGGTTATTATCCGGGCGGATATGAATATCCTACCACCAGCAGAACACACTGTACACTCTTGACTGTCCTTTCTTTCTCCTTCTTTCATCTCCATCCCATGGTTGCCTGTAAGACATTGCCCTGAGCGATTGCCCTTCTCATATTAGTTATTGAGTGGTAGAGCCACGCTGTAGACAGTTTTGTCTACAGCATGAATGGGCTGGCTCGACCGGGTCGTTACCACTGTCTCACAGAAAACCGACGTAAACTAGCGGCTTGCTGCTGCGTTTCGTACGGTGAGTGAGATATCCGGAAGCCCAAATCCCCTCCCCTTCCCAATCCCTAATTATCCCTTTCCTTTAAGGTCGGCAACGCGCCCATGATTTTTTTGGTGGTGGGCGTACATGGGCGGTCGAGATCACTTACCATCAGGTGACCCACTTGCTTGTTTATCGGCCTATGCTATATAAAAAAAACATATTTTAGTCTTCTGTCCTACACTCCTAGTGAACAATAAAGTTTAAAAAAAGAACAGTATAAAGTACGTACCCTAGTTAGAATCATAATGATGACCAAGTTAATAAGTGCAGCTGTCATCGTCGTGAAGATCTTCGCGTGGCGCTGTATGAAGAAACCTGATCCACCATATATCACGGAAACCATCGATATCCGATAGATTATCGTGCCCAACACTGCTCCCATCACTATTGCTATCTAGAAAACAGTAAACACTTCAAAAACAAACTTTAAAAGTACAATTTCGTTCTTTTATTTTTTTAAGTGGTAGAGCCACGCTGTAGACAGTTTTGTCTACAGCATGAATGGGCCGGTTCGACCTGGTCGTTACACTGTCTCACAGAAAACCGACGTAAAGTAGCGGCTTGCTGCTGTGTTTCGCACGGTGATGTAGATATCCGGAGGCCCAAATCCCTCTCCCCTTTCCAATCCACATTACATTCGTGTATCATTATGCCTGCATCGGTCATCCGCCTGTCCTGTCGCAGGCTCCTCGATTTGTTTCTTCCCTCTTCGGAGTGTAAAGAAGCATTCATACAGGCCGGCATGATTCTAGTGACCGCCGATAAATTCATTGTTTGTCGGTGGTCGCTGGTTTTTTGGACTGCACTGCGCTTACCATCCGATGTAGTGCAGTCACTTTGCCGTGGTAGGATAAAAAAACAAAGTTCTGAGTGGTATTACTTCTGTTATTGATAGGCGTGGCGCTTATTTTTTTTATTTATTTTAGGGTTACCAGAAGGAGATACACTAAATGAGGCTTAAAAACATACATTGTAGGATAAAATCCAGTGTTCCTCCGTAAGGCAACCATAACTTACAATCACTCACTATCAGGCTAGTGATCTGCTCGTCTTCTCAATCAGCTGATGACAGAAGAAGTAGCAAATGCTTACCATAAACAGCACAGCGGAGCTGGTAGCGACGTATCTCATGTTCTTCTGCCAGGCAGGAAGGTAAGGCTCCTTCTCCCGAGTCACTGGGTTGGTACGGAAGGTCTTCACTGATGCTTCAAATTCGGGACGGGGTTCTTCGTCCTGGAAGACATTAAAACTCAAACCTGGATGGGTAGACTGAGGTGCAACTAGCGTGAATTTCCGTCCCATGATAGGCTTTGCTGGTGGGAGGATATTCGTATCTGACCGGATAGCGACCACCGCACACTGGTGTTAAAACCTGTCATAGTGACCCACCTTGTGTGAGTCGCGTTCCAGGATCAGCCAGTGTATATCCGGTTCTCCCGAGGGGCTTGCGACATGACTTCGTGGTTGGTTGGGGCGAGTACAGGGGTACATTCTTGTATTATTGTGCCTGCATCGGTCATCCTCCTGTCTTGTCGCAGGCCCCTCGATTTACTTCTTCCCTCTCCGAAGAGGGCCGGCATGATTCTGGTGTAGGGCAGTCACTTTGCCGTGTTAGGATAAAAAAATAATAAAAAAAAAAGGCGGGGATACTATCGCTATTGGAAACGAATTAATATACTAGACAACTTACATACATACATAGACTGACGCCTGTTATCCATAGTGGTAGGCAGAGAGAACGTCCCACTTACTACTCTCCTTACACACTTCCTTGGCCTTCTTCACTGTCATTATATTCTTCATGCATGCACGTCAGTTTAGGGTACTTCTGACCTGGCCTTTCTCGAGAATATCTTCGACTTGATCTGAGAAAGTTCGCCAAGGCCTTCCCCTCCCAACTGTACCATACACATGTATTCCACTCGCCATGTATGTTTGTTTCGTCAATATTCTTTCATCCATCCTCTCTACATGCCCAAACCATCTCAGTATTTCTTTATCAATCTCTGCACTACATCTTCACCCACACCACATCTCTCTCATAACTCAGTAATTCTTACTTTATCTCTCATAGTCACACCATACATACTTTTCAAAGCTCTCATTTCTGAAGCATTAATACTACTTTCACTACTTTTACTTTTACTCAATATAGTAATAAAGTTCAACAAAGTTAAATTAAACAATGCACAAAATCAAACAACCGAAACAAACACTCAAATTCAAAGCTTAAAAAACAAAAAGTATAAAGTATAGTGTATAGTATAATTACCTGATCGACGCCACCAAGATCCCATTCCCATCTTAAAATCGATTGCTTTCTCTTCCATAATTCAAGGAATGTTGTAGCTGAAAATTAAGCTTTATTACGAAGATTTAAGCTATTACATTTTTTTATCCTATTCTATAAATCGGAAACGAAGCAAGTTCGGAACATACATAGAGTGCACTACGTATAGAATAGCCATTACAATAATAATATGTTTGATTTATATTACTATCACAAAAATTAATTTGTAATTAAAAACATATGTGAAAAATGACCGATTTTTCCTATTTATTGTTGTTTCCTAGAATACTTCTGTTTAAGTGATAAAAAAGAATTAAAAAATAAATAAAAATTCAAACATAACACGTTGCAATAATAAAACAAATCCCCCAAACAAATACCAATCTCCCCTCCTCTTCCCAATCCTTTAATTATCGATCGATAAATCGGCAAACGAGCAAGTGGGGTCACCTGGTGGTAATTGATCTCCATCGCCCATGTTCGCCTACAATACTAGAAGAATCATTGGCGCGTTGCCGACCTAAAGGGGAAAGGATTGTGAAGGGACGGGGGATTCCTCCTCCGGATATCTCACTCACAGTACGAAACGCAGCAGCAATCCCCTACTTTAAGTTGGCTTACTGTGAGACAGTGGTAACGACATTTATGCTGTAGACAAAACTGTCTACAGCGTGACTCCACCACTCAATAAACACAACATTACTATTAAGTTATATTGTATCATCATCATCATCATCATCATCATCAGCAACAGGACGTCCACTGCTGAACATAGGCTTCCCCCAAAGATTACCAGACCGACCTGTTGGAAGCGGCCTGCATCCAGCGACTTCCTGCGACCTTTATCAGGTCGACTGTCCACCTTGTAGGCGGACGTCCAACGCTGTGCTTGCCAGTACGTGGCCTCCATTCCAGAACCTTCCTGCCCCATCGGTTATCGATATACGAGCTATGTGGCCTGCCCACTGCCACTTCAGCTTGCTAATCCGCTAAGCTATGTCGGTGACTTTCGTTCTACGGATCTCCTCATTTCTATACAGTATACTCACCCCAAAAAGACATGAAAATAGCAAAGAACACGGTCGCCGGGTTGTCGAATAGATACGTCAGTTGGGCGAATAGACAGGAGTCTGCCAGGGTCTGGTATTTGCACGCCTTGTCACAGAGGGGGCATAGGGTGGTGTTCCCGGGACCTTTGAGGTCGCAGATCTCTTTACTGGAAAGAAGGAAGTACTATATAGAAAGAAGGAAATATTGTTTATTAAGCATATAAATTGTACAAGCCAGCACGTACACAGTGAAGTATATTGTATCATCAGCATTTTACGCCATAACGCGTTATTGTATTAACATATTTTTTTTATATAGCATAGGCCGGCAAACGAGCAAGTGTGTCACCTGATAGTAAGTGATCTCCACCGCCCATGTACGCCCACCACCAGAAGAATCGTGGGCGCGTTGCCGACCTTAAAGGAAATGGATAACTAGGGATTGGGAAGGGGATGGGATTTGGGCTTCCGGATATCTTACGCACCGTACGAAACGTAGCAGCAAGCCGCTACTTTACGTCGGTTTTCTGTGAGACAGTGGTAACAACCCGGCCGAGCCCGCCCATTCATGCTGTAGACAAAACTGTCTACAGCGTAAAAATAAATAAATAATCTCACCTAGGCACATTATCCTTAGAGTCCATACTAGCTAATCCGTAGAGGAAACATAAAGTCCCCACAATGGCGGGAGCGTACAGCATCTTCGTGTAGAAGCCCAGCCAGCAGAAGTAAAGTCCAATCTTCTCCCCGAAGTAGCGACGTACCAGCCACAACGGTTGTTTCTTGTACCATTTGCAAGGCCGAGCCCATTCTAAGTAGAGAAGCTGTGGATTTTTTGAAGTTGAACTTCTTTAACACCGCTGTGATTTGAGAGTTCGATGAAACGAAAAAGCGACAGTAAAAAGAGAGACATATTCATAATAGATTTAGCATGCGAGAGAATGAGATTACAAGTATGCTATCACGTGCATACAACGAAGCCTTCAGAAAATGTATCATAAACAATGTGTATCATTCACGTGTTTTATTATTTTTTTTTGCATTTGCGTATTAAAATTCCTTTGTTAATTAATTTATGTTAATTATTTAACACATCTGTGATGATTGATTGACCAATAATTATTTTTTATATTAAATGCACAACTCGACAAGGTAGTAAGTCCCTCGTATGCGACAGACCGTCGGGTTGGTACCACCGCGCTGTCTATTTATACCGCCAAGCAACAGTGTGTAAGCACTCTAATGTTTCCTTTTTAAGGACATTGAAGCCAGTAAAATTACTGGGCATTATAAGACTTAACATCTTATGTCTCGGAGTGACGAGCGCAATTCAGTGCCATGCAGTGCTTTGTAATTAAAAGTTCTGTGTTGCTTCTGTTTATGGGCAGGCGTGGCGCTTACCATCACTCAATCAAATAAAAAAACTTACCCTTCTATCCGTGACTGTGCCATCTGACAGATCCACGTCATACCTCCCTTCGTGTAATGGAAAACATGCTAAATATGTTCCATCGTTTATTAATCTACGGATACCCATCTGGAAACATGTTAATTGATGTTAAATACAGGTCGAATATAGTAGAGCCAGTACAGTACAGTTTTGTCTACAGCCTGAATGGGCCGGCTCGACCGGGTCGTTACCACTGTCTCACAGAATACCGCCGTAAAGTAGTAGCTTGCTTCTCCCGAGGGGCTTGCGGCATGACTTGATGACTGATTGGGGCGGGTATAGGGGAACATTCTTGTATCACTGTGCCTGCATCGGTCATCCGCCTGTCCTGTCGCAGGCCCCTCGAGTTGCTTCTTCCCTCTCCGAAGAGAGAAGACACATTTATACAGGCCAGTATGACTCTGGTTACCACCCATAAACTGATTGTTTGTTGGTGGTCGCTGGTTTTTTGGATTGCACTACGCTTACCATCAGGTGTAGTGTAGTCACTTTGCCGAGCCAGGATAAAAAAAGAGGGCGACGTGCAGGTGAGGTTGGCTTTGCATCTATTTTGACCCACGTACACTGCATTAAATGTATCTAAGTATATCCTGGTATTTTTTTTGACTAGCCCTGTATTATACATGTCCTACTGCTGGGCACGGGCCTCCTCTACTGAATGAGAGGGGTTAGGCTTTAGTCCACCACGCTGGCCTAGACTTCACATACCTTCGAAAAATCTTTCGAGTTCTCAGGTATGCAGGTTTCCTCGCGATGTTTCCTTCATCGTTAAAGCAAGCGATAATTAACAATTAATATACACGTGATTAAAAAATGTCAGTGGTGTATGCTCTTGGGGCTGGTTTCACCTGCGACTTTTGTCTCGACAGTCCGTACCACTCCCCGCTGAGCTATCGCTGCTTAATCTGTTCTTATTTTATGAAATTACCTTAGTTTCATTATTATCATATTTAGCCCTTAATAATATTTGCATGACTAGTAAACTCCTTTGAGCTGGCGAGAACTGAGTGTGCCGGTCTTTAACTAAAAACCTAAAAAATAATATAATAAATTATTTTTTACAAAAACATATATTGTTAAAATATATAAACCAAACCACAGACTAAACGTCCAATAGACACATTACAACAACAATTAGTGTACATGATCGTACTACAATAATGAAAAGTTGGATGTTTATGAAACAACCAAAATGATATAGACCCTGATTAAAATAGAAGCCGGTTTTTTATCCTGGAAAGTGACATTCACGTGGTGGTACTGGGAACAAAAATATCAGGTATCCTGCATACCTGATATTTAGGTTCCCTTCTGGTTAGCGGCTACCGTAAGAATGGTGAAAGTCAAACATAGTTTATTCAGGGGATTCGCGTTCCGTTCGTCAGCCAGTGTATATCCAGTTAGGTCAGGCCGGATTAATTTTGTTGATCGTCGAGAGATGTCAATTTCTTTTGAAAGTAGCCATTGGACTGTACTGTATTTACCATGAGGTCCAGTGTAATTGTGACTAAAAAAAGTGGACGTCGATATGGCCGTGAGAAAAGACTATTTTAAATAAAGACACCCAACAGTCACATACATAGTCCTGACCCCACAGTAAGACACGAATTTTATATCACGGGTATCAGGAACTACGAGAGAATTATGGTCTCACAACGCCCAGACCCGAAAACAAATATTTATGAATCACACAAACATTTGTCTCGGTGCGGGATCGAACCCGCGGCCTCTCGCTTCACAGCCGGCTACTCGCCCGCTGCGCCACGGTGCCAAAAATTTGTTTAAAATAAACATGGGGGGTTATCATTCAGATTGAAGTATTTACGGTGTCTATTTTAGATCTTTGTCTGTGAACACATTTTTTTTTTATTCTGGATAACAGACCGTCATGTGCATCAACAAATTGTTTTTTAAAAACTAAAAATTTACACTGACTTAGAGTGCCAACGCTTAATTCAAACTTATATTACAAACAAAAAGGATCAGTGTTAGAAAAGGAAGAAAAAAAGATTTTTTTGAAAAGAAAATTTTCACTTACTGTTCCTCTCTCTTCACACCCCGATGGTCTGTGGCAATGTAGAAGGAGGGTTCGGGTTCGATTCTGCTGTGTTCGTACTCGTACAAATGCTTCCATCGCCGCAACCACTTCGTGTACCATCTCCTATCTTTTTCTATTTGTTTTTCGTCACTCTAAAATTCAATCAGGTTCTATTTTACTAAAAAAGCAATTGCTCTTCAATGAAGTTTAATTGATTATCAATTAATTGCATGTTCTAAAGCAGCGATAGCTCAGCGGGGAGTGGTATTAACTGTCGAGACGAAAGTCGCAAGTTCGAAATCAGCCCCAAGAGCATACACCACTGACTTTTCTAAGTCACGTGTATATTAATTGTTAATTATCGCTCGCTTTAACGGTGAAGGAAACATCGTGAGGAAACCTGCATACCTGAGAACTCGATAAGATTTTTCGAAGGTATGTGAAGTCTGTCAACCCGCATTAGGCCAGCGTGGTGGACTAAGGCCTAATCCCTCTCATTCAGTAGAGGAGGCCCATGTCCAGCAGTAGGACGTATGTAATACAAGGCTAGAAAAAAAAATCTTTTAACAGTACGAGCAAGTGGGTCACCTGATGGTAAGTGATCTCCACCGCCCATGAACATTCACAATACCAGAGGAGTCATTCGTGGCCTTAAAGAATACGGATAATTAAGGGCTTGGGAAGGGGTGCGGGTTTTGGGCCTCCGGATATACTCACAGTACGAAACGCAACAGCAAGCTGGGCAAGGTGGGCAACGCGCCCATAATTCTTCTGGTGGTGGGCGTACATGGGCAGTGGAGATCACTTACCATCAGGTAACCCAGTTGCTCGTTTGCCGGCCTATACTATAAAAAAAATCAAGCGAGCGACCTACTCGTCTCGTCATTGACGCTAATAAAAAAAAATACATCATCATCATCATCAGCCACAGGACGTCCACTGCTGCACATAGGCCTCCCCCAACGACTTCCAGACCGACCTGTTGGAAGCGGCCTGCATCCAGAAAAAGAGTGAAAAAAAAGAAATTTTGTAGAGTGGTAGAGCCACGCTGTAGACAGCGTTTTGTCTACAGCATGAATGGGCTGGCCCGACCGGATTGTTACCACTGTCTCACAGAAAACCGACGTAAAGTAGCGGCTCGCTGCTGCGTTTCATACGGTGAGTGAGATAACCGGAAGCCCAAATCCCCCTCCCACTTGACCCACTTGCTCGTTTGCCGGCCTATGCTATAAAAAAAAACTTTTATTATTATCTACAACTTACCCAAGCCCTAACTGATATGGATATAAACCTCTTGCAAGGGAGCTTCATGCCGATCACCTCGGCCAATCTCATCTCAGTCTTCCAAGGTATGTGGATTTTGAGGAACCAGGTCTTCTCATCGAAAGACAGGCATTTGTTCTCCAACTCGAGCTCCAATCCTTCTTTGATCAGATTCTCCTGGGAATTAAATGATTTTTATGTAAAAACTTCAAACAGCGACTTCAAGAATTAGAATCAGAATCATTTATTTGTAAACATAATTTATTAAATTTTTACAATTTATTTAATTTTCAGATTTTATTAGCTGGTGGGAGGATATTCGTATCCGACCTGATAGCGACCACCGTACACTGATTTTAAAACCTGCCATAGTGACCCACCTTGTGTGGGTCGCGTTCCAGGGTCAGCCAGTGTATATCGGGTTCTCTCGAGGGGCTTGCGACATGGCTTGATGGTTGGTTGGGGCGGGTATAGGAGTACATCCTTGTATTCCTGTGCCTGCATCAGACACCCGCCTGTCCCTTCCCTCTCCGAAAAGGGAAGAAGCATTTATACAGGCCGGCATGACTCTAGTGACCACCGATGAACTCATTGTTTGTCGGTTGTCGCTGGTTTTTTGGACTGCACTACGCTTACCATCAGCGCTTACCATCGCTTGCCGTGCCCGAATAAAAAAGAAAAATCTAACTTATCTTCCTATGCTCCCTTAACACGGGCTATTAGATCTTTGAATGTTATTTCACAAGATATTGATATATTTATGGCATTCATGGCATTTCTTCTTACCTGGAATGTTCTTCTGTGATCCCTCTTCCTCGCTTCTGCCTCAGTCATCACTCCATAATCCTCTTCTTCATATGCCAAGACCATGTCTATCCTCCGTCTGCCGTCGCGGAACATCAGGGATTCTGGTTCGAGTCCCTGGCAATGCAATGCAAATGAATCGATTATAGTAATTGTTGTATACAGCCCTAGAAGTGATCTCCACCGCCCATGTACGCCCACAATACTAGAAGAATCATAGGCGCGTTGCCGACCTTAAAGGGAAGGGATAATTACAGGATTGGAAAGGGGAGGGGGATTTGGGTCTCCGGATATCTCACTCACCGTAAACGCAGCAGCAAGCCGCTACTTAACGTCGGTTTTCTGTGAGACAGTGGTGACGTCCCGGTCGAGCCAGCCCATTCGTGCTGTAGACAAAACTGTCTACAGCGTGGCTCTACCACTCTACCATTACAACTCAACTACTCTATTTAACCGCGGCCTTTTTTATCCTGGCTCGGCAAATTGACTACGCCACACCTGATGGTAAGTGTAGCGCAATCCAGGAATAGTGTCGACCAACGACAAGGCAAGATCATGCCGGCCTGCTTAACTGCTTCTTCACGCTCCGCTTATAGTTTTATGTACCAACAAGCTTTTGCTCGCGGCTCCGCCCGCGTGAACAGTATGTTCCGGGATAAAAGTAGCCTGTAACCTTCTGCAGGGTCCCATCTGTCTCTGTAGATAAATTCATCAAAATCGGTTCAGTGATTTAGGCGTGAAAGCGTAACAAACAAACTCACTTTCCATTTACGTTCACCGCCTTTTTTATCCCTTATTAAATAAAATTAAATAAAAAACACGTGTTTATTTGTTTTACGTCAATAACCGAAATACAAAATGTTGTTTATGTTACTTTCAAAATGAAGGACTTTCATACATATTATCAAGCCCTATTTTGACCCCTTTGGGGTGGAATTTTCTAAAATCTTTTCTTAGTGGGTGCCTACATAACAAAATGAATATACGGTCCGAATTTCATACTTGTAGCCTTGATAGTATGCGCTCGGCGATGATGAATCAGTCAGTCAGTCAGGACATGTTATTTTATAAGTATAGATACTCTCTTATTATACAGATAATATTACCTCAGGGCTCGTTTCTCCCACATTCTCTTCTTTTTCTTTAGGATAGCTGGGCATCGACGGTTTACGGTCGTTCTTGTTTGTGTACTCCGATGCCTTGCTCTCTGGTTTTGACTGTAAGACAAGTACATTATTGGTTAAATAATAAATAAATAATAGAAGCGATAGCTCAGCGGCGAGTGGTATGGACTGTCGAGACGAAAGTCGCAAGTTCGAAACCAGCCCCAAGAGCATACACCACTGACTTTTCTAAGTTACGTGTATATTCATTGTTAATTATCGCTTGCTTTAACGGTGAAGGAAAGTGAGGAAACCTGCATACCTGAGAACTCGATAAGATTTTTCGAAGGTATGTGAAGTCTGCCAACCCGCATTAGGCCAGCGTGGTGGATTAAGGCCTAATTCCTCTCATTCAGTAGAGGAGGCCCGTGCCCAGCAGTGGGACGTATATAATACAGGGCTAGTAAAAAACAATAAATACACCCAACAGTCACACACATAGTCCTGACCCACACTAGGTTAAATCTGTATCGTGGGTAGGAACGTAGGACTTAAGGTCCCACAACACCCAGACCCGAAACAAATATTCGTGGATCACAGAAATAATTGTCTCTGTCAGTTCAGTGCCATGCAGTGCTTTGTAATTCAAAGTTCTGTGTGCTGTTGTTTCTGTTTATAGGCAGGCGTAGTGCTTACCATCAAGCGATCGCCTTGCTCGTCTCGTCATTCAATCAAATAAAAAAAACAAAGTTTGATCGCTCGACTTGAGACTGAACCCAGGAACTTACTGTTCTCAGCCTTACTACGTTGTCAATAGACTAAAGAGGATCTTAGGCGGACTTACACCTATATGATCTTTCTTTCTTTCTGCCTTGCGTTATCCCGGCTTAGTGCCAGGGTCCGCCTTCCTACTTAAACGCCTCCACTTCGCCCGATCCTGAGCATCCTCTATAGTGAGACCATTGGCTCTCATGTCTCCCTCCAATACGTCAAGCCAACGCTTTTCGGGCCGTCCACGGGATCGTACCCCTGGTACGATCTGGCTCAGGCATCTGCGACCGACGTACTCGTGCGGTTTACCTATACGAGGGGTAGAGCCAAGCTGTAGACAGTTTTGTCTACAGCATGAATGGGCTGGCTCGACCGGATCGTTACCGCTGTCTCACAGAAAACCGACGTAAAGTAGCGGCTTGCTGCTGCGTTTCGTACGGTGAGTGAGATATCCGGAAGCCCAAATCCCCTCCCCTTCCCAATCCCTAATTATCCCTTTCCTTTAAGGTCGGCAACGCACCCATGATTCTTCTGGTGATGGGTGTACATGGGCGGTGGAGATCACTTACCATCAGGTGACCCACTTGCTCGTTTGCTACAAAAAAATAAAATAAAAAAAAAATGATAATACCTGAAAACTAGGCAAAGGCGTTCCCGGCAGCGCAGTGGATGCTTCTTTATGTTTGGGAGCGAAAGCACCCGCTGCTGACGTCACGTTTCTCACAAACCTCCAGCCGAGTCGAGACCTTCGCTCCTCCGAGCTGTCTGATCTTATGGACTTGATGTCGTCTCGAAGGTGGACCTTGGAGCAAAAACACGGAATGGAAATGGCAAGTTAGAAGACTTTTTTATCCTGGCTCGGCAAAGTGACTACGCTACACTTGATGGTAAGTGTAGCGCAATCCAAGAATAGTGTCGACCAACGATAAACAATGTGTCCATCGTAGGTCGGCAAGATCATGCCGGCCTGCCAAATGCCTCCACCGCCCATGTACGCCCACCACCAGAATAATCATGGGCGCGTTGCCGACCTTAAAAGAAAGGGATAATTAGGGTTTGGGAAGGGGAGGGGATTTGGTCTTCCGGATATCTCACTCACCGTACGAAACGCAGCATCAAGCCGCTACTTTACGTCGGTATTCTGTGAGACAATGGTAACGACCTGGTCGAGCCAGCCCATTCATGTTGTAGACCAAACTGTCTACGGCGTGGCTCTACCACTTTTGAACACATTGCTACATTTTTTTATAGTAAAGGCCGGCAACGAGCAAGTGGGTCACCTGATGGTAAATGATCTCCACAATACCAGAAGAATCATGAAGCAGATGCCAGCCTTCAGTTACCTATGGACACACATATAGGCATTGTGTCATTGAGTCTGTTTGTGAGTGGTAGAGTCACGCTGTAGTCAGTTTTGTCTACAGTATGAATTGGCCGGCTTGTCCGGCTCGATACCACGGTCTCACAGAAAAACAACGTAAAGCTGCGGCTTGTTGCTGCATTTCTTACGGTGAGTACGATATCCAGAAGCCCAAATACGCCTTCCCTTCCCAATCCCTTTCCATGAAGGTCGGCAACGCGCTTATGAATTCGGTATTGGGAGCGTACATGACCGGAAGAGATTACCATCAGGTGACTCACTTGATCGCTTGCCGGTTTACGCAATAAAAAAAATACGGGTTGCACTCCGGGAGTGCCGACAGAAGTGAAAATTTATTTTGGCGCAACATTAGATTTATTAAAAAAAATATTTATCAATCGTGAGTTAACAATTGTTGTATTATCGGTTGTTTAAACACTAGACAAAACAGTTGTTATAAATGTTATAGCAATAAATGTTTTTTTATTTATCTAGACGCGTTGCGGTCTGCTATATGTACATGCATATATGCACACACTATAGCTGCGTCTCGTAACGGTGTCGCGAGTCCAGAGATTTTATCTCATCTAAAAATATGCGTAACGCGCTAAAAGAAGTTTTCACTTAAAAAATATATATAAATACGTTACACACA
The DNA here is from genome assembly GCA_949126905.1 of Amorpha juglandis. Classification (NCBI taxonomy): domain Eukaryota; kingdom Metazoa; phylum Arthropoda; class Insecta; order Lepidoptera; family Sphingidae; genus Amorpha; species Amorpha juglandis. Next base: position 5,052,264 of record OX421393.1, read on the forward strand.
TATCAGCTTATGAGGCAAGTGCTAAATCTCCGAGAGAATGAAGTGACGGACATCCCTGCAGAACTAACACCGAAAATTTCACATACATTTTGGACATACATTCATACATACACATATACATAAAGCCACATGTATATGGAAAGAGTTTATCGCATCACATAGTCGAGAAAGGCTTACTTATGTCTTACAATACACGTTACTTTATATAAAAAAAATATTAGAAAGAAGTTTATTATGTAATCCCCTCAAAAATAAATAAATACACCCATTCACACACATAGTCCTGACCCCACAGTAAGATACGAGTATTGTGTCGTGGGTATCAGGAACTACGAGGGACTTTCGGTCTCACGACACCCAGACACCGAAACAAATATTTGTGGATCACACAAACATTTGTCTCGGTGCGTGGATCGAACCCGCGGCCTCTCCCTTCACAGCCGGCTACTCGTCCGCTGCGCCACGGAGGCTGTTAATAAAATATTAACTTATAGGCTATTTAGATCTGTGGGTCGACCGCCTATCTCTCTAGCTTTGAGCATTGTTATAGTTTATGACGTCACACGGCCATTTCGTACCGCCGATGGAGCTGTATTGCATTCATAGTTATAGCAATCATCCAAAGCAATGACCGAATGATTTATCCATATATTTGACAGTAAACAGACAGTAATTTTTAAGTAATTAAGACAATGTATTGTCATCGCTATCGCGCATTGCTATCGCTATCACTATCGCTTTGAATAGGCGGTCGGGGGGCTGGTGAACGTCTTATACGATGACGTCAACCTATACGATGGTCAAAACACGGCTGACGAGTGCGAGGAAGATAGCGAGATGGTCCCATTATTCATGAATTTTATTTCAGACGCGTTTTATTCAATAATTGTTTTTTTTTTATTGCCTTGATAGACAGACGAGCAAGCGGCCCGCTTGATGGTAAGCGGTCACCACCGCTCATGGACATCGGCAATGCCAGGGGCATAGCAAAGCCGCTGTCTACCATAAATATTAATTGTGGTTTTATTTAGCAACCAATTTTGATTTTGTTTTCATATTATTTTCTACTAGCTTTTGCTCGCGGCTCCGCCCGCGCGATTTTCATGCAAACTTTCATCCCCTATTTTATCCCCTTGGGGGTAGAATTTATCAAAATCCTTTCTTAGCGGATGCCTACGTCATAACATCTACCTGCATGCCAAATTTCAGCCCGATCCCTCCAGTGGTTTGGGCTGTGCGTTGATAGATCACTATGTCAGTCAGTCACCTTTGAGTTTTATATATTTAGATTTGTTCGAATTCAAGTTCATGCATCAACCCAATAATGACCCGACCTAGTAATGTCATCTTTTTGGTTAATTCTCGCCTGTGATTGCGAAAAACTGCCTCCATCTAAACGGGGCTAGGCTATATACCTTTTTTCCATCCGGCTCAAATGGCACACTCTGAAAAATTTGGATTGACTTTAATATTCCAGATATAATTGTTTTTTACTACTAATTTTATATCAGCCTATTTTTTATCAATGTATCAATAAAAAATCTACTTATTTTTTTTTACTAGCCCTATATTATACTTGTCCCACTGCTGGACACGGGCCTCCTCTACTGAAATAAGAGGGGTTAGGCCTTAGTCCACCACGCTGGCCTAATGCGGGGTGGTAGACTTCACATACCTACGAAAAATCTATCGAGTTCTCGGGTATGCAGGTTTCCTCACGATGTTTTCTTCACCGTTAAAGCCACCGATAATTAACAATTAATATACTCGTAACTTATAAAAGTCAGTGGTGTATGCTCTTGGGGCTGGTTTCGAACCTGCGACTTTCGTCTCGACAGTCCGTACCAATCCCCGCTGAGTTATCGCTGCTATTATGCGTAAAAAAAATGTAAAGACAAAAAGGGGCGAAAATTATTAGTTAAGTCAAAAATATGCCAGCGAAATAAGTCGTCACCATATCTCTGTTGTTGTGGGTATAATAGCAAGTGGGTCACCTGATGGTAAGTGCTCACCACCGCCCATGAACGTCCACACCACCAGAATAATCATGGACGCGTTGCCGACCTTAAAGGAAAGGGATAATTGGGGATTGGGAGGGGGAGGGGATTTGGGCTTCCGGATATCTCACTCACCGTACGAAACGCAGCAGCAAGCCGCTGCTTTACGTCGGTTTTCTGTGAGACAGTGGTAACGACCCGGTTAAGCCAGCCCATTCATGCTGTAGACAAAACTGTCTACAGCGTAAATCTACCACTCAAGTATACATAAAAAAAGCAAAAAACTCGCCGAATTGAGGACTCCTTTTTTGGAGCAGGTTAAAAAGAAAAATCATACATACCCTATTAGCTGGACTCTCCATGATATCAGCAAGGGATGTGCCAAAAGCCGATTCTGGCGCGAGGCTGTCTGTGGACTTCCAGAGAGGCCTTCCATGTAGTGGGGTACCAGGGAGGGCTGACTCATGACTTCTCCGCCGAGTGCTACTTGGCTGGGAGAAGGCCTGGCAAATGGGAAATGAAATAGATTTAACCACGAGACGAGCAAGCCGCTCGCCTGATGGTAAGCGCCACGCTTGCTCATAAACAGAAGCAACATCACACAGAAGTTTGAATTAAAGCACTGCATGGTACTGAACTGCGCTCGTCACCCCCAGACACAAGATGTTAAATCTCATAACGCCCAGTAGTTTCACTGGCTACAGTGCACTCCCGGAGTACTGGCAGAAGTGAAAACTTGAACATTAACGTTGTGCATTTTTGAATATTTTGGAATGGTTAGGGAATAATTTCGCACGAATTGCTTTATTTATCAGTATAAAAGTACTATCATTTATGTGGTTAAATACAATATTCATTTATTGCGTACACAAAAATGTCAATTTATATCACACAAGCTTTTGCTCGCGACCCTGTACGCGTGAAATTTTCATCCCTTATTTAAACCCTTCTGGGGTTGATTTTTGAAAAAAATAGTGGCCTATGTCATACTCTGATGTATAAGGTAACAATACTACGTAAACAATAATATTATTGTAAAGTTTCATTACAATCCATTCAGTAGTTTTTACGTGAAAGAGTAACAAACATACATCCATCCATCCATACTTACAAACTTTCACGTTTATAATTAGTAGGATAAAAAATTTAACTCTTCCTCCGTCTTAAGAATTTTCGATGTCTTGACGCGAGTTTAACATTTCATACCCATCCCAAGAAAAGTGTTCAACGCCGCTAAAGAAGTTTTCACTTCAATAAAAGAATAAGAGATAATCAATTACCTGGTGAATCTTTAACGGTTAAGGAAACATCGTAAGGAAACCTGCATACCTGAGAACTCGATAAGATTTTTCGAAGGTATGAGAAGTCTACTAACCCGCATTAGGCCAGCGTGGTGGACTAAGGCCTAACCCCTCTCATTCAGTAGAGGAGGCCCGTGCCCAACAGTGGGACAAGTATAATACAGGGCTAGTAAAAAAAAAAAAAATACTTGGTCATCAAGGATCCCATCAGAGCCGCTCAGCTCAGTCCTGGTGGTGGAAGTGGAACTGTTCAGGTCTCCCCACGCGTTGTAGTTGGTGACGGTGGCTGTGGGAGGCTCAGAGCTGGTGCCGTCTGCGAAATCATAAGCTGATGGTCTTTGTTAGTGATCGTTTTGAAGATTCTTTACTGGGGATTGCAATTCGGAAGAACGGATCCGGTAATCCGGCGGGTCCGGCATCATTAAACGTTCACCGGAGCCGGTACCAATAACGGCCGACCGTTACAATTCGGCCGCATCCGAATGCAGCCGGATTGAAAATGACGCCGGATTGCAATCCCTAGTAGTTACTGGACAGTGTAGTTTCTGGTTACTGATGCAGAGTTTCTGGGCTACCCCATCTTACCGGAGAAATGGTTGGCAGCGGGCGAGAAGCCGCGGGTTCGATCCCCGCACCGAGACAAACGATGGTAGTTCCTGATACCCATGACACAAGATTCGTATTTTATCGAACTAATTTTTTCAATGAAATCTGCCCACAGTTGGCTAAGAAATCAATGTACATATATACATACGTACTTACCTCTGTAATCCCCGAAGGGACCGGCAGAGATATAACCACTGCACACCGAACATCTCATGATGTGATGGGGGGCGACCCTATCGCCATTCCAAATTCCGGGCTGATGGATACTAAGCATGTCGTGATAGAAAAACCTTATATCACTTTTATCTGACCTGGGGTTCGAACCCGAGAACTCAGCACAGCAGCCATACCGCGTACGCATTACAACACCACCAGTTATGTGCATAAATAAAAAAGTTAAAAAAACAGGTGGTGGTAGGATATTCATATCCGCCCGGATAGCGACCACCGTACACATGGTGTTAAAACCTGTCATAATGATCCACACGCCTTGTGTGGATCGCGTTTCAGGATCAGCTAGTGTATATCCGGTTCTCCCGAGGGGCTTGCGACATGACTTGATGGTTGATTGGAGCGGGTATAGGGGTACATCCTTGTATCCCTTGTGTCTGCATCGGTCATCCGCCTGTCCTGTCGCAAACTCCTCGAATTGCTTCTTTCCTCTCCGAAGAGGTAAGAAAACAAATACAGGCCGGCATGAGTCTGGTGACCACCGATAAACCCATTGTTTGTTGGTGGTCGCTGGTTTTTTGGATTGCACTACGCTTACCATCAGGTGTAGTGCAATCACTTTGCCGTGCTCGGATAAAAAAACAAAAAAAAAGCTGAAGTGATAACTTCCACCTTTTTTGAAGTTGGTTAATAAACAATATCTTTGACTCTTTCTCCTTCATACTGAGATGGTGCCCAGAAACTCTGCAGATAATTCTTACCTGATCTGAATCTTTCTTTTCTACTCCTGCCTGCATCGTCGCTATTTCTTCTAGAAGATGCTTCACTTTGACTACTTCTCAATCTCTCGCTCTCGAATGTAACTCTGTCTAAAACAGAGTGGTGCTTGTCCAATGTTTGCCCAACTAGATGGCCAGCTTTCTCCAAGGTTTGGCCGAGTTTATCCAAATGCTCCAATGTTCGCCGAGGCCCGCGCGCCAGTCGAGCGGCGACTTTTTTCACTGTGATTTCTTCTATGGATTTTTGGGCATTTTCCATTTTTTACCTTAAAATAACCAAAGAAACCATGTTTAATATGGTGTTCAAATTTTCTGTGTAGGGTTTCTATAGCGCTATCTGGTGAAAATCATTATTAAAGTCTTTTAATCATTTTTTTTCATCTCTCTCTCTTTTTTTGCTCCTGATTGGCGAAACGAACCTTCAATTATTAACTGTATGACATTGGACTACGCTTGCCACCGAAACATAGGATGTTATGTCTCATAATGCCTCGTAATTTCGCTGCCTCCAATGTCCGATAACCCAAAACACAACAGTAATTATACACTGATGCTTGTCAGAAATAGTCAAAGGGGCGGCGGTTTCAACCCAGAACTTATTATGTGGACTTTATTCTTTGGTATGCTCTAGTAAGTTATAATAAATACACCCAACAGTCACACACATAGTCCTGACCCCACAGTAAGATACGAGTCTTGTGGGGTCAGGAATAGTCCTGACAGTCCTGACACACATAGGTGTGTGACTGTTGGGTGTATTTATTATTATTGTATTAAAAGGTTAGTGGAACAACAGTGGATGATAAACGACGGGTCGCTCCAAACATCAAATCCACCATCAACTAATGATGGTAAGACGGGCCTGGCATTAAGTCGGTATAATGCCAGGCAGAGAGAAATATAAAAACATAAAAATAAATACAAAATGTATGTGGGAAAGACTGTGTGACACGATACAGAGGCGGATGATCGATATGTGGTTAATAATTCAGAAGAAACGAGCGTGCGACCCCGTCACACGGTGGGCTGACGTCATGAGGGTTTTTTATATCCGCTTAATGCAGAGAGATCATTATAAGGGTGGTCGTAGTAGACCAACGCCGTAGACTAGGAGTTGCCTAATGGGTCGCGAATCAAGCGAATTTTGAGTGGGTTCTAAAACATAAGATGACCCGGCCGATCGGACTAACAGCACGGCCACGCACGGCCACTGTTAAAAGTAACTAGGATTGAAATCGATGCTAAAGGTCATAGCTCATTAGAGCCACCCGGCACCCGACCAGCACCGCCTCGGTGGTCCACGGGTGGACGACGCGTTGTTTACTTGTGAACGTCGCGAGAACAACCAGTGAACGTCGCGTGGTGAACGAGTGGACATCGCTTGGTCCACGAATTTTCGAGTAGTCTGTTACCATTAGCACTAGGTCTACACATGTTTATCGTAGTGTCAAATTTTACGAACCGTGAATTGGCTCTCATAGCTGTCAAGCTTGCTAAAGAAGAAAATGAAAGACGCATCGCCAACACGTTGTCCTCGCGTGAATCATTCGCAGGCAGCGCGCGGTCCACGCAAGGCAAGCGTGCGAGCAGCGAGTTGTCACCGAGTGGTCCACCCGCCATCCGCGCGTGGCGATACGGAATTGATGTAATGAGCACGTATCCATAGAAATCCATATAAAGAACACTAACCGCTGGAGGCGAAGCGGTGCTGGTCGAGTGCCGGGTGGCTCTAATGAGCTATGACCTTTAACCTGATTTCGTTGGTGGTAAGATATTCATATCTGCCCGGATACCAACCACCGTACACATGGTGTTAAAACCTGCCTTAGTGGCCCACACACCTTGTGTGGAGCGCGTTCCAGGATCAGCCAGTGTATATCCGGTTCTCCCGAGGGGCTTGCGACATGACTTGATGGTTGGTTTGGGTTTGGGTATAGGAGTATATCCTTGTATCCTTGTGCCTGTATCGGTCATCCGCCTGTCCTGTCGCAGGCCCCTCAATTTGCTTCTTCCCTCTTCGGAGTGTGAAGAAGCATATAAGCCGGCACGATTCAGGTGACCACCGATAAACTCATTGTTTTTCGGTGATCTCTAGAGTTTTTGGACTGCACTGCGCTTACCATCAGGTGTAGTGCAGTCACTTTGCCGTGCTCGGATATAAAAAAATATGTTTATGGCCGGGCTCGTAGATAGATAGATTGATACACCCAACAGTCACATACATAGTCCTGACCCCACAGTAAGATACGAGTCTTGTGTCGTGGGTATCAGGAGCTACGAGAGACTTTCGGTCTCATAACACCCAGACCCCGAAAAAAATATTTGTGGATCACACACACATTCGTCTCGGTGCGGGGATCGAACCTGCGGCCTCTCGCTTCACAGTCACTTGCCCGCTGCTGCACGGAGGCTGTCAAATGGTGTTATAGGTCATAGTGAAATCTGTATCGAATTCTGTTCAGCCATTTTTACGTGATGAGGGAAGACATTAACAGACAGAGGACAGACTATACTGTTTTATTATAGGCACTAGCTTTTAGTCGCGGCTTCGCCCGCGTGAACGTTTAATATTGACAAAGTTTCATACAAACTTTCATCCCCTATTTTATCCCCTTGGGGGTAGAATTTATCAAAATCCTTTCTTAGCGGATGCCTACGTCATATCATCTACCTGCATGCCAAATTTCAGCCCGATCCCTCCAGTGGTTTAGGCTGTGCGTTGATAGATCACTATGTCAGTCAGTCACCTTTGAGTTTTATATATTTAGGTGAATGCCACTGAACACAGGTATAAAACTTTTATACCATGTACGGAAAATGCGGGTTATTTTATGAATGAAGCCATGTTAGACGCTTAATTAAAAATTAATTGCCGTGAAGTAATTGGTACAGAACTGTGTCGCTTTTATAAATGTTTTAGATTTTCTTGTGAGTACTAGGTTATTCTAGGTCATAAAGCAGCGATAGCTCAGCGGGGAGTGGTACGGACTGTCGAGACGATAGCCAAAGGTTCGAAATCAGCCCCAAGAGCATACACCTCTGACTTTTCTAAGTTACGCGTGTATTAATTGTTAATTATCGCTTGCTTCAACGGTGAAGGAAACATCGTGAGGAAACCTGCATACCTGAGAACTCGATAAGATTTTTCGAAGGTATGTGAAGTCTACCAACCCGCATTAGGCTAGCATGGTGGACAAGGCCTAACCCCTCTCATTCAGTAAGATCTGATGATGAAGTAAGGAGTATAAAAATGAAACTCCTGAACGGATAAAAGCTCAATCGTCGCGATTGTGTTGGATTTCGTCGAATTTACATATCATAGGTGCTCCTAACAATGAAAATTAAAACATAAAATAAGCAAATAAAAATACATAAGAACATATTATACAAGCTGTGGAAGAGTTTGCCGGCACATGTGTTCCCTCCTTCCTATAATATGGGGTCCCTTAAACGGAGCGTGAAGAAGCAGTTAGGCAGGCATGATCTTGCCGACCAACGATAGACACACTGTTTGTCGTTGGTCGACACTATTCTTGGATTGCGCTACACTTACCAGCAGGTGTGGCGTAGTCACTTTGCCGAGCCAGGATAAAAATAAAGTGTGCGTCTCGGTCCCGAGCGTCCGCTCGACAGAAGTGATAACTTAAACTAATGTGGGTTAAAGCGAGAGAGGAGGAGCCTGCCTACTGCTGCCGTAAGCGTGAGAGAAAGGGAAGCCAGACAGAGTGCCGCCGTAACGCGTTACGTTACGAATCGGTTAGAAGACCCTCCCATAAGAAGTTATCACTTGAAAAAATACATATCGGATTAAAAATCTCCTGCTTATATGAAGTCAAAATAAAAACATTTCAACAAAAATATTACGCTGAGTATAAAACTATCTACCTCAGTTTTCCAGAACTTTCTACGTTCGAGCACATACAATGAATGTCCTACATCTGACATCAATATCAAAACATGAAATGTCGATTACTGTGTGGTAATGGATGGTTAAATGTCATTTAATAACTACTTAGTGGACATAAATGATATACTTTTACAATATGATATAGTCAGTTGCACTCACTGGTCGGTAAATGATTAGCGGTCTTGAGTGGTAGAGCCACGCTGTAGACAGTTTTGTCTACAACATGAATGGGCTGGCTCGACCGGGTCGCTACCACTGTCTCACAGAAAACCGACGTAAAGTACCAGCTTGCTGCTGCGTTTCGTACGGTGAGTGAGATAACCGGAAGCCCAAATCCCCTCCCTTTCCCAATCCCTAATTATCCCTCTCCTTTAAGGTCGGCAACGCACCCACCATTCTTCTGGTGGTAGGCGTACATTGGCGGTGGAGATCACTTACCATCAGTGGACCCACTTGCTCGTTTGCCGGCCTATGCTATTAAAAAAAAAGAAAAAAAGCGGTTTAAGCAACCTTTGGCGCGGTCAGTCTATGGATGGGTGACCGCTTATTGGTATACATTATACACGTTCCACCGCTGGGAACGGCTGCTGGGTTCGGCCTTAGTCCACCACGCTGGCCTAATGCGGGTTGGCAGACTTCACATACCTTCGAAAATCTTATCGAGTTCTCAGGTATGCAGGTGTCCTCACGATGTTTCCTTCACCGTTAAAGCAAGCGATAATTAACAATGAATATACCCGTAACTTAGAAAAGTCAGAGGTGTATTCTCTTGGGGCTGGTTTCGAGCCTGCGACTTTCGTCTCGACAGTCCGTACCACTCCGCGCTGAGCTATCGCTGCTCTTATGCTGCTTGAATATGATACATTATTTTATATGCAAAAGAAAATAATACCAAAAAGAAACCCTTTTGTTAAAACACAATCAAAATCGGTTCAAAAATAAGCCCACAATTATGATTTTAAATATTGGTATGTGCAAAGGTGGATGCATAGTGCATCCGCCCGGATAGCGACCACCGAACACATGGTGTTAAAACCTGCCACAGTGATCCACACACCTTGTTCGGATCGCGTTCCAGGATCAGCCAGTGTATATCCGATTCTCCCGAGGGGCTTGCGATATGACTTGGTGGTTGTTTGGGGGATATAGGGGTACATCCTTGTATCCCTGTGCCTGCATCGGTCTTCCGCCTGCCCTGTCGCAGGACCCTCGATTTGCGTCTTCTGCGAAGCATTTATACAGAACGGCCCGATTCTAGTGACCACCAATAAAGTCATTGATTGTCGGTAGTTGCTGGTTTTTTGGACTGCACTATACTTACCATGCTCGAATAAAAAAAACATTTATATACTGGAGTCCAAATACGCATTACAAATAAAAAAAGAGTAAATCACTACCAATAACCCTATAGTAAAATGTGATAACACAGAGTTACGTCTCGGCATTCGATTAAGCGTATCAAGGTCTTAACGATTTCATGTTATTGACCAGTTTACGTTGACCTCCAGGGATTCAATCAAATTGGATCTTCTACGTTGTAACTCACGCCCGTATACTAGAACTTAGTACCTAAGTAAGTTCTTATTGCGACACAGAGACGTCAATTAATGACTTAATGGCTAATTAAAGTTAATTCATTACTCTGTAAATTTCTGTATAATGTGTTGGCCTGTGTTTGTTGAGTGTGTACAAATATATATAGGAATAGTGACAACCGTAAACATGTTGAAAAACCCGCCATAGTGGCTCGGTTAGCCAAGTCGCGTTTCGGGATCAGCCAGTGTATATCCAGTAACTTGAGGCCAGCATAAATCACAAGTATAGTATTTCTTGTCGTGTCTGGCTTTTTTTATAGCATCGACCGGCAAACGATCAAGTGGGTCACCTGATGGTAAGTGATCTCCACCGCCCATATACAATGCTTCCATTGAATACCTACAATGCTAGAAGAATCGTATGCGCGTTGCCGACCTTAAAGGGAAGGTCTAATTAAGGGATTTGTGCATCCGGATATCTAACTCACCGTACGAAACGGAGCAGCAAGCCGCTACTTTACGTCGATTTTCTGTGAGACAGTGGTCGAGTCGGCTTATTCATGCTGTAGAAAAAACCGTCGACAGCGTGGCTCTACCACTCTTAAAACCGTGTGACCGGTGTTTTATTTCCTGATACCCACGATACGGGTTAACCTACTATGTAAATATAAATAAATAAATAAATACACCCAACGGTCACATACATAGTCCTGACCCCACAGTAAGATACGAGTCTTGTGTCGTGGGTACCAGGAACTACGAGAGACTTTCGGTCTCACAACACCCAGATCCCGAAACGAATATTTGTGGATCACACAAACATTTGTCTCGGTGCGAGGATCGAACCCGCGGCCTCTCGCCTCACAGCCGGCTACTCGCACGCTGCGCCACGGAGGCTGTCAATGTGTGTGACTGTTGGGTGTATTTATTTATTATTATATTTTGCTAACATACATAATAAGTACATGGTAGTATTTTTAGATTAGCATTTCTTATAGTTAAGATTACAGAGCCAGTTTGATCCGGTTATATGCGAGTTTAGTTTAATCTTTATATATATAATTCTTCTGTGAGTGTGTATGTTCCTGAACTTCTCTTAAACGACTGGACCGATTTTGATGAAATTTTTTGTGTGTGTTCAAGGGGATCTGAGAATGGTTTAGATTCACAATTTTGTCCGCTGGCAATGTTTTTTTAATTAATTTTTAATTTATTAGTAGTTGTTGATTTTGGAATGTTTTAACATTGAATCGCTCTGTGCGTGTGTCTCGCCAAAACTCGAGACTGGCTGTACCGATTTGGACAGGCCGGGACAGGCCGGGACAGGGACGGGACAGGGACGGGACAGGCCGGGACAGGGACGGGACAGGGACGGGACAGGACAGGACAGGACAGGACAGGACAGGACAGGACAGGACAGGGACAGGACAGGGACAGGGACAGGGACAGGGACAGGGACAGGGACAGGGACAGGGACAGGGACAGGGACAGGGACAGGGACAGGGACAGGGACAGGGACAGGGACAGGGACAGGGACAGGGACAGGGACAGGGACAGGGACAGGGACAGGGACAGGGACAGGGACAGGGACAGGGACAGGGACAGGGACAGGGACAGGGACAGGGACAGGGACAGGGACAGGGACAGGGACAGGGACAGGGACAGGGACAGGGACAGGGACAGGGACAGGGACAGGGACAGGGACAGGGACAGGGACAGGGACAGGGACAGGGACAGGGACAGGGACAGGGACAGGGACAGGGACAGGGACAGGGACAGGGACAGGGACAGGGACAGGGACAGGGACAGGGACAGGGACAGGGACAGGGACAGGGACAGGGACAGGGACAGGGACAGGGACAGGGACAGGGACAGGGACAGGGACAGGACAGGGACAGTACAGGGACAGGACAGGACAGGGACAGGACAGGGACAGGACAGGACAGGGACAGGGACAGGACAGGGACAGGACAGGACAGGACAGGACAGGACAGGACAGGGACAGGGACAGGACTGTCCCACCGGGGGGAGGTGGAAGACGACCTGACTTAGGTCGTCGAAGTCAATTAAATATGCGACGGGCTACCTCACGTGCTATGGTGCAGTACCTCACTTAATTGCATTTAATGTAAATGAAACATTTGTATCAAGTTTTGACCACATTTTAAACAAATATATGTAGGTGATACGAAGTTCACCGGGTCATCTAGTCTTTATATATATAATTCTTCTGTGAGTGTGTATGTCACTGAACTTCTCTTAAACGACTGATCCGATATTGATGAAATTTTTTGTGTGTGTTCAAGGGGATCTGAGAATGGTTTAGATTCACAATTTTGTCCGCTGGACAATGTTTTTTTAATTAATTTTTAATTTATTAGTAGTTGTTGATTTTGGAATGTTCATTTTCCACTACAAACTGTTCCTGGGTACTATAAGCGCAGGTATAAACCGGATGGTTGTCGTTGCGAAGCTTGCCGTGATGACGGGTCGTATAGCGTCTAGACTGGACAGGGACAGGACAGGGACAGGACAGTGAGACAGGACAGTGAGACAGGAAAGTGAGACAGGACAGTGAGACAGGACAGTGAGACAGGACAGTGAGACAGGACAGTGAGACAGGACAGTGAAACAGGACAGAGAGACATGACAGAGAGACAGGACAGTGAGACAGGACAGTGAGACAGGACAGTGAGACAGGACAGTGAGACAGGACAGTGAGACAGGACAGTGAGACAGGACAGTGAGACAGGACAGTGAGACAGGACAGTGAGAGGACAGTGAGACAGGACAGTGAGACCGGACAGTGAGACAGGACAGTGAGACAGGACAGTGAGACAGGACATTGAGACAGGACAGTGAGACAGGACAGTGAGGCAGGCCAGTGAGACAGGACAGTGAGACAGGACAGTGAGACAGGACAGTGAGACAGGACAGAGAGACATGACAGAGAGACAGGACAGTGAGACAGGACAGTGAGACAGGACAGTGAGACAGGACAGTGAGACAGGCCAGTGAGACAGGATAGTGAGACAGGACAGTGAGACAGGACAGTGAGACAGGACAGTGAGACAGGACAGTGAGACAGGACAGAGAGACATGACAGAGAGACAGGACAGTGAGACAGGACAGTGAGACAGGACAGTGAGACAGGACAGGACAGGGACAGGACAAGACGGGGACAGGACGGGGACGGGACGGGGACGGGACAGGACGGGGACGGGACGGGGACAGGACGGGGACGGGACGGGGACAGGACTGTCCAACCGGAGGGAGGTGGGAGACGACCTGACTTAGGTCGTCGAAGTCAATTAAATGTGCGACGGGCTACCTCACGTGCAATGGCGCAGTACCTCACTTAATTGCATTTAATGTAAATAAAACATTTGTATTAAGTTTTGACCACATTTTACACAAATATATTATGTAGGTGATACGAAGTTCACCGGGTCATCTAGTTCTATATCAAACAATAAAAATATGTCTCGTGTGTTTCAATTTAAATAGAAATAATAATATAACTGAGCAATTCAATTGTATAAAACTATGAGGAATGCATAATTTGGAATCAATATACACGCTTTTTTGAATACTTTTTTTATAGCAGTGACCAGGAAACATGTTAAATTATAATAAGAATATTTTGAAAATTAATTACGCGCCTTGTAAAAACGTATCACATCCAAATATAAAGGTCACTCTTTATAAAACGACAGAAAGATATACAGTAAATCATCTGTCCACCTTGTAGGCGGACGTCCGACGCTGCGCTTGCCAGTACGTGGCCTCCATTCCAGAACCTTTCTGCCCCACCGGTTAACGGTTCTGCGTGCTACGTGGCCTGCCCACTGCCACTTCAGCTTGCTAATCCGCTGGGCTATGTCGGTGACTTTCGTTCTTCTACTGATCCTCATTTCTGATTTGATCACGTAGAGAAACACCGAGCATAGCCCTCTCCATAGCTCGCTGAGTGACTGTGAGCCGTCTTATACGGCCCATATTCAGAGGCCACGTCTCAGTGCCGTATGTCATCACTGGTAACACACATTATACATTAATGGGTCAAGATAAAACACTTGAACTTATCATAACACTACAGACACCGGGATACCATCATCATCAAACAAGTTAATCTGCGAGGGGTCTTGTTATTCTGGTCGTGCAGTCACGCCACGCCAAACGCTCATTATCATCACGCGTGGGTAATCGAAGTAGGTATGTTTAAATATTCTATTATATACACATACTAGATGTCCCTGTAGGCTAGATAGGCAAGTATCATTTTCAGATTTCCCGATTTTGTTCTTTTTTTTCTATTAGCCTGAATGACAGACCGCGCAGGTGAGTAGCTGTGAAACGAGAGGCTTTGAGTCCCGGACCGAGACAAACGTTTGTGTGATTTTTCGATTGGTAGAGCCACCCTGTAGACAGTTTTGTCTACAGCGCGAATGGGTCGGTTTGGCCGGGTCGTTATCACTGTCTGACATAAAACCGACGTAGTTTGCTGCTGCGTTTCGTACGGTGAGTGAGATATTCGGAGGCCCAAGTCCCCAACCCTTCCTAATGCCTAATTATCCCTTTCCTTTAATGTTGGCAACGCGCCCATGATTCTTCTGGTATTGTGGCGTACATGGCACATATTTATGTATTTATTGGTACAGATACAGCCAATAGATTACATTTTACATACAGTTACATTCATAACTTCACATTCTTCGATTACCGATGTACCTACGCTCGATTGTTTTAGCCTAGGCCTTGAAAAAAAAGCAGCATGTTAAAACGCGGCAAAGTAAAAATTGCTGTTATTAGCACATAATCATACATTCGTGGTATCTTCGCAATATATGCGGATTGTTTATGACGGGTCGTGGGAAAACGCTCGGTGCGCTTGGCACGAGTCGTTTAAACAGTAACGATGTAGGTTTACGGTTCAGTACCCAAAGGTGTCGACAGAATCGTATTACTAAGCCTGTGTGCCCGCCATTCTGCCTGTCCTACATATAAATGACTATCTTTTGAACCGTATTAAGAGGGCGCATAAAGCTAGCAATCGTAAATGGTATTATTCATCTAATTTTCGGCTTAAAAATATGCACCATATTAGAAATAAATCGAAAATAGATAAAAAATGGAGGTGACTTTGTGATTTTTTTCTATCGAGAAAATTTTAGTGTGTTATGTTTCTGTAAAACTTATTCGCTTGCAATTATAATGAAGTATACATAAGTTTGTTTAATTTAGCCATGAGTTACTAACTTAAAAATCAAATCTAGATTGATACTTTTGCTGTATGTGGCCTATTAAGTAGGTATCTTGGAGTTTTGGCGAGAATTCTGACAGTACGGTTCATCGCTTATTTTAATTTATTTCAAAAACTAGTTTAAAGTTGTGTTTGTTGTATAAAAGTGGTGTGGATTTGTGCAATCAACATTGACAGTGATGAACAGTATATGGAAACACTAAATTAAGTGAATTAAGCATTGGAAGTAATTCACACCAAAACTCCAACAAGACCTTCAAAACGTCCACACCGATATTTCATTGTTCTTGTTATGAGAATAAATTATATTTGTCATTGGCGAAATGCATAGTAATGCGAAGCCATAAATGAAATAGAAGAAGTAGGTATCTTACTGTGTGGTCAGGAATATGTGTGTGATTAGTTTAACGTGTATCGTGGATATCTGAAATTACGTTACACTTATAATCACACAACACCCGAAAGAAATATTCATGGAATACCCAAAAAAAATTGTGGATCACACAAACATTTGTCTCGGTGCGGAATTCGAACCCGCGGTCTCTCGCTTCACAGATGGCTAATCGCTCACTGCGCCACGGAGGGTTCGATTCCCGCATCGAGACAAATTTTTGGATGATCCACATATTATTTTTATCCGAGCACGGTAAAGTTTTGAGTGGTAGTGGTGTCCACGCTGTAGACAGTTTTGTCTACAGCATGAATGGGCTGGCTCAACCGGGTCTTTACCATTGTCTCACAGAAAACCGACGTAAAGTAGCGGCTTGCTGCTGCGTTTCGTATGGTGAGTGAGATATCTGGAAGCCCAAATCTCCTCCCTTCCCAATCCCTAATTATCCCTTTCCTTTAAGGTCGACAACGCGCCCATGATTCTTCTGGTGGTGGGCGTACATGGGCGGTGGAGATCACTTACCATCAGGTGACCCACTTGCTCGATTGCCGGCCTATGCTATAAAAAAAAATGTGACGGCGCTAGACCTGATGGAAAGCGTAGTGCAGTCCAAAAAAACAGCGACCACTGACAAACAATGAGTTTATCGGTGGTTACCAGAGTCATGTCGGCAGATAAATACCTGTTCCCTCTTCGGAGAGTAAATAATCAAATCGGGCCTGCGACAGGACAGATGACCGATGCAGGCCCAGGGATACAAGGATGTACCCAAAGGGGTAAAGACCCGCCCCAATCAACCATCAACTCATGTCGCAAGCCCCTTGAGAGGACCGGATATATGGCTGATCCTAGAACGCGTTCCACACAGTATATGGATCACTATGGCAGGTTTTAACACCATATGTACGGTGGTCGCTATCCGGGCGGATATGAATATCTTACCAGCAGCGAAATCAGGTGTATAGTACTGTTTACTGTCTCAAAAACGGTGATTGGGCTGACACGGGTCTTCATAATTATTTTCTACTAGCTTTTGCTCGCGGCTCCGCCCGCGTGATCTAGTTTTTCCGGGATAAAAAGTAGCCTATCACCCAAGTCAGCTCATACCCTGTCTGTATACCAAATTTCATCAAAATCCATTCAGTAGTTTCAGCGTGATTGACGGACAAACATCCAAACATCTAAACAAACAAACTTTCACATTTATAATATTAGTAGGATGAATCTTTTTTATGTATCTGCCAAATTGTCTTGAAAAAGTAAGTTACAACAATCCATCAACTTTTTTTTATAGGCAAAAGAGTTAGTGTTATGTACATCGCCTACAATACCAGAAGAGTCATGGACGCGTTGCTGATCTCAACGGTAAGTCACTTTGTGTAGATCACCGTACACTGGTGCTAAAACCTGCCATAGTGGCCCACCTTGTGTGGGTCGCGTTCCAGGGTCAGCCAGTGTACATCCGGTTCTCCCCAGGGAGCTTGCCCCCTGATCCTAACCCTTTTCCCATCCCTTTTTCCTTCCTCTCCCCCTTGGCCCTTTGGCAGGCCGGCATGATCTTGCCGACCTACGATGGACACATTGTTTATCGTTGGTCGATTTTACTTATTTACTTTCTTTACTAACTTTATCTTAGATTGTTTATTGGTGACAACAAGCCTATTTATTCTATTACCACGGAACGATGTGAAGGTAAAACAAGGATTTACTGCCCTTTAAAAACAACGTAAACATTAGAACAACGATTCTACGCTTGATCCGATTGTTTAGCGAATGTTTATTATCAATAGTTTATTGTTCTTGGTATTATTAGATGATGTTTACAATTATTCTTGCAGAGTTTTTCTCTATACTGCCACAAGACAGTATGCAAATAACATCTGCATACTATATTATGGATGCTGTATAGTGTATTACTATATGGATCTTGTGGAGACTAGAAAGAATTTCCGTGCTTTCCTGCGTTTTTGCCATACTTTCTGAGTGGTAGAGCCTCGCTGTAGACAGTTTTGTCAACAGCATGAATGGGCTGGTTCGACCGGGTCGTTACCACTGTCTCACAGAAAACCGACGAAAAGTAGCGGCTTGCTGCTGCGTTTCGTACGGTGAGTGAAATATCCGGAAGCCCAAATCCCCTCCCCATCCTAATCCCTAATTATCCCTTTCCTTTAAGGTCGGCAACGCGCCCATGATTCTTTTGGTGGTGGGCGTACATGGGTGGTGGAGATCACTTACCATCAGGTGACCCACTTGCTGGTTTGCCGGCCTATGCTATAAAAAAAAACCTATTATAGGAATCAAGTGTAACAGCTCGCGTGATAGGACCCACTTAATGACATCCATGGTGCTTTACATCTGGCTTCTCCAGTTGTAAATGTCCTTACACTTGAGGTTAATACCTCCTCAGTTCATTATTTTGTCTCCCGCTTTGCTATGGAGGGAAGTGGACAATTAATATTTCCAACTCCTCCCTAACCTTCTATCTCATTAATTTCGTTGCGGGACAAAGAGCATTAATTGTAATTCAAGTTCAAGTTCTGTTTATAGGCAGGCGTGGCGCTTACCATCAGGCGAGCGCCTTGCTCGTCTCGTCATTCAGCTTTTTATATTAAAACTATTTGTTTAGGTTCGGAAATCTAATTTGACCTCCTTATAGTACGTGCGTTCATATAATAAGGAAATTAATAATTGGATTTTTGTAGTCCACTTTAAATTTCTATGGACTTGCACGCACTTGTAAAAAATAAGGTATTTGTGTCATTCATGTTTACTTGCGAGAAAATGCGGTCTAAAGCCCTATTCACACGGAAAGTTATTCTCGCACCCAAAGACTTCAATGTATACTTCTAGACGGGCTGTATAGAAGTAATATGGTGTCACAAAACGCGGGAATTTGACACCTGTCAAACTGAGAGTGGAAAAGAGGGTTTTGGCGGGAATTCTGACAGTGCAGTTCATCGCTTATTTTAATTTATATCATAAACTAGTTTAAAGTTGTGTTTGTTGTATAAAAGTGGTGTGGATTTGTTCAATAGACGTTGACGGTGATGAACAGTGTATGGAAACATTGAAATAAGTGAATTAAGCTTCGTACAGAAAGGAGTTGACACCAAAATTCCGGCAAGACCTTGAAATCGACCGCACCTGTGTTTCATCGTTCTCGTAAAAATAACTTGATAATAAATTATACTTGACACTGGCTAAATGCATAATAATGCGAAAGCCATAAATAAAAAGAAGAAGAGATTCTATTTTAGAGTAAGCGAGATAGTAATATTAGTAACCCCAACGTTCTATGTAGCAGCGCAGCCTGACTAGTAGTTTAAATTCAAGTCATTTCTCGCACCACATAAAGTCGAACATCAGCATCAGCCGGCGAAATTCTAAGTTTTTGTTTTTTTTTGAAAATGGCAGCTCGATCCTTCGATATAATAAAGATATTATTAAAATAATAAAAATGAAAACTATAAATATTGCTTCTAGAGTTATAAGTTCAAATGACGTTTCAATTACTGCTCGCGCATTACGAAACTTCACAGTAAAGATTGTAAACACGGGTGCCATTCCAGCAGCGGCTTATATTGTTGTGAAACTGGTGAGATCCCGGATTCGACACTCAGGTTGGGCAATTAGAAAACAATAGAATTAACTTTTATGGAATTGCTTTTATTAAAAAGGCTATTGCTATTTATAGCACGGAACAGGAAAACAAATATTAATTCAAACCACGACAAATAAGATTGTCAAGTCAATTACAACTTTACCTTATAAATATATTTTATAAGAAAACCGGGATTTGTTCAGACTCCCGTGCAAGAAAATAGATCTCTCGCAAGATATAATTTAGTGTGTTCCTTGATTGAGACACTATTTCGAATATCCCTCCCCGGAATCAGAAGCTTCGTCATCGTTTTCGTCATATTTTTATTTTTATTAGATGTAATTAGAAATTATAACAATCCCGAAAAACCCAAACGGATGATCGGCCTCCCTAGCGAAGATGTATGTACACAATAATAACGTTTTGTCACTTAGTTTTATAAATATAAAAAAAAATTAAAGAAGTATATTTTACTGTTATGCAGTGACAGAAAAAGCTAAAAAATAAGTAGGTAAATGAACAAAACAACGAAAACTACCTACAACCATACAATCTCAAATAATATCTGAGATAATTGTTAAACGTTGAAAAATTACTTACGATACAAAATGTCCAATAAATCAGGCAAAGGTCACATAAACACACTGCACTAAAAAAAAATAGCCATATTATAAAGTGACACGACACTGGCCGATAATTTTAATATATTTTTTTTTATTTCCCGCGCGTCATTGTACCGTCGACAACGCCACGCGCGTTTCCGCCAGAGTTCGATTTCCGAATAAACTATCCAATATGGCCGCTTGAATGACACTAATGGGTAGTGGAGGATAGCGATCTGTCGATAACAACCGTATTAATTTTAAAAGTTTTAATGCTTCACAAATTGTTTGTCTATGTTTTTATTCCATGGTGTTACAGGTAATAGAGGTATTGATCGATTATGTAGGTTACGTTCGTGAAACCATTTTCGTTTATCGTCCATTTTAAATAATTATGTTCATCGGTTTTTATTATTTATACACGAATCTTTGCTCGCAGCTTCGCCCGCGTGGAAATCTTTTCTAGGACAACGCCGTTTCTCCCGTCAGGTGCTCAATTTTCAAAAACATTCAAATACGTGTTTCAATAATTGTGAAAAAGGCATTATTATTAGAAGTATAATAATTTTTGACAAGGTTATTTATTTCCCATACAAAGCTTTCCCACCTTCCCTTTCATCCCTTAATGAATAGAATATACAAAAACCTTTTAATGTTTATCTACGTCATTATAGGGTATTATTATCTAAAAAACAATGTTTTAGGTCTAGGGACTATTTGGTCTAAGGGTCGTTAAACTTATAACTAAATATACATTTATACCAGTAAACTTTATAACTGTACTGCTAAATTGTCCGACTATAATTGGATCGTGTTATATCTATCTAATACCGATGGCTTTACAGGCTTATTCAATATTTAATGAATAAATAAATACATCCAATAGTCACACACATAATCCTGACCCCCACACTAGGTTAACCAGTATCGTGGGCATCAGGAACTACGAGCAAACTAGTTTCGCAGCTATTGCAATTGTCTCGTGCGTTAATCAGTAGAATATGCCATGTGCGGTTGAGACAGGCTTTGAGCCTTATATGTTAGTGGCACACTTACACTCCATCTACTTGATTTAAGAGGCTATTGTACTCTGTGATATGGGGCCAGCAAATCGCCTAATTAGCCTAAAAATTCTATCACAGGCAACAAATTTAGTTTGAGGAATTAAAAAAAAATATTGCCTGACATGTGGATCGAACTCAGTACCGCATTGGTTTCGCTGACGCTACCAATTACATACATACCTACAAACCATTGAAGTGATTATTTTTGATCTTCAAATAGCTTCAGACCCCCTCGGTGGCGCAGTTGTATTATATTTGATTGTTGTGCTAAGGTCTCGGGTCGGATCCGCGGGTCGGGTAAAAGTGGTATTTTTTTATTTACTAGCTGCCCTCGCGGTTTCACCTGCATGTTACTGCCCTGCTCACATGGGTCATAGCGCGATATACATATAAACCTTCCTCATGAATCACTATCTATTGCAGAAAACTGCATTAAAATCCGTTGAATAGTTTAAAAGATCTAAGCTAACAGCGGAAGCCACGTCATTTTGTACTATGTAAAGATTTAAACTTTATATACAAAACACGTACAAAAGCGAATTTAATGCCAAAGGCATTCTTTAACAGTCAACTTACGGGTGATGCAGAGACGAGACAATGTGGGTATATAAAAGTTATAAAAGAAATAAATACTATATCAGATATTAATACATAAATCTACTGATGTATCTAAATTAATACTTAAAATATATAAACTACAAATAAATACATGTTATATAAATAAATATATATACACAAACCTGTGATATATATTAAGAGATGAATCTGAAAAAGTTCCTGATCTTGCTACATCATCAGCCATAAGCATCCGAACTTTATTTCTAAATGTGAATTGGTTCACGTTCTAATTTCGACAGGGAGCGCATTCCAAAGAAGTATAGATTAGTAGTATTGGGTTTTCATATCACGAAATGTTCAGTATTAGCTTGTAGTCTAGAATTTGTGCCCGATATGGCGATAGTCTCGCTGTCTATCACATCATGAGACGGAAATAAGGTTGGTGAAATGGGGGTGTACGGGTAACAACTCTGCCTACCACTTTAGGGATTACAGGCGTGAGTACGTATCTTCAAATAAAACTATATATATTTTTTTACTAGCCCTGTATTATATACGTCCCACTGCTGAGCACGGGCCTCCTCTACTGAATGAGAGGGATTAGGCCTTAGTACACCACGCTGGTCTAATGCGGGTTGGCAGACTTCACATACCTTTGAAAAATCTTATCGAGTTCTCAGGTATGCAGGTTTCCTCACGATGTTTCCTTCACCGTTAAAGCAAGCGATAATTAACAATTAATATACACGTAACTTAGAAAAGTCAGTGGTGTATGCTTTTGGGGCTGGTTTCGAACCTGCGACTTTCGTCTCGACAGTCCATACCACTCCCAGCTGAGCTATCGCTGCTTTTTTGCAATTAGCTTATCAAAAATTTGCAATAAAGTATTCTATCGTCATCGATACATTCCCATCACTAATCACGCGTAATTTGGTGACACATGACATCACATTGAAAGACAAGTATGTATACACAACGAAAATAGATGTTCTATTGACTTATTACGTGAATTCCCGATTTCCCCCAGGGCCACGTGTGGCAGAGCCACGCTATCACACTAATTAGTGTCAACACCTACAGCATGACTGGCTCGGTTCGATTAGCTTGCTGTTGGGTTTCATAGGGCAAGAGAGATTCTCGGAGGCCTAAAGACAAATAGGAATACATGTCCTCAGTAGCCTCGCCAACGTTTTCGCGATCGGTGTTTTTTAAAATAGCTTGCGAATGGTGAAACGAGCAGGTCGCTCGCATGATGATAAGCGCCTGCCCATGATGCTTGCCCATAAAAAGAAACAACACCACACGGAACTTTAAAATACAAAACACTTTATTGGCACTGACTGTTCACCACACGGAAACTTAAGTCTCATAATGCACTGTAATATCACTAGCTTCAATATCTCTCAAACCGTAATACAAGTAACTGTCAGAAATAGTCAAAGCGGTGGTACCTACCCCGACGGCCTTTCGACTGTGAAGCGAGAAGCCGCAGGTTCGATGCACGCACCGAGAATTTTTGTGTGATCCACAAATATTTGTTTCCGGGTCTGGGTGTTGTGAGAGGGAAAGTCTCTCGTAGTTTCCGGTACCCACGACACATGACTCGTATCTTACTGTGGGGTCAGGACTATGAGTGTGACTGTTGGGTGTATTTATTATTTATATAATATTGGGTGTATTTATCTACACTCTACACTATAATATTATAAAGAGGAAAGATTTGTATTTGTGTATGATCGAATAAAATTAAAAACTACTGGACCGATTTGAAATATCCTAAAAGTATCCTATATTGAACATAGGCCTGATGAACATAGGCTACTGTGGCGGTATTAGCCGCAGAATTATTGTAAAACTAATCATAAATTAAATTACATAAAAAATAATTACATTTACAATAAAAATAATTTAAATGTACAAACGTACAGCAATCGCTTTATATAGCGATTCAGCGAACAATGGCCTACGTCACGTAAACCGGTCGGAGCGAGGCGCACAAGCTCCGCCTATCACTGCGTCCCCGGCCGGCCGCAGGTAGTCAGTCAGCTGACGCATGCGACGCGAACTCGTAACTCGCTGGCGCTTACGTTGATCGTTGTAAACCGATTTTAGTTTTATTTGCTTTCGCTTCTCTTCAGACTCTTTCTTTATTTTTCTCCTTCTGTCTTCTTGTGTATATCCTACTCTTGTGTCTATGTAACTAGTGCTAATAAACTCTTTACTTGTGGACTATGCTTCTATAATTTCTACCTTCACTCAAGATTCTTATCTATACACATCCTACCAAAAGTTCTACAAAGTGGTGACCCCGAGCAGTTCGGCGAGAAGAGTCGCAGCGATGACTAGCGAAAATAAGCAAGATTGTGCCACCAATTGTGCGGAGTCATGCCGCGTGGGTATACGAGTACCCCCATTCTACCCCGAGAAACCGGCACTGTGGTTCGCCCAGCTGGAAGCGCAGTTCGCGTTATCCAACATCACCAGTGATACGACTAAATATTATCACACCATCAGCCAGTTGGATTCGCAATATGCCGTGGAAATCGAGGACGTCATTTCAACGCCACCAGCCACTGGCAAATACGACAAGCTCAAGGCAGAGCTAATCAGACGGTTGTCGGATTCCCGAGACAAGAAAATCAAGCAGCTTCTTAGCCACGAGGAGCTCGGGGATAGGAAGCCTTCGCAGTTCGCCCGTCACCTGCAAAACCTTGCGGGACCAGGAGTACCTGATGACTTCCTCAGGTCGATATGGATGAGCCGCCTGCCACAAACTACCCAATCCATAATCGCGTCTCAACCGAAGGCGTCACTGGAGGAGTTGGCAGACTTGGCAGACCGGATTCATGACGTGGTTACCCCCAGCGTGCAAGTTGCGTCGACATCCAGTCAGGTACCGTCCGGTAACAACGACGTAGCAGTCATGGACCATAAAATTGCAATGCTGACGGAAGAGGTCCGTATGCTGGCTGCAGAAGTCCGAAGATCCCGTCCGACGCATAGGGAGCGTTCGCAGAGTCGGCGCCCACGTTCCAGGACTAGGTCACAATCCAATTATCGAAGGTACCCCCAATGTTGGTACCATCAGAAGTTCGGCGATAAGGCCAGACGGTGCATCAAACCGTGCGACTTCGCGGGAAACGCGCCGGGCGGTCGATAATGGCGACAAACGATTGCCCTGGTACTGGTCGCCTGTTTGTTACGGACTCTAGATCTAAAGTGCAATTTCTAGTCGATACGGGGAGTGATTTATGTGTGTTCCCAGTGTCTAGAATTAAGGCACGACGCCTCCCTGAAACCGATTTTGATCTGTGCGCCGCTAACGGCAGCAGAATAAAAACTTACGGGTACATCAATTTTAATTTAAACCTAGGGTTGCGTCGTGACTTTGTCTGGAGATTTATTATTGCAGACGTTACAAGAGCGATAATAGGTGTTGATTTTTTATGCCATTTCAATCTAATTGTAGATTGTCGTAACCAACGACTAATCGACAACACGACTAGTCTTGTTGCAGTGGCTTCGCCTGCGTGCTCACCTGACACTGTTTCTTCGGTAAAGGTAATTACTGGTGAGTCTGTATATCACGACATACTAAAGGCATTTCCCGACATCACTCGCCCATCTGGCACACATCACTCGCCCAAACATAATACCTTACACTACATTCGCACTACACCGGGTCCTCCAGTAACATGTACTCCACGTAGACTGGCTCCAGATAAATTAAAGATCGCCAAGGAAGAGTTTGCTACAATGCTGCAAATTGGCATTGCCAGACCTTCCGACTCACCTTGGTCTTCTCCACTGCATTTAGCCCCTAAGAAAGACAGCGGATGGCGTCCATGTGGTGACTATAGGATGCTTAATGCACGGACCATTCCGGACAAGTATCCTATCCGCCACATACATGACTTCGCCTATAGTCTTTCTGGGTGTAGGATATTTTCCACCATAGACCTCGTAAAGGCCTATAATCAGATCCCACTGAATCCCGCAGACATTCCGAAGACCGCAATATCAACACCATTCGGACTCTTTGAATTCCCATTTATGACTTTTGGACTTAGGAATGCTGCACAAACCTTTCAACGGTTTGTAGACGAGATGCTGCGTGGGCTGGATTTTTGTTACGCGTACCTAGACGATTTTTTAGTTTTCTCTAGTGACGAGGAGACCCACAAGCGTCACCTGCGAGAAGTCTTCACGAGGCTAAAGGAGTACGGTATGGTGATAAATACCTCAAAATGTATTTTCGGTGTATCGGAGGTAAAGTTTTTAGGGTACCATATTACCGCTGAAGGTACCACACCGCTCCCATCTAAGGTTGAGGCCATCCAAAACTTTCCAGTCCCGAAGACCGCAAGAGAGCTGAGGAGATATTTAGGTATGCTCAATTTCTACCGCAGATTTATCCCAAACGCTGCCCAACACCAATCTCCCCTAAATGCGTTACTGCAGGGTACCGTGAAAGGTTCGCAACCCGTCACGTTCACTGAGGTTGAACAGGAGGCTTTTGAAGCCAGCAAAGAGGGCTTATGTAAGGCCGCTTTGTTGGCTCATCCTAACAGCCAATTTAAATTGGGCCTGGTCACGGACGCTTCCGATACGGCAATAGGTGCAGCGTTGCAACAATTGGGAGATGACAACGCTTGGCAACCACTTGCGTTCTTCTCCAAGAAGCTTAGTCCTTCCCAGCAAAAATATTCGCCCTATGACAGGGAACTGCTGGCGATTTACGAAGCTATCAAACACTTCAGGCATATGGTTGAGGCCAGGGACTTTGTGGTGTACACAGACCACAAGCCATTGTGTTACGCCTTTCACTCCCGCAAGGAGAACTGCTCACCGAGACAGTTCAGGCACCTTGACTTCATATCCCAATTTACCACGGACATCAGACACATATCCGGTAAGGATAACGTGGTTGCAGATACCCTATCCAGAATAGACGAAGTTGCCCAACCAGTGGATTTAAAGTACTTGGCAACACTGCAGCACTCGGATGCCGAGTTGAAGCAGTTACTGGATAGCAGCACATCCTTACGTCTGGAGAAAGTTAAGGTACCGGGTTTAGAGGCTGAACTGTTCTGCGATGTGAGCACCAGCACTCCCCGACCATATGTCCCACAGGAGTTGCGACATAGCGTTTTCAAGAGCCTGCATTCCCTTAGTCATCCAGGAGCCAAAGCGTCAGCCAAACTTGTGGCTGAGAGGTTTGTTTGGCCAGGCATAAGGAAGGACTGCAAAACGTGGGCGCAAGCTTGTCTGGCTTGTCAAAGAGCCAAAATATCTCGCCACGTATCGTCCCCAGTTGGCACTTTTAAATTGCCAGGGTCAAGGTTCGCGCACATCCACATAGACCTAGTCGGTCCATTACCATTGTCTCACGGATATAGGTATTGCCTCACTGCCGTCGATAGATTTACTCGTTGGCCTGAGGCAATGCCACTACGCGACATTACAGCCGAGACCGTAGCCAATGCGTTGGTAACTGGGTGGATAGCCCGCTTCGGATGCCCTACAAATATTGTCACTGACCGTGGCATGCAGTTTGAGTCTGTGCTGTTTAAACGCCTGTCAGACCTGGTTGGTTTCCGGCATAGGCGAACAACAGCATATCATCCTGCATGCAATGGGTTAGTGGAGAGGTTCCATAGGCAGTTGAAAACTGCTATAACTTGCCATGGCAATGACCATTGGGTGGAATCTCTCCCACTAGTCCTTCTAGGTATCCGGTCGGCGTATAAAGAAGACTTGCAAGCTTCTTCAGCAGAGCTCGTTTACGGCGAGCCACTTAGGTTACCGGGAGAATTCTTCAACTCCCCACCTGACAACTTCAGTGACGTGACGGATTATTTATCTAGGATTCGGTCTTTTGCGAGTAAAATCCGGCCGACGCCAGTATCACGTCACGGGAACCGTAGTGTCTTTGTTTTTAAAGATCTAGCGATGGCATCGCATGTCTTTCTTAGGGAGGAAATCAATCGTGGTAGCCTCCAACCTGCTTATACTGGTCCCCATCAGGTACTCAAGAGAAGTGATAAGGTGATCACTATTCTCCTGAATGGTAAGTCGGTCACAGTATCCATAGACCGCGTTAAGCCGGCTTATATACTGCATGACCCACACACAACCAACACTCACACAAACACACATATAAACACACACACAAACAAACATACACCAAATACGCCACAAAACACATCCCAACCACTGCAGACTCCCAGTGACCTGGAAGCCGAGAAACGGTGCATTACGAGAACCAGGTCAGGTCGATCTGTACGCCTACCAAACTATTATCGCCCGTAGGACGGTCTCAAGGGGGGGGTGATGTGGCGGTATTAGCCGCAGAATTATTGTAAAACTAATCATAAATTAAATTACATAAAAAATAATTACATTTACAATAAAAATAATTTAAATGTACAAACGTACAGCAATCGCTTTATATAGCGATTCAGCGAACAATGGCCTACGTCACGTAAACCGGTCGGAGCGAGGCGCACAAGCTCCGCCTATCACTGCGTCCCCGGCCGGCCGCAGGTAGTCAGTCAGCTGACGCATGCGACGCGAACTCGTAACTCGCTGGCGCTTACGTTGATCGTTGTAAACCGATTTTAGTTTTATTTGCTTTCGCTTCTCTTCAGACTCTTTCTTTATTTTTCTCCTTCTGTCTTCTTGTGTATATCCTACTCTTGTGTCTATGTAACTAGTGCTAATAAACTCTTTACTTGTGGACTATGCTTCTATAATTTCTACCTTCACTCAAGATTCTTATCTATACACATCCTACCAAAAGTTCTACAGCTACATTTTATCCCGGAAAAAAACAGATCACGCGAGCGGAGCTAGGAAACTAGGAAAAGCTAGTATTAATCTAATATTATACAAATAAAAAATCCTTCCAGTATCGATATCGACTCATTCGCAGCGCGTGCGTGTCATCTAGCGTGTACTTCTGTGACACGTCACTCACTCACTATGTTATGTACATAATGTATATATGTGAGCCACTAGAAATAGATTTCCAGTGGCCATCCACGCGGTGAAATATTTTGTCATTTTATTTTTATTTTACAATTATATACAAGGTGGTAGGTCCCTCGTATGCGAGAGGCCGTCTGGGTTGGTACCACCGCGCCCTCTATTTCCGCCGCCAAGCAACAGTGTGTAAGTACTGTTGTTTCGGTTTGAAGGACATTGAAGCCAGTACAATTACTGGGCATTATGAGACTTAACATCCTATATAATGACGAGCGCAGTTCAGTGCCATACAGTGGTTTGTAATTCAAAGTTCTGTGTGGTGTTGCTTCTGTTTATGGGCAGGCGTGGCGCTCACCATCAGGCGAGCGCCTTGCTCGTCTCGTGAACCATGTGAACCGGCTTATTCAATATCTCATACGTCACTCATGCCTACGTCATTGTCGTGCATTATACCGAATTAAATATAACGCACACAATCTTTCTTATGACGATTGATGACGTCATTCCGAAAATAGACACCACTTGAATCAATCTGTGTCGTACAAAATTATTAATGAATACGTACATACATACCGGCGCGGCGTAGATAGTATACTCAGCAATATACAGGTGAACACGGATATAATAAAGTTGAAGTGTTGGTCCGACAGTTTTGGTTTCATTGTGAATCCTACCAACTGTGCGGCAATTATTGTGGGTAGCTCAAGAATTATAAAAATAATAGTTAAAACAAACTAAAAAAACACGCTTTTATAGAAAATCTAACTTAAAAATAGAATATTATATTCAATATAATATTTTTTAGTTAGACTTTCTATAAAAGCGTGTTTTTTTTGTTTGTTTTAATACTTTTTATTTTTTTAATTTAGTATTGCATTGTCATCGGTCCTTGATAAGTATGCCAAATTTCAATATAATCCGACGTTTTGAAGGAGGTCAAAATCACGTTCAAAGATTCCGTTACATACAATCCTACCAACATACTAACATACCAACATAACAACATACCAACCTACCAACATACATACATCTGAAGCTAATAAAAGCGTGTTAAAAAATATTGGATATGAATGATAGAGCAGAGTGATAGAGCCACGCTATAGATAGTTTTGTCTATAGCATGAAAAGGAGTAATTAAGGTATAACGTAAAGCAGCGGCTTGCTGCTGCGTTGCGCACGGTGAGTGAGATATCCGGAGGCCCAAATAGCCTTTCCAATCCTTTGATTATCCCTACCCTTTAAGGTCGGCAACGCGCCTATGATTCTTCTACTATTGCGGGCGTACATGGGCGGTAGAGATTACTTACCATCAGGTGACCCACTTGCTCGGTTGCCGGCCTATGCTGTAAAAAAACCTACATGGCTTTGCACTGCGCCCGTCACTTCGAGACATAAGATGCTAAGTCTCATAATCCTAAGTTCTTTTACTGGCTTCAATATCCTGCAGACCTAAATACAATAGTGCTTGGCGGCAGAAATAGACAAATGGTGGTACCAACTTAGACGGCCTCTCGCATATAGGGGATCTACCACCTAGTAAGATTATTGTATGCCTTAAATTATTGTACTTGTTAGCGTGACGCAGTTCTTAGTTATTTGTTGATAGGAGAGAATAAGAGTAGAATAATAAGAGGCAAGTGATCTCCACCGCCCATGCGCCATACAGAAATTGTTATATCAATCCGTGAGCTGGCGCTAGTACTAAGTACACTGAAAGTAGGGATGATACAAGTAAGATCTCGATTTCTTTTGTTTCGATACCAATTATTTTTAGTATCGAACGAATTCTTTCAATACATATTAGGTATCGAAAGAAAAATACTCGTATAGAATCGAATCAATTAATAATTGTAAATGCATCCTTGCGCCGTAGCCATTACGCTATGCCAGCTATCCAAGCGCCGAAGCGATGTCTTGTCAGATTTTTGGACGAAAATATCAGCCACTTCCTATTCAGTATAATTTGTTTTTTTCACATTAGTGTTCACAATTTTTTTTTGTGTGTCAAGTTTTTAGCTGGTGGTAGGATATTCATATACACCCGGATAGCGACCACCATACCATGTAGTTAAAACCTGCCTTAGTGATCCACACGCCTTGTGTGGATCGCGTTCCAGGATCAGCCAGTGTATAACCGGTTCTCCCGAGAGGCTTGCGACATGACTATACAGTGTCATTTTGACACCCTATACTTAAATTGAACCACGTGTAGTTCTCGTTATTTTAAATAATTTGACATAACATAGTTAGTCATAAAATGGAAAATAAAAAAATAAGATTTCCTAACAAATTAAAATCCATTACGAATGAATTAATTTTAAACAGTCTGTATAAGTACCTACCTGGAACTCGTCGAGGCGACAACATCAAACGACCACGCACACGCTGTGCTTAGACACACGTATACACACACGCAAGGATACAACGTTCACAGATCACTCGCGACTTCGCATGAATGACACACACTCACATACATATCCATACTCGTGTACCTAAATTCTGATTTGATACGTATGCATAAATTATTACTTTAATTTTACGTAGGTACGTAATTAAATCTTGACATTTTCAAAATGTCCACCATCTGTATTTTGTATAGCAACTATAATATGTTTCAATGTCACTTAAATACGAAAAAGTACTAAACACATAAACACTATCCTAAACTTGATCAAACAATTAGTGTCAATTTCACTTAATTACAACACACACGTATACACTACACAAAAGTTTATAAAAACAACGTCAATTTCGTTAAGTCAAATGCAAGGGAATCAAAAATAAATTAAATATCTAAATTATTGTTAATAACACAACTAAATACTTAAATACAAAATGGCGGTAAAGACTATTACGAAGAGCAAGATCGCATGCGCATCACACGAAAGATCCGGAAACGAACTAACTTGTAAAATGCAATTTTAACTTGATAGGTGTATGGGGACGTATTTACGAAAATGGATTTAAAAAGTACTTTGCCACCGATTTGGCGGAAACAAGAAATACAGTGATCAGATTGGCTAATACCTTTATAACGTGAAAATCCCAAGCAGTGGTTGGCAAATATGTACAAAAAAAATACTGGTTACTGGTAATTACGCCTAACAAAGGTACCAATTTAAAATAGTCGGGTATTTGAATACACACAACCAAGATATTCCCGAATAATACATGTTTAAGTAGTGTTGGCCTAATGTAAATAAGTATTAGTGAGAAAACATTTTTATCGGTTTATAAGGATTGAGATTGGATATAAATTAGGTTTTGTTCTATTATGTCGACTTGGTCTTGATCTCTCATTGATATAGCGGCAACGTAGTCAAGCTGAGATCGGTGAGGTATTGAGTTCAAACGTTTGTATGACATTATCTATTCGAAAACATGTATTTAAATAGTGATTATAGTGGTATGTAATGAGATGACGAGTGCCGCGTCGGTGATGGGTAAGAAATGCAATGAATACACTCGCGTTATAATCAATAACTCGATTAGATATATCGGATAATAAAATTAACGCGGAAAAGAGCGAGCCGTGAGCACTCGCAGTGCACACGCACCCCCGAAATGAATTAAGTCGGCACTGGGGATGCACAGAGTGTGGTAAATTTGCTCTGGCAGAGGCGCGGGCGCAGCACGTAGGTAGGTACGTCGCGTCGCGCGAGCGAGTAGCAAGGCTGCGCGCTATAATATTTTATTTCTTAATATTCAAATCATGGTGTTGTTATTAAGGTATTTAGTATGGATGCCACCAAGTTTATACCATAAGTAATGAACTTCTAAGCTAATTGATAATCGAGACATGAGCACGTGCATGTGATATGATCTATGATTTACGACCATAAAATGTGGCTTGCACCCTTTTAAATAATAAAAAAAAACATGAGATAATAATGCCATCATTGTTGTTGAGTTTGATGGATTATTTTAGAATACAGTAATACCCCGACTTACGCTACCCCGTTTTACGCGAATTCGGAGATACGCGGTTATTCTTTTTGATTGCCGCGCGCGTCAGTTCTCCTATTCCGTCATGTTAGTGGTCCGTTTACGACAGGTTCGAACGTGTTCCGCGTTGAATTGTTTTACGTACGTTTGTTTTATTGATAACCTCAAATTATGTCACTCAAAAGACCAAAAAATGTGTCATTTGAACCTAACAAGGAAAGAAAAAATACTGTCTTTGCAGCGTAAACTGTGTATTATCAAAGACTTTGAAGCAAAAATAATAATTTAACCTACCGGAATCGACAGTCCAAACGGTTATAAAATGTAAAGAAAAAAAATTGGAAGCTGTGAAATACACTCAATTGTTGAGTTCAAGTATGATTCGTTCGTCTAAATTATTGTTTTACATATTATTAGACCTTTAATCTAGCTATAGTAAATAATCATTAGATTAAGTTCGTTCAATGAATCTTTCGTTTTGAAATATGAATTAAGAATAGATTATAACGCGTAAAATGAAACCTACAAGTGCTACAACACTAGCGTTACACGTGGTTTAGCGAAAAAGTGACAACTATAGTGAAAACTAGAAAGTGAAAAAGAGATATTAAACGAATGATGATTCGTATCTATGTTCCAATATTATTATGTTATTGTGTGCGATATTTTATTTGTGTGTCCAAAGGTCAATGTCGACGCTTTACAAAAACGCGAAGCGTACAGAAGGCAATCGCGTTGATTATGTTTAACGTAAAGCTATTTTGGAAATATCGACTCAAAATATTAATTTAGAAATTAAAGAAACGATAAATTAGTATAAGCAATGTAAGGAAATCCTAAATACATTCGAATATTGTAATTTTTGTAATGATTACTGGTATAAACTCAATTTTTGTTACCTATTTATTTATTAATAATATTAATTATTATTAATGTAAACATTGAGTAACATTCGCGTTAACGTAAGAAATCATTATGTAAACATTTTATAAAATTTTAATATTACTACTCCTACATTATTAATATTTTTTTAGTTATTTCGATGTAGTAGGTGCGTTTTGCAAATACACGAACATTTGTCTGGTTTTGCATGCTGACTTAAGTTGTTGCGTGCCAATAAACAAAGTGATACTATCGCAACTTTCTCAGTGAATCTGTCCAGAGCGTCTTTGTGAGCTTGAGACGTATATATTATATAGACGTAGATATTATATAGACGTAGATATTTATGGAGTTGCCCTTCTTAAACGCTTGTGTTTTATAATTACATCGTCAGCTGTGATATCATATTGATTACAGTTAAGTGCAAAAAATCTATAGCGTGATTTAAAAAGCTCAAAACTAAAATTACGTTTTTTGGCCAAATTACTACAAGCTCAAGCCTCATGTTTAGTACAAGGTAAGCAGAGGCGATGACGAATATGTGGTTTCATTTAGTAACAGGGTGTCAAAACATCTCATATGGGCACATCCCTATGCCTGCATCGGTTATCCGCCTGTCCTGTCGCAGGCCCCTCGATTTGCTTCTTCCCTCTCCGAAGAGGGGAGGAGCATTTATACAGGCCGGCATGACTCTGGTGACCACCGATAAACTCATTGTTTGTCGGTGAAAAGTATGGACTTATTATACAAAGGTGAAAGAATCTATGGCGATATGCAAGCACAGTTTTTATCTGTAGCAAGTAACCGTTTACAAGTTGGTAGGTCCCTCGTATACGAGAGAGGCTGTCTGGGTTGGTATCACCCCTTTGTCTATATCTGTCGCCAAGCAACACTATGTAAGCACTGTTGTATTTCGGTTTGAAGGACACTGAAGCCAGTGTAATTACTGGGCATTATGAGACTTACATCTTATGTCTCGGTGTGAAGAGCGCAGTTCAATTCAAGATATCTTAAATTTAAAAAATCGATATAGAAACATCCATATAACTCGAATAAAAAAATATTGTTCACATCCCTAAGGTGACAATTGACGTTTATTTTATGTTGCTGTTTGGTAAACATGAATAAAAAGCAACAACACAGTTAAAATAATGGAATTAAACGCAGATAAAATACCTCCAAGGCAGAAAAATAAGTTTACCACCCGCGAAGAATTGTTAAATTTGGATAAAGAAGTGCGTGTCTCGTTTATTACTAAAAAACATAACATAACCTGTACGAGCGATATTTAACTATATTTTGCATATTATTACAGGAATTAGTGGATAAAATATTGCGTTTACAGGCTCATAATACTCAACTGAAATGTATAATTAACAAGAATTTGAAAAAGGAAGACAAAAATGATGATGTACAGAGTAAAAATACTTTCGATTTTGCAAAGTAAGTAAAGTGTTTTTTAATAAGTTGTGTTCGTGTTATTCGTGTTTTTTAACAGTAAAAAATATCAAATGATTCTTAATGTTATTATATATGATATATAATCATTCGTATTAGGTAGCCTTTCTTTTATCCCGGTTCGACAAAGTGACTACACTACACCTGATGGTAAGTGTAGCGTAATCCAGGAATAGTATCGACCTACGACAAATAGTGTGTCTATCGTAGGTCGGCAAGATTAGGCCTGCCTAACTGCTTCTTCTCAATCCATTTAAAGGACCCCTTGTTATAGGAAGTAGGGAACATGTGTGCCTGCAAACTATTCCACAGCTTAATGGTCTAGTAGAAGTAAGATTTTGTGAAATTTTTAGTTATTTAGTGCCTCAGATATTACTAGGCACAAAGAAAGGAAAAGATAGATCTGATAATGGAGTACCAAGGAATATAGAAACATCCTCAATGAATAACAATAATATAAACCTTTATCAGAATGTCTGTAAGTCGTAGTGCGTTTAAAGTAAAAGTCTGACAACTGTTGTTAAACAAATTGGCGGGATCATCACATCGTTAAATACATATATTTTTTGTATTATATTTATGCACTTATGTATTTATATTATATTACCAATATTGAATTAAAAAAAATCATTTTTCCATATAACAATAAACACTTGGCAAACTAGATTAAATTTAAATATGTTTCACAGCTGCCACTTCCGTCGCATCTTACTCCATGTTATGTACTTTGGGTGGGACTATCAAGGTTTCGTGGTGCAGGAGGACACCACACAGACCGTGGAACACCATCTGTTCCACGCCCTGATCAAGTCCTGCCTCATAGAGAGTCGGGAAGCATCTCAATACCATCGGTGTGGACGGACTGATAAAGGTGTCAGTGCTTTTGGGCAGGTATGTACATTGCAAAGCAGCGATAGCTCAGCGGGGAGTGGTACGGACTGTCGAGACGAAAGTCGCAGGTTCGAAACCAGCCCCAAGAGCATACACCTCTGACTCATCTAAGTTAAGTGTATATTCATTGTTAATTATCGCTTGCTTTAACGGTGAAGGAAACATCGTGAGGAAACCTGCATACCTGAGAACTTTATATAGCATATGCCGGCAAACGAGCAAGTGGGTCGCCTGATGGTAAGTGATCATCATCAGCCATGTACACTCACAATGCCAGAAGAATCATGGGCGCGATGCCGACGTTAAAGGAAAGGGATAATTAAGGGATTAGGAAGGGGAGGGCGATTTGGGCCTCCAGATACCTCTCACTCACCATATGAAACAATGTGAGTATATGAGAAATAACTGGGCATTATGAGACTTAACATCTTGTGTCTCGGGGTGACGAGCGCAGTTCAGTGCCATGCAGTGCTTTGTAATTCAAAGTTCTGTGTGGTGATGCTTCTGTTTATAGGCAGGTGCTTATCAGGCGAGCGCCTTGCTCGTCTCGTCATTCAATCAAAGAAAATAAACCACTAATTAATAATTTAACAGGTCGGTCTGGAAATCTATGGAGGAGGCCTATGTTCAGCAGTGGACGTCCTGTGGCTGATGATGATAAAATAATTTCAGGTGATATCCATCACGGTACGCAGTAAACATCCACCAGAGAAGCAGGACCTACCAGAGTCTATATCCACGGAGTTGCTGTACAGTAAGATGCTGAACAGACTGTTACCGAAGGATATCAGAGTGGTAGCCTGGATGCCAATACCTGGAGACAGGCCTGAGTACAGTGCCAGGTCAGGTTTTTTTTTTATTTTAGCACGGCAAAGTGACTGCACTACACCTGATGGTAAGCGTGGTGCAGTCCAAAAAACTAGCGACCACCGACAAACAATGAGTTTATTAGTCACCAGAGTCATGCCGGCCTGTATAAATGTTTCTTCTGTTGTTTTGGAGATTAAAAAGCAAGCGGATTGATGAAATATTTAATACTAATTTTGCACACCATACGGACACAACCATGTTCAAGCAGAGAGAGAGAGCTGTCAAACTCAATTGACATTAAACGTCACTTTAAACATAATTTCGTTTAGAAACACAATATTATCGTCTAGAAACAATCAATATACTTAACACTGGCCCTTAAACAAATTATTCAACACATACATAAGTAATAAGACAAATTATTTATACAAACCAAGTTTATATATAAACTTTACAAACTAGGTATTGCAACCATTACATTTACTTAAGTTTGTTTACCAGAAACATAATTATATTTTATCAGTGTTTACATTACATTTTAAACATAGAAGAAATACACTTTACAAATTTCTCTCTAGTTAAAGCCTTTGTTAAACAGTCCGCTAATATTTTCTCAGTACATAAGTATACTATACTAACAACATTATTATTTATAATGTCTCTAATATAATGATGTCGTATATCAATATGTTTGGTCCGCGCATGATACATAGTGTTTACACATAATTTATGAGCAGACTGATTGTCATTATACAAAACAATTTTAACAACAATATTTAAGCATTCAATTAAAAAATTGCGTAAGAAAATCGCTTCCTTACACGCATCAGAGAGTGCCATGTACTCTGCTTCTGTGCTGCTCAATGCAACAGTTTTTTGTTTGCAACTTTGCCATGATATGAGTGACTTACCCAGTTTGAATAGGTAACCTGTGTAGGAGCGGCGATCAATTACGTTACCTGCCCAGTCAGCATCAGTATAACCCGTTACATCCAAGCCTCCTCCCTTTTTGAAAGTTAGACAATAAAAAGTTGTACCTTTTAAGTACCTAAGTACTCTTTTTGCTGCCTTCCAATGATCTTCTGTGTAACACTCGTTGAATTGGCTTAGAAAACTTGTTGCATGCATTATGTCTGGCCTGGAACATACAGCAATATACATCAGACAGCCTACAAGACTTCTGTAATCATATTTAGTATCCTTAGCTTCACCAGTTTTTAGCTTCAACCCAGTTTCCATTGGTGTGGGTGCTGATTTGCATTCAGACATATTAAACTTTTCCAACACTCTTTGGATGTAGCTTGACTGATCCAAAGTAATTTCTCCATTACTTTGTGATATTTTCATACCTAAGATATGTTGTGCGGGGCCTAAATCATTCATCTCAAACTCATTTAAGAGCTGTTTTTTAATTTTCTCCTTCTCTGAGAATGAGGCAGGAGACGAAAATAACATGATATCATCGACATAAAGGGCAATTATTATTATCCCCTCCCCTTGTCCTTTATAATATACACATGGTTCAGATGACATCCTTTTAAATTGTAATTTATTTAGTAAAGTTCCATTTATTTTCTCATACCATGATTTTGCAGCTTGTTTTAGGCCATAGATAGCCTTGTTCAATTTATATACTTTGTTCTCCTGGCCCTTGATCACAAATCCTTCTGGTTGTTCCATAAAAACAGTCTCATGGAGACCACCATTAAGAAATGCTGTTTTTACATCTAAATGATTTATTTCCAGATTGTACTCTGCTGCTAATGCCAATAGTAATCGAATGGTGGAATATCTCACCACAGGAGAAAATGTTTCATAGTAATCTATGCCATATCTTTGTGTATATCCTTTACCTACCAGACGAGCCTTGTATTTAAGCAACTGACCATTTAGCCCCCTTTTTCTTTTAAATATCCATTTACATTTTATAGGTTTCTTTCCCTCTGGTAAATCAACAAGGCACCAGCAATTATTAGAGACAAAAGAGTTATACTCATCGTTTATTGCTGCTCTCCATTCTGTGGCCTCGCTACCTGACAGGGCTTCCTGGACACTCTCTGGCAATTCTTCATCACTGCAATAGCTGGTTGCTAAAGCAACCATAGCTAAATCATCCGATGCAGTATCTGCATCTTCAAATTGAAGCTGGGATGAACCAACTGACGATGAGCCTGAAGTTTCTGGAATGTAAGTCACATCAGACGAATTATCTGTATCAAAACTGCTTTCAGTATCATCTAGCATGAACGTAGTTTGTCTCCGAACTCTAATGTCATCAGATGGGTATGTACAATATTCATCAGACATATCCGGAACATCATCTGTGACCAGATTTTCTGTTCCATTGTCTGACATATTATGTATTACATACTGAATATCATCATGTGACTTTTGCTTCCTCCAGAATTTATTCTCAATAAAGTTGACATGCCTTGCTTTTATACATTTTCCTGGATATAAAGGATCTATGAGACGATATCCTTTGCTTTCCTCACAGTATCCCACAAAAATATATGCTTTAGATCTCGAATCTAATTTCTTACAATTTGAGTTCAAGGCATAGGCTAGACAACCAAAAATACGAAGATGGCTAACATTTACCTTTCTTTTTGACCATTTTTCTTCTGGTGTCACACCCATAACTGCTTTTGTGGGTGACCTATTCTTAACATAGACTGCAGTGTTTACCGCTTCAGCCCAAAAATGTTTATCCAGTCCAGAATCTTGTAGCATACAGCGTGTTTTGTCCATTATAGTCCGATTGGCACGTTCCGCTACACCATTCTGCTCACTACAATGCGGAATTGTAGTTTGGTGATGTATCCCGTTGTCTTTCAGGAACTCCTGGAATTTATTAGACATGTATTCACCACCATTGTCACTTCTGAGTACTTTTATTTTGTTATTTGTCTCATTTTCTACAAGTACTTTAAACATTTTAAATTTATCAAGAACTTCACTCTTAGACTTTAGGAAATAGATAAATGTTTTTCTGGTATAATCATCTATGAATGTTACAAAGTAACGAGCTCCACTAAATGATTTTTCTGACATAGGACCACACAGATCCGTGTGTACCAATCCTAATACCTCTGCAGATCTATTTAGTGATCTTTTGGGAAAAGGTAATTTGCTTTGTTTACCTTCAATGCAAGCTATACAAGATTTGAAGTCAGAACTTTCATAATAAATGCCATCAACCATACCTTTTTGCATGATATTCATGCTCCGTGTGTTGAGGTGACTTAGCCGACGATGCCATACCTCTTGTGATGCTCTGCCATCTGAAGACTTATGTCTAGTCCTCAAACAGCTGTCAGAGTTCAAACCCTGAGGCTCCATGACACTCTCTGATGCTACATTACAGCTTAAACCTGACTCAATGGTATCTAGTACATATACACCATTTATACATGTAGCACTAGCTATAACATTATTGTTATTAAAAACCTTACAACACTTAGAGTCAAAAATAACACTATATCCTTTGTTGGTCATTTCACTGACAGATAATAAGTTTGCTGACAGTCCCGGTACACAATGCACATTCTTTATAGCTTGACAACCACTTTTAAGATTAACATTCACCTCACCAATTCCGGTGGTTTGAATTAATTCACCATTTGCAATGTTCACATTCTTTGGTTCAGTCGCTATAAAGTTCTTCATTATATCCATTCTTCTACACATGTGGTTGGATGCTCCTGAGTCCACATACCAGCGCTCACCGTTCAACCTTACCGATAGTCCACATAACAAACCATTATTTGTTGTACCATCTTTGTGTTCTGACTTGGATATATTGTTCTTGGGGCAATTCCTTTTCAAGTGCCCTGGTTTCTTGCACCTAAAACATTTGTATATCTTCTTCGCCGTCAAGGCAGTTACATTTTCAGCTTTATCATCACGTCTCTGATATTCCTGTAATAATTTTATCTTTACAGTTTCAACAGCTAGTGTGACATTGCTGTTTTCTAAAGCCATAATTAGTGGATCATAATCAGTTGTTAATCCATTAAGCATTATAACAGACACAAAGTCGTCCTCTAGCGGGGATCCGATATCATGAAGCTGCTGCGCTAATTCAGTTATACGCGACAAATAGCTATCCATGCTGCTACTCTCATTTAACTTGGTCGAAAACAGTGACCTAAGCAAGCTTAATCTTCTGCTTAGCCCCTTATCCTCATAAGCCTGTTGCAAATTAGTCCAAGCTTCAAAAGGCGTTTTAGCGTTCCTTACATGCGGATAAGCAGTGCTGTGCACGGAAAGGCAGATTTTTGCCAAAGCTTTTTGCTGTTTTCTATCGTCCTTACAACTGTCTGCCGACTGGACACACTCGTACAAATCTTCATGAATAAGTAACATCTTCATTGTGAACTTCCAGTTATTGTAGTCTTCCATTCCTTTCAGTTTTTCTATTGGAATGGATGGCACGCCAGACACGTTGGCCATGATGAAATTTGTAAAAGTTACTTTTTATTACTTTCTTTACAAAATAATATTTGTTTTCACTTACTTTGGGTTCTGGGCCCATAACCTGTTGTTTTGGAGATTAAAAAGCAAGCGGATTGATGAAATATTTAATACTAATTTTGCACACCATACGGACACAACCATGTTCAAGCAGAGAGAGAGAGCTGTCAAACTCAATTGACATTAAACGTCACTTTAAACATAATTTCGTTTAGAAACACAATATTATCGTCTAGAAACAATCAATATACTTAACATCTTCACACTCCGAAGAGGGAAGAAGCAAGTCGAGGGGCCTGTGGCAGGACAAGTAGATGACTGGTGCAGGCACAGGGATTCAAGGATGTATCCCTATACCCACCCCAACCAAGCATCAAGTCATGTCGCAAGCCCCTCGGGAGAACCGTATACACTGCCTGATCCTGAAATGCGCACACACGGTGTGTGGATCACTATGGCAGGTTTTAACACCATGGGTACGGTGGTTACCACCAACCATAAATATAAGCAACTAGCGACCCGCGCTGGCTTCGCTCGGGTAAACATATATTTGTTACGACATCACATTACAAATCTTTGAATATTTCAGCTTTTCTGTACTATAATATGTATGTATTATACATATAAACCTTCGTCATGAATCACTCTATCTGTTGCTGAAAACTGCATTAAAAGCGGTTGAATAGTTTAAACGATCTAACTCAGTGTTTCCCAACCTTTTTTAGGCCATGCCCCATCTTAACATTTTTTTGTTAAATTTGTCACCGATATCTAGCATTGCATTTAAATAACCCAAAGCGAAAGGGTTAAAGTCGTGTCGAGTCCATTTTTAAATTGCCCCCCTTAACTATCAAATTGCCCCCCTGTGGGGCGTGGGCCCCACGTTGGGAAACACTGATCTAACCGAACAGACAGCGGAAGCGACTTCATTTTATACCATGTAAAGATATATCCCATTCCACAGGTTCGATTGCAACAAACGTACGTACAAATATTATTTCCCGCGCTCGTGTCTCGACATACCCGCCATGCGAAGTGCGTGCTCTCTCATCATTGGCTCGCACGACTTCCGCCATCTTTGTAAAATGGACGTCGGCAATGGCGTCACGGAGTTTATAAGGAATGTGTTTACAGCGGACATAGTGCCTGTGGACGAGAAAGACACGGAATTACGTGAGTTTTATAATTAAACTAGCTTTTGCTCGCGGCTCTGCCCGCGTAAACAGCATTTTCCGGGATAAAAGTAGCCTGTAACCGTCTCCAGGGTCCCATCTATCCCTGTAGATAAATTCATCAAAATCGGTTCAGTGATATAGGCGTGAAAGCGTAACAAACAAACTCACTTTCGCATTTACTTTCACCCCCTTTTCATCTCTTATTTACTAAAATTTCCAAAATTCCTGAAACACATATTTATTTGTTTTACGCCAATAACCGAAATACAAAATTTTGTTTATGTAACTTTCAAAATGACGGACTTTCATACATATTATCACCCCCTATTTTGACCCCTTTGGGGTGGAATTTTCTAAAATCCTTTCTTAGTGGGTGCCTACATAACAAAATGAATATACAGTCCGAATTTCATGCTTGTAGCCTTGATAGTTTGCGCATGGCGATGAGGAATCAGTCAGTCAGTCAGGATATGTTATTTTATAAGTATAGATTAGCAGACCCGGCCACGCGTTGCTGTGGCTAAGGTATATGTTAAATTATATTGTAGTAAACTATTCAATGCAGTATGCGCCATCTATTGGACACTTACTCAATCCAGCCGATAAATTACCTTTCAATGCCATCTGTTAGAATCTTATGGAACTCACAGGTAATAACAAATAATCTAAATATATAAAACTTAAGGGTGACTGACTGACATAGTGATCTATCAACGCACAGCCCAAGCCACTGGAGGGATCGGCCTGAAATTTAGCACGCAGGTAGATGTTATGACGTAGGCATCCGCTAAGAAAGGATTTTGATAAATTCTACCCCCAAGGGGATAAAATAGGCGATGAAAGTTTGTATGAAACTTTGTCAATTTCAAACGTTCACGCGGGCGGAGCCGCGAGCAAAAGCTAGTTTACAATAAAACAATATTGTGACTACTATATTATATTAAAATATAAACTAGCCTACCTCTCAAGTTGGATCAAACTATCAGATATCGAAAGCTGGTTGATTAATTTATTTTAATAATTCTGAAGTTTCACTTCTGCCGTGTATGAATTGCACACACACCTTTTTTTTTTTTTTATAGCATAGGCCGGCACACGAGCATGTAGGTCACCTGATGGTAAGTGATCTCCACCGCCCATGTACGCCCACAATACCAGAAGAATCACGGGCGCGTTGCCGACCTTAAAGAAAAGGGATAATTAGGGATTGGCAAAGGGAGGGGGATTTAGGCCTCCAGATATCTCACTCACCGTACGAAACGCAGCAGCAAGCCGCTACTTTATGTCGGTTTTCTGTGAGACAGTGGTAACGACCCGGTCGAGCCGGCCCGTTCATGCTGTAGACAAAACTATCTACAGCGTGGCTCTACCACTCGAAAAATTTTATTTTTCAGCGACATCAATGTACGCCCTGGTGATAGAAGGGAACGCTTTCCTTTGGCATCAGATTAGATGTATCATGGGCGTGTTGTTACTGGTGGGTCAGGGGAATGAATCCCCGGATATTATCAGTCAATTGTTTGATGTGGAGAAATTGCCCAGGTAAGAGGTAAGGCATTTACAGTCCGCCTGGATAGCGACCACCGTACACATGGTATTAAAACCTGCCATAGTGATCCACAAGTCTTCTGTGGATCGCGTTCCAGGATCAGCTAGAGTATATCCGGTTCTCCCGGGGGGCTTGCGACATGACTTGAAGGTTGATTGAGGCGGGTATAGGGGTACATCCTTGTATTACTGTGCCTGTATCGGTCATCCGCCTGTCCTGTCGCAGGCCCCTCGATTTGCTTCTTTCCTCTCCGAAGAAGGAAGATATAGGCATATACAGGCCGGCATGAC
The DNA here is from genome assembly GCA_949126905.1 of Amorpha juglandis. Classification (NCBI taxonomy): domain Eukaryota; kingdom Metazoa; phylum Arthropoda; class Insecta; order Lepidoptera; family Sphingidae; genus Amorpha; species Amorpha juglandis. The sequence continues at coordinate 5,096,502 of OX421393.1, forward strand.
TCTGGTGACCACCGATAAACTCATTGTTTGTTGGTGGTCGCTGTTTTTTTGGATTGCACTACGCTTACCATCAGGTGTAGTGCAGTCACTTTGCCGTGCTCGAATAAAAAAAATTAAAAAAAAACAATATCTTGCTAATGTGGGGCCATCTTAATTTGCTCCCTTTCAGGGGACACTTCTTAAATCCACCCTTCATAACCGAAAAATAATAATTTGATTAGCAATCAAATGTCAATTAAATAATTTTTTTCCATGTTTTAATAAATTACATTAAAATATTCGCATTATATATATTTTACACGAGGTGGCGTTATTGTGCAGTGCCATTATTCTATGGCAGTTTTGTGTAGTTTAAGTACTATTATACAAAAGCTATAAGTAAGATGGGTGTGCTTTGTCACTGGACACTAGATAACATTACTACACAGGCTTACTAAGTATTATTTTATAAGCTGTCAAATCTGTATACTAGATAGCGCTATATAACATTATTGTAATTTTGCTAGTCGATACTAGATGGCAGTTTTTGTAGTTTTGCTACTGAACGCTAGACTGCGCTGTAATAAATTCACGATGTATTTAACTCGCGTAAAAAATATGTTTTTATTGAAATGAAATAGTTTATTAATCATGTAGGCAATTTAAATTGCGCTTATGACAAGTCAGTACAAAAGTAAAAGAAACTTATATATAGAAATCAGTATCAACTAATGCATACATAGCATCATCAAAATACACTCGGCAATTACACTAAATCTACACAAATATTATAAAGAGAAAAGATTTGTATTTTTGTACATAACGAATAAACTTAAAAACTACAGGACCGATTTGAATTCTTTCACCATTAGAATCCTACATTATCACTGATGAACATAGGCTACTTTTTATACCGGAAAAAGCAGATCACGCGGGCGGAGTTGCGAGGAAAAGCTAGTCTTTTTTTTATCCTGGCTCGGCAAAGTGACCACGCTCCACCTGATGGTAAGTGTAGCGCAATTCAAGAATAGTGTCGACCAACGATAAACAATGTGTCCATCGTTGGTCGGCAAGATCATGCCGGCCTGCCAAAGGGCCAAGGGGGAGGGGAAGGAAAAAGGGATGGGAAAAGGGTTAGGATCAGGGGGCAAGCCCCCTGGGGAGAACCGGATATACACTGGGTGACCCTGGAACGCGACCCACACAAGGTGGGTCACTATGGCAGGTTTTAGCACCAGTGTACGGTGGTCGCTATCCGGTCGGATACAAGTATCCTCCCACCAGCACAAATGTTATACAGCACAGTCTATTATATATATATCTATTATATCTGAATGTTCAGGAAACCTCAATACTTCATGGCTCTGGATGTCCCGTTGAATCTATTCCATTGCTCGTACGAGATAGAAGAGAGGAATAAATGGGCATACAACAAGCACGACTTGAAGAATGTCATATCACATGTACAACGGGAGTGGACTGTGATGAACGTCAAGTGAGTATGAATTTAGGTCATTATTCAATGTTTTTGAAGTGATAACTTCTTATGGGAGGGTAAACCGCTTCGTAACGTAACGCGAGCAGTATAGCAGCAGGCTCCTCCTCTCTCACTTTAACCCACATTAGTTTGTTATTATGTAATATAATTTGTCGTTTTTGTGTACGATAGCGCAATAAATGAATATTGTATTTAACCACATAAGTGATAGTACTTTTATACTAATAAATAAAGCAATCCGTGCGAAATTATTCCCTAACCATTCCGAATTATTCAAAAATGCACAACGTTAATGTTCAAGTTTTCACTTCTGCCGGCAATACCGGAGTGCAACCCGTTGTTTTATTTGTTTATAGCTTTGACTGGCAACGAGCAAATGGGTCATGTGATGGTAAGTGATCTCCACCGCCCATGTACGCCCACAATACCAGAGGAATCATGGGCGCGTTGCCGACGTTAAAGGAAAGGGATAATTGGGGATTAGGAAGGGGAGGAGGATTTGGGCCTCCGGATATCTCACTCACCGTACGAAACGCAGCAGCAAGCCGCTACTTTACGTCGGTTTTCTGTGAGACAGTGGTAACGACCCGGTCGAGCCGGCCCATTCATGCTGTAGACAAAATTGTCTACACCGTGGCTCTACCACTCGTAGAACGAGCAGAACACGTCTAAGACGGAGTTCATTTTATATTTGGCAGCCTCCGTGGTGCAGCGGGTGAGTAGCCGGCTGTGAAGCGAGATGCCGCGGGTTCGATCCCCGCACCGAGACAACGGACGTGTGATCCACAAATATTTGTTTCGGGGTCTGGGTGTTGTGAGACCGAAAGTCTCTCGTAGTTCCTGATACCCACGACACAAGACTCGTATCTTACTGTGGGGTCAGGACTATGTATGTGACTGTTGGGTGTATTTATTTATATTATCTAGCTGTCCTCTAGCGATTTCACTCGTGCATGTAATAGCTGTACCCTGCGCAACACCAACTAAAATAAATTTGAAGGAAAGACATTACACGAATATATGAGATTCATTAGAATGGCAGTGGCGCCATCTGTCCAAAATTGGTCGTACCAACTCAGAAACCTTGGTGGGCTCATGCACAACAACTTTGCTAAAGATCATAACATGATCAAATGCATAGTTTACGATTCTATAAAGGACATACAGACAAACATTCTTTATGATGGTAAGCGTCTGCATATAGGCAGAAGCAATATGAATCAGAACTTCGAATTATGAAGTACATTTTTTTCTATTATTTGATTGAATGACGAAACGAGCAAGACGCTCGCCTGATGGTAGGCGCCACACCTGCCCATAAACAGAAGCAACACCCACACACAACTTCGAATTACAAAGCACTGCATGGCACTGAACTGCGCTCGACCCCGAGACATAAGATGTTGTCTCGATAATGGCCAGTAATTTCGCTGGCTTCAATGTCCTTCAAACCGAAACACGACAGTGCTTTCATACTGTTGCTTGGCTGCAGAAATAGACAAAACGCTGGTACCAACTCAGACGGCCTCTCGCATACGAGGGACCTACCACCTAAAAAAATAACCTAAAAACCCCCTACAAAAAATAGGTAATAATGAAATTGAACTCATACAATGCTATATCAAATTTAATATTTTTTAGATCGACAATGATAAAAGATGTGTTGAAAGAGTTGGAAGCTAAATACGCGGAGCTCACGCGTGGGAGTGAGACGCAAGATGCGAACGGTGGCGCGAGTGAAGGGGACAGAGTGATGGCGCATACAGACTGCATTACACTTGGCTCTAAGCCGAAAGTGTACACGCCTTTGTTGAAAAGGGAAAAGTGTTGTAAGTTATGATGGATATGTTAAATAAATAATTTTTGTAGGGATAAAAAGGAAAGAAAGAAGAAGAAAATACGGAGGCCCAAATCCCCCTTCTTCCCAATTCCTAATTATTCCCTTTTCTATCCAAGCACGGCTAAGTGACTGCGCTACACCTGATGGTAAGCGTAGTGCAGTCCAAAAAAATGGTAAGCGTAGTGCAGTCCAAAAAACTAGCAATCATCGACAATGAGTTTATCACTGGTTGCCAGAGTTATGTCGGCCTGTATAAATGCTTCTTCGCTCTTCGGAGAGGGAAGAAGCAAATCGAGGGGCCTGCGACAGGACAGATGGATGACCGATGCAGATAAGGTAATACAAGGATGTACCCCCTGTACCCGCCCAACCAACCATCAAGTCATGTCGCAAGCCCCTCGGGAGAACCGGATATACACTGGCTGATCCTGGAACACGATACACACAAGGCGTGTGGATCACTATGGCAGGTTTTAACACCATGTGTACGGTGGTCGCTATCCGGGCGGATATGAATATACTACCACCAGCAAAAAATCTCGTTGGTAACCAATGAGAATGAGAGATGAATGATTGAATGATGAGAGATGAATGAATGAATGATGAGCTGAATGAATGGATGATGAGAGATGAATGAATGAATGATGAGCTGAATGAATGGATGATGAGAGATGAATGATGAGAATATGTGAAGAGATCAACAAACAACTAAAAGATTGGCTAAAATACCCTTTTTGAAGTGATAACTTCTTATGGGAGGGTGAACCGAAACGTTCCGTAACGCGAGCGCTCCATCGACCAGCCAGCGTTAGCCGACCTCCCTGGAACATCGATAATTTCGAAGTCCCAGGTGGCGCCACACAGTGACCAGTCGGCTTGGACCGGACTTTGACACGACTTTGACACGGCTTTGACACAACTTCGACACGACTTTGACACGACTTTGATACGACTTTGATATGACTTTGACACGATTTCGACACAACTTCGACACGACTTTGACACGACTTTGACACGACTTTGACGCGACTATGACAGGACATTGATACGACTTTGGCACGACTTCGACATGACTTTGACACGACTTTGATACGATTTTACGCGACTTTGACAGGACATTGATACGACTTTGGCACGACTTCGACACGACTTTGACACGACTTTGATACGATTTTGACACGACTTCTACGCGACTTTAACACGACTTTGACACGACTTTGACACGATTTCGACACGACTTTGATACGACTTAAACACGACTTCGACACGACTTTGACACGACTTTGATACGACTTTGACACGACTTCGACACGACTTCGACACGACTTTGATACGACTTTGACACGACTTTGATACGATTTTGACACGACTTCTACACGACTTTAACACGACTTTAACCTGGCTTTGGCACGACTTTGGCACGACTTTGATACGACTTTGACACGACTTTGACACGACTTCGACACGTCTTTGACACGACTTTGACACGACTTTGATACGACTTTGACACGACGTTAACGCGGTTTTGGCACGACTTTGGCACGACTTTGATACGATTTTACGCGACTTTGACAGGACATTGATACGACTTTGGCACGACTTCGACACGACTTTGACACGACTTTGATACGATTTTGACACGACTTCTACGCGACTTTAACACGACTTTGACACGACTTTGACACGATTTCGACACGACTTTGATACGACTTAGACACGACTTCGACACGACTTTGACACGACTTTGATACGACTTTGACACGACTTCGACACGACTTCGACACGACTTTGATACGACTTTGACACGACTTTGACACGACTTTGATACGATTTTGACACGACTTCTACACGACTTTAACACGACTTTAACCTGGCTTTGGCACGACTTTGGCACGACTTTGATACGACTTTGACACGACTTTGACACGACTTTGATACGACTTTGACACGACTTTAACGCGGTTTTGGCACGACTTTGGCACGACTTTGACACGACTTCGACACGTCTTTGACACGACTTCGACACGACTTTGATACGACTTCGACACGTCTTTGACACGACTACGACACGAGTTTGACACGACTTTGCTACGACTTTGACACGACTTTGATACCACTTTGGCACGACTTTGGCACGACTTTGATACGACTTTGACACGACTTTGACACGACTTCGACACGTCTTTGACACGACTTCGACACGTTTTTGACACGACTTCGACACGAGTTTGACACGACTTTGATACGATTTTGACACGACTTCTACACGACTTTAACACGACTTTGACACGACTTTGACACGACTTTGATACGACTTTGACACGACTTTAACGCGGTTTTGGCACGACTTTGGCACGACTTTGACACGACTTCGACACGTCTTTGACACGACTTCGACACGACTTTGATACGACTTCGACACGTCTTTGACACGACTACGACACGAGTTTGACACGACTTTGCTACGACTTTGACACGACTTTGATACCACTTTGGCACGACTTTGGCACGACTTCGACACGACTTTGACACGACTTTGACACGACTTTGATACGACTTTGACACGACATTGACACGACTTTGACACGATTTCGACACGACTTTGATACGACTTAAACACGACTTCGACACGACTTTGACACGACTTTGATACGACTTTGACACGACTTCGACACGACTTCGACACGACTTTGATACGACTTTGACACGACTTTGACACGACTTTGATACGATTTTGACACGACTTCTACACGACTTTAACACGACTTTAACCTGGCTTTGGCACGACTTTGGCACGACTTTGATACGACTTTGACACGACTTTGACACGACTTCGACACGTCTTTGACACGACTTTGACACGATTTTGATACGACTTTGACACGACGTTAACGCGGTTTTGGCACGACTTTGGCACGACTTTGACACGACTTTGATACGATTTTACGCGACTTTGACAGGACATTGATACGACTTTGGCACGACTTCGACACGACTTTGACACGACTTTGATACGATTTTGACACGACTTCTACGCGACTTTAACACGACTTTGACACGACTTTGACACGATTTCGACACGACTTTGATACGACTTAGACACGACTTCGACACGACTTTGACACGACTTTGATACGACTTTGACACGACTTCGACACGACTTCGACACGACTTTGATACGACTTTGACACGACTTTGATACGATTTTGACACGACTTCTACACGACTTTAACACGACTTTAACCTGGCTTTGGCACGACTTTGGCACGACTTTGATACGACTTTGACACGACTTTGACACGACTTTGATACGACTTTGACACGACTTTAACGCGGTTTTGGCACGACTTTGGCACGACTTTGACACGACTTCGACACGTCTTTGACACGACTTCGACACGACTTTGATACGACTTCGACACGTCTTTGACACGACTACGACACGAGTTTGACACGACTTTGCTACGACTTTGACACGACTTTGATACCACTTTGGCACGACTTTGGCACGACTTTGATACGACTTTGACACGACTTTGACACGACTTCGACACGTCTTTGACACGACTTCGACACGTTTTTGACACGACTTCGACACGAGTTTGACACGACTTTGATACGATTTTGACACGACTTCTACACGACTTTAACACGACTTTGACACGACTTTGACACGACTTTGATACGACTTTGACACGACTTTAACGCGGTTTTGGCACGACTTTGGCACGACTTTGACACGACTTCGACACGTCTTTGACACGACTTCGACACGACTTTGATACGACTTCGACACGTCTTTGACACGACTACGACACGAGTTTGACACGACTTTGCTACGACTTTGACACGACTTTGATACCACTTTGGCACGACTTTGGCACGACTTCGACACGACTTTGACACGACTTTGACACGACTTTGATACGACTTTGACACGACATTGACACGACTACGACACGAGTTTGACACGACTTTGATACGACTTTGACACGACTTCGACACGACTTTAACACGACTTTGACACGGCTTTAGCACGGTATTGACACGAATTTGGCACGACTTCGACACGACTTTGACACGAGTTTGACACGACTTTGACATGACTGACACGACTTTGGCACGACTTTGATACGACTTTGACACGACTTTGACACGACTTCGACACGTCTTTGACACGACTTCGACACGACTTTGATACGACTTCGACACGTCTTTGACACGACTTCGACACAACTTTGACACGACTTTGACACGGCTTTGGCACGGCTTTGACACGACTTTGAAACGACTTTGCCATGACTTTGACACGACTGACACGACTTTGATACGACTTTGACACGACTTTGATACGATTTTGACACGACTTTAACACGACTTTGACACGGCTTTGGCACGAATTTGACTCGACTTTGACACGACTTTGATACGACTTTGACACGACTTTGATATGACTTTGACACGACTTTGATACGATTTTGACACTACTTCTACACGACTTTAACACGGCTTTGGCACGAATTTGACACGACTTTGACACGACTTCGACACGACTTTGATACGACTTTGACACGACTTTGATACGATTTTGACACGACTTCTACACGACTTTAACACGACTTTAACCTGGCTTTGGCACGACTTTGGCACGACTTTGATACGACTTCGACACGTCTTTGACACGACTACGACACGAGTTTGACACGACTTTGCTACGACTTTGACACGACTTTGATACCACTTTGGCACGACTTTGGCACGACTTTGATACGACTTTGACACGACTTTGACACGACTTCGACACGTCTTTGACACGACTTCGACACGTTTTTGACACGACTTCGACACGAGTTTGACACGACTTTGATACGATTTTGACACGACTTCTACACGACTTTAACACGACTTTGACACGACTTTGATACGACTTTGACACGACTTTAACGCGGTTTTGGCACGACTTTGGCACGACTTTGACACGACTTCGACACGTCTTTGACACGACTTCGACACGACTTTGATACGACTTCGACACGTCTTTGACACGACTACGACACGAGTTTGACACGACTTTGCTACGACTTTGACACGACTTTGATACCACTTTGGCACGACTTTGGCACGACTTCGACACGACTTTGACACGACTTTGACACGACTTTGATACGACTTTGACACGACATTGACACGACTTTGACACGATTTCGACACGACTTTGATACGACTTAAACACGACTTCGACACGACTTTGACACGACTTTGATACGACTTTGACACGACTTCGACACGACTTCGACACGACTTTGATACGACTTTGACACGACTTTGACACGACTTTGATACGATTTTGACACGACTTCTACACGACTTTAACACGACTTTAACCTGGCTTTGGCACGACTTTGGCACGACTTTGATACGACTTTGACACGACTTTGACACGACTTCGACACGTCTTTGACACGACTTTGACACGACTTTGATACGACTTTGACACGACGTTAACGCGGTTTTGGCACGACTTTGGCACGACTTTGACACGACTTTGATACGATTTTACGCGACTTTGACAGGACATTGATACGACTTTGGCACGACTTCGACACGACTTTGACACGACTTTGATACGATTTTGACACGACTTCTACGCGACTTTAACACGACTTTGACACGACTTTGACACGACTTTGACACGATTTCGACACGACTTTGATACGACTTAGACACGACTTCGACACGACTTTGACACGACTTTGATACGACTTTGACACGACTTCGACACGACTTCGACACGACTTTGATACGACTTTGACACGACTTTGATACGATTTTGACACGACTTCTACACGACTTTAACACGACTTTAACCTGGCTTTGGCACGACTTTGGCACGACTTTGATACGACTTTGACACGACTTTGACACGACTTTGATACGACTTTGACACGACTTTAACGCGGTTTTGGCACGACTTTGGCACGACTTTGACACGACTTCGACACGTCTTTGACACGACTTCGACACGACTTTGATACGACTTCGACACGTCTTTGACACGACTACGACACGAGTTTGACACGACTTTGCTACGACTTTGACACGACTTTGATACCACTTTGGCACGACTTTGGCACGACTTTGATACGACTTTGACACGACTTTGACACGACTTCGACACGTCTTTGACACGACTTCGACACGTTTTTGACACGACTTCGACACGAGTTTGACACGACTTTGATACGATTTTGACACGACTTCTACACGACTTTAACACGACTTTGACACGACTTTGACACGACTTTGATACGACTTTGACACGACTTTAACGCGGTTTTGGCACGACTTTGGCACGACTTTGACACGACTTCGACACGTCTTTGACACGACTTCGACACGACTTTGATACGACTTCGACACGTCTTTGACACGACTACGACACGAGTTTGACACGACTTTGCTACGACTTTGACACGACTTTGATACCACTTTGGCACGACTTTGGCACGACTTCGACACGACTTTGACACGACTTTGACACGACTTTGATACGACTTTGACACGACATTGACACGACTACGACACGAGTTTGACACGACTTTGATACGACTTTGACACGACTTTGATACGATTTTGACACGACTTTAACACGACTTTGACACGGCTTTGGCACGATTTTGACACGACTTTAACACGACTTTGACACGGCTTTGGCACGAATTTGACTCGACTTTGACACGACTTTGATACGACTTTGACACGACTTTGATACGACTTTGACACGACTTTGATACGATTTTGACACTACTTCTACACGACTTTAACACGGCTTTGGCACGAATTTGACACGACTTTGACACGACTTCGACACGACTTTAACACGACTTTGACACGGCTTTAGCACGGCTTTGACACGACTTTGGCACGACTTCGACACGAGTTTGACACGACTTTGACACGACTGACACGACTTTGACACGACTTTGACACGACTTTGGCACGACTTCGACACGACTTCGACACGAGTTTGACACGACTTTGACACGACTGACACGACTTTGGCACGACTTTGATACGACTTTGACACGACTTTGACACGACTTTGACACGACTTTGATACGACTTTGACACGACTTCGAAACGACTACGACACGAGTTTGACACGACTTTGATACGACTTTGACACGACTTCGACACGACTTTAACACGACTTTGACACGGCTTTAGCACGGCTTTGACACGACTTTGGCACGACTTCGACACGACTTTGACACGAGTTTGACACGACTTTGACACGACTGACACGACTTTGGCACGACTTTGATACGGCTTTGACACGACTTTGACACGACTTCGACACGTCTTTGACACGACTTCGACACGACTTTGACACGACTTCGACACGTCTTTGACACGACTTCGACACGACTTTGACACGACCTTGACACGGCTTTGGCACGGCTTTGACACGACTTTGACACGACTTTGACACGACTGACACGACTTTGATACGACTTTGACACGACTTTGATACGATTTTGACACGACTTTAACACGACTTTGACACAGCTTTGGCACGAATTTGACACGACTTTGACACGACTTTGATACGACTTTGACACGACTTTGATACGACTTTGACACGACTTTGATACGATTTTGACACTACTTCTACACGACTTTAACACGGCTTTGGCACGAATTTGACACGACTTTGACACGACTTTGATATGACTTTTACACGACTTTGATACGACTTTGACACGACTTTGATACGACTTTGACACGACTTTGATACGATTTTGACACGACTTCTACACGACTTTAACACGACTTTGACACGACTTCTACACGACTTTGACACGACTTTGATACGACTTTGACACGTCTTTGACACGACTTCGACACGACTTTGATACGATTTTGACACGACTTTAACACGACTTTGACACGGCTTTGGCACGAATTTGACACGACTTTGACACGACTTTGATACGACTTTGACACGACTTTGATACGACTTTGACACGACTTTGATACGATTTTGACACGACTTCTACACGACTTTAACACGGCTTTGGCACGAATTTGACACGACTTTGACACGACTTTGATACGACTTTTACACGACTTTGATACGACTTTGACACGACTTTGATACGATTTTGACACGACTTCTACACGACTTTAACACGACTTTGACACGACTTCTACACGACTTTGACACGACTTTGATACGACTTTGACACGACTTTGATACGACTTTGACACGACTTCGATACGTCTTTGACACGACTTCGACACGACTTTGACACGACTTTGACATGACTTTGACACGACTTTGACAGGGCTTTGACCGGACTTCGTAACGTAACGCGTTAAGAGAAGCCAGACAGAGTGGCGCCGTAATGTAACGCTTTACGGCGCCACTCTGTCTGGCTTCCCTCTCTCTCACGCATACGGTAGCAGTAGGCAGGCTCCTCCGCTCTCACTTTAACCCACATTAGTTTAAGTTATCACTTCTGTCGAGCGTCCCGGGACGCACACCTTTTTATTTTATTTGTTCCAGCGAGTTTAGAAGAAAGAATAAAACATTACAAGAAGAAAAGGAAAATTGACGATACAGCTGTAAAAATGGAATAATTATAAATAAAATTTACTAAGAACTTTGTTTTTTTTTCTATTAACATAAACACATCAATACCACACAGAACTTTGAATTACAAAGCACTACATCACACTGAACTGAGCTCATCTAAACTCAATAAGATTTTCCGAAGGTATGTGAAGTCTGCCAACCCACATTACGCCAGCGTGGTGGACTAAGGCTTAATCCCTCTCATTCAGTAGAGGAGGCCCATGCCCAGCAGTGGGATGCATATAATACAGGGCGAGTATTATTATTGCTATACATTTTTCTATGGTAAAATAAACGAGATTATTAATAGTTTCTGCTATTCACTAAGAGATGTCGCTAGGTACCATAATACGTTCATAAATTACACCCAAAATTATTATTCACATTGTGTTCTTAAACACAGTAATTTATCGCTATCTCAATCTCAATTGTATTATAATAACAGAGAACGTCCGTTGATCGTAGAAAATCACGCAACCATTCAGACGGTAGCCAGATTTTGTGCATAATAATTGCTGTAATAATGATGGCATTGTACATAAAGTGAATAAGCCGAGGCGAATCGAGTGGTTGGCGATATTTAACATCCCGTCTCGTTTAGCGAGTAGTGTTAGAAGGCCGCTACTGCCGGATAGCGGTCTCACAAAATATTAATTTTAAGTTTCCGAACGCACATTAAAAAAACCCGCCAACTTTTTTCAATACTTTTTTCTATAAACCAACCGATTAAAAACGTTACTTTCACGCGCGCGATTGTTGGTTATTATTTCGGTTTCGCTTTTGTCCGGGTAATGAGTTTTGACAGTCCGATGAAAATATTTACGTAGGGTGTAGTTTTCGAAAAACTTTTATTAGGTTTTTCGTGAAATGTGTGGAAAATACAAAAGACTGTTTAGAATTTACTTGTATTAAGGAACTTTGTGTTGTGATAGTTGCCAGTGCTGTGATGGTGTTATGTGTCTGCATAATATATCCAGGTTTGCACTTTCAAACTTTTTAACAAATTTTGTCCGATTCATTCTAAGCTTTTTCTTTTAGTTTTGTAGGTCACAACATAAATTTTAACTATTCAAGATAAACTAGGATTATATATTTCATTAGTCAGTTATAGCATTAGCCTATAATTAGGTAATCTATGTGAAAAGAACTTGTTTATTTCCATGCATAGAACATTTTCACTTTTTGACTGAAAGTGTCAGTAAAACGTGGAAGAAAATATTTTTTTTTAAAACATTTGAGTGATTGTGAACATCATTTTGAAACTTTGTAAGAAAGATTCCAACTAGAATCATTTTGTGAAATTCGCCTTAATTTATCACAAAATAATTACTATCTTGTACAATATAATTTACCTGAGCTATTGATATTTTTAATTTATTCTTCCAATAACTTATTATGGTGTAGAGTTTCTGTGAAATAATTATACTCCAGTAAAAAATGTGAATTCCATAACTATGAACATTCTAAAATTTATAATCTCAGATCAGTTCATTAAGAATGTATGACAGTTTTGAAGAAGAATTTTATTTTATTTGTGGAATATGAGAACTATGTATCTCAAGTTTTAGTAGTTTTTTAAATTGATGTCAGATTCTGTTTTCTCTCCATACATCGACTAGCAGTAGTTACTAGCCGAAACTTTGATGAAACCAAGATTACTTATATGAGTAGTCTTATATCATATAAGTTAAATACGAAATTAATTTTCGAATGATGATTTGCTTTTTTACTAGTTAGATGCTTTATGAACAGTGAATATGAATTCGAAAACTGCTAATGCGTTTGTAACTTGTATTAGACCTCCTTTCTTTCTTCTTCTTTTTTTTAAATAATGGCTTCCACCGATACAGCTTGGTGATTTCACCAATATCACAAGTTAAAATTGACTAAGTAGAAGGATTTAGTTAACTCTATGGATTGTTTAGCGACAACTAAAGTTTCCAGTCTGAAGTTTCGAATGTCAGTCAAAGAGGTGACAGCTACTAAAAGTAAGCTGTAAGCTAAAGAAAGCTACCAAAAGTTTTTGTACAAAATATATGGAGTATTTTATAGTAACATGAAATATTAAGTAGCAAATGTTTTTAGTTTTTTAGTTAAAGAGCAAAGGATGTTTTAATTATAGACTTAAGATAGTTATAGACCTTTAATCTACACAGTCACACTGATGGACACAACCCCTTTCTAAATAAAAGGAGATGGGCCTTATCCCACCATGTTGATATAATGTAGGTTGAAATATTTGACATACTTAACTATAAGTTACTAAACTATTAGTCTCCTTACAATATTTACCTTCACTGTTAAAGCAAGTGATGATTAACAATAAATACACTCAACTCCTTTTGCTGCACAGTTTGTCAAAGAATTTTGTCTAAATATTATTCAAACATAGACTTAAAATACTAGGTTTTCCTCGCGTCTGGCCGCATGGACTGCTTTTTCCGGGATAAAAAGTAGCTTATGTTCATCAGGGATAATGTAGGATTCTAATGGTGAAAGAATTTTTCATAACCGACCAGTAGTTATTAAATTTATTTGTTACATACAAAAATACATATCTTTCCTCTTTATAACATTAGTGTAGATAAAATTATCCATGAACTTAATATGCTATCCAAAGTTTAAATGGATAACCATCATCTTATTTCTAAAGCAGATCTAACCTGTATGTACACTCTGCTGATTACAGACAAGGCAATGGCGAAACTTGATCTCTCGTTAGGATTATGGGGGGTAAGACCATAGGTTGCACCTGATAATACCAAATCTATCGTCAAATCACGATGGGACGGCAGACCCTGGCATTAAGTCGGGATAATGCCAACCAGAAAGAAAAATAATATAATGCAGGGTTTGAAGCAATAAAGATTGTGGTATACATAATTGATGGCTAGATTAGTGTCATCCGCATAGGCAATAGGTACTTCTGTGTGTATTAAAAATAAGCAATACAATTTTAAACCCACATCAAGTAGTAATTGGGATATTAATTTTAACTTGCTAAATTCATTAGCTTAAATAAATAACTTACAGTTCTATATTTTTTTTATAGCATAGGCCGGCAAACGAGCGAGTTGGTCACCTGATGGTAAGTGATCTCCACCGCCCATGTACGCCCACCACCAGAAGGGGATATTTAGGGATTGGGAAGGGGAGGGGATTTGGGCTTCCGGATATCTCGCTCACCGTAGGAAACGCAGCAGCAAGCCGCTACTTTACGTCGCTTTTCTGTGAGACAGTGGTAACGATCCGGTCGAGCCAGCCCATTCATGCTGTAGACAAAACTGTCTACAGCGTGGCTCTACCACTCAATATAATATTGCATAATCGTTGATGGGAAATGTTTCACTTATGATTGTTAAAAAAAGAAGCCTAGCCTCCGTGGCGCAGCGGGCGAGTAGCCGGCTGTGAAGCGAGAGGCCGCGGGTTCGATCCCCACACCGAGACAAATGTTTGTCTGATCCACAAATATTTGTTTTGGGGTCTGGGTGTTGTGAGACCGAGAGTATCTCGTAGTTCCTGATACCCACGACACAAGACTCGTATCTTACTGAGGGGTCAGGACTATGTATGTGACTGTTTGGTGTATTTATTTATTTATGTTATTTTTTTTTGTTACAGATTTATGAAACAAAAGAAGGCTAAACACACAACAATGTGACTTCATTGATAATGATTTACAAAGGCCAGTAGTTTGCAATTAAATTTAATGTCATAGTATGTGAAATATATATAGATTAGTTAATTAATAAAGGCCAGTATTAGGTTAACATATAAATATAATGTACATATATTACGAAGACTCAAGAATGGCGACTGTATTATTCGGTAAGTAAAGATTTTTATTATTGTTTTTTTTTTTAATTTTCTTTATTGAAATAAAACTAATTTAAACGGATTTTATCGTGGTTAAAATATATAAATAAAATAAAATCCGTTTAAATTAGTTTTATTTCAATGAGTAATATTCGCGTAAACGTAAGTATTTTTTTTTATTTATCTTTGTCTGGTGTTATCCAATATTTATTTTATCTTATTTAACAGGTTACTTATTATATTATATTTTTTTTATAAATACACCCAACAGTCACACACACAGTCCTGACTCCACAGTAAGATACGAGTCTTGTGTTGTGTGTATCAGGAACTACGAGAGACTTTCGGTCTCACAACACCCAGACCCCGAAACAAATATTTGTGCATCACACAAACATTGGTCTCGGTGCGGGGATCGAATCCGCGGCCTCTCGCTTCACAGCCGGCTACTCGCCCGCTGCGCCACGGAGGCTGTCATACCATCCCAATGTCACGGTTCCATCATGATATGACGTTGAATTTGGTATTGTATTTGGTCGACCGGCCATCTTTTTTTTTTCCGAGCACGGCAAAGTGACTGCACTAAACCTGATGGTAAGCGTAGTGCAATTCAAAAAACCAGCGACCACTCACAAACAATGAGTATATCGGTGGTCACCAGATTCATGCCGACATGTATAAATGCTTCTTCCCTCTTCGGAGAGGGAAGAAGCAAGAAGAAGTAGTAAGAAGCAAATTGAGGGGCCTTCGACAGGACAGGCGGATGACCGATGCAAGCACAGTGACACAAGGATGTACCTCTATACCCGCCCTTCCCATAACTCACAATGGCAACTATGTTTCGCCATTGCCTCGTTCATTAATCAGCAGAGAGTACCACGTGTAGGTGAAGATGTCTTTTTTAATCCAAAAATGACGACTTTTTTATAACATAAGCCGGCAAACAAGCAAGTGAATCATCTTTTTTTATCCTGGCTCGGCAAAGTGACTACGCTACACCTGGTGGTAAGTGTAGCGCAATCCAAGAATAGTGTCGACTAACGATGAACGATGTGTCCATAGTAGGTCGGCAAGATCATGCCGGCCTGCCAAAGGGCCAAGGGAAGGGAAAAGGGTTAGGATCAGGGGCCAAGCCCCCTGGGGAAAACCGGATATACACTGGCTGACCCTGGAACGCGACCCACACAAGGTGGGTCACTATGGCAGGTTTTAGGACCAGTGTACGGTGGTCGCTATCCGGTCGGATACAAGTATCCTCCCACCAGCAACCTAACCTGATGGTAAGTGATCTCCACCGCCCGTGTACGCTCACAATACCAGAAAAATCATGGGCGCGTTGCCGACTTTAAAGGAAAGGGATAATTCACCACCAGGTACCACCTAATAAGATTGAGGTTTTTTTTCTTTTTCAGATCATGCATTCCGAAGACAGAGATAGTGGTGTTGGAACAAAAGTCGCTTAATGGTGTTTATGGTAAGTGCCATAGATATTTATAAATATTCATTAATATAACATATTCAGGGCAGGCAGGTTCTGGAATGGAGGCCACGTACTGGCAAGCGCAGCGTTGGACGTCCGCCTACAAGGTGGACATACGATCTGATAAAGGTCGCAGGAAATCGCTGGATGCAGGCCGCTTCCAACAGGTCGGTCTGGGAAGCTTTGGGGGAGGCCTATGTACAGCAGTGGACGTCCTGTGGCTGATGATGATGATGATTCAGGGCCGGCTCGACCGTGTCGTTACCACTCTCTCACGGACAACCGACGTAAAGTAGCGGCTTGCTGCTGCGTTTCGTACGGTGAGCGAGATATCCGGAGGCCCAAATAGCCTTTCCAATCCCTGATTAACCCGTTCTTTTAAGGTCGGCAACGCGCCTAGTATTGTATTCTAGTATTGTGGGCGTACATATTTATTATAATAATTGTCTCGGTGGCGGGATCGAACCCGCGGCTCCATGTTTCACAGTCGGCTACTCGCCCGCTGCGCCACGAAGGCTGTCAATTCTATTTCATTCAATAAAATTTTACTTTACTGAAAATTATCCAATATTTATATTTCACCAGCTGTCCCTCTCGGTTTCACCTGCATGTTACTGCCCTGCTCCCATGGGTCATAGCGTGATATACAAATAAACCTTCCTCATGAATCACTCTATCTATTGCTGAAAACTGCATTAGAATCCGTTGAATAGTTTAAAAGATCTGCGGGCCAATTCTGGTAATTAAAAATGTTCAAAATATCATTCCGATCTAGTTTCAGTGCCAAGAAAGTTGCAAGTGGCATTCCGTAAACCATTAAAACTGTAATGCAATCAAAAGTATATTGAAAGTTGACTAAATTGACATCGAAATGTAACTGCAATGATATTGTGAATTAACTGAAATATAGTCAATCATATCGATATTTGTATATATGCATGGGTAATATTCTATGTAAATACGTAACAATCAAATCACAAAGTCGTAAGGAAACATTATATATTAACAATAAAAATACAATACACTATTACATACACACACATATTACACATTGCAGCTGAATCCATGTTTTTTGCACTGTGTGAACATAACCTTTTGGATAATACACTGTCCTTCCTCCTTCAGAGTCGGCCCAAGGCCTAGAATTGGTGATCCGAATTGCTTCAGTGAAATCCAGAAACAGATCTAATAGTTTAGTCATTGTTTCACTAACACTTTACTAACATTCCACTAATAATTAACTCACGATATTGTTTCAACTTTCAATTAGTATTTATCGCGCGCAATGGATAATCATAATTAACTTATTATAGAAATTGAAAGATACGTACTCAAATAACATACACAACAAAATTAAATCACGGAACAATAACAATAGATATTCTTTTTTGATACAAATTTTACGGCTCTCGATCTTAGTACTTTGAGCCTGCAATAAAAGATACAAAGATGTAATCACTGGGTGACCCACCACGACAATAAATTAACGCATATGTTTTCACTCACAATTTACAGAAATCCGAAAAAAAACGGGTTCTCAATTTAGGGAAAACATGAGAAATTACCTAATCTATATATATAAAAATGAATCGCTGTGCGTGTGTCTCGCCAAAACTCGAGACTGGCTGTACCGATTTGGCTAATTCTGATCTTGCAATATTTGTGGAAGTTCAGGGAAGGTTTACCCGGTGAGAAAAAATGAGTAACATAAATAATAAGTAAAGGAAAACACTAAAAACGACAACTTAATTTTCCAGTACAAACTGTTCTTGGGTATGAAACACTTGATGTCTTTTTGATGACAGGACAGGACAGGACAGGATAGGGACCGGGACCGGGACCGGAACCGGGACCGGGACGGGACAGGGACAGGGACAGTCAATTAAATGTGCGACGGGCTACCTCACGTGCAATGGTGCAGTACCTCACTTAATTGAATTTAATGTAAATGAAACATTTGTATTAAGTTTTGAACACATTTTACACAAATATATGTAGGTGATACGAAGTTCACCGGGTCATCTAGTCAATTAATAAATTATAAAATCTATTAATCAAATTTTAAATTAATAACTTCGTGCTAAAGTAATAACTTTTCCATCCAATTCAAATCGCCAAAATTACTCACAATGCCAATATATTTTGTCCGCTGGCAACTTTATTATAACATTCGCTTTACATTTTTTATAATTTAGTCTGTGGTGGCTGACATTAGTTCGGAATTAAAATGATATCGAATTGATATCATAATGCTACTGAAATGATATTGGAACTATAAGCGGAGCAGAATGCCACATTTTATTCAATTCGTAGTCTAATCTCAGTTTGGTTAAAGTTCAGTCTCAGTTAATGTTAAATACGAGAATTGGCCCGCTGAGCGAACACACAGTGGAAGCGACTTCATTTTATACTATATAGAGATATGAATTTTATCGTTAAAAAAACACTTTAAAATGCTCTACCGTAAAGTTCTATTGGCGCTTTAGTATTTTTTCCTTTCTAATGATGATAATGTTTAACTCAGTGTTTCCCAACCTTTTTTAAGCCATGCCCCCACCTTAACATTTTTTTGTTAAATTTGTCACCGATATCTAGCATTGCCTTTAAATAACCCAAAGCGAAAGGGTTAAAGTTGTGTCGAGTCCATTTTTAAATTGCTCCCCTTGACTATCAAATTGCCCCCTTGTGGGGTGTGGGCCCCACGTTGGGAAACACTGGTTTAATTGATCTAGGTGTTGGTATTAGAAACTGCGTATAAAGGAACTTGCGTTCCGGTATGGAGGGGTCGTTCGCGCGGTGAAATTCAGTGTCTGTTACGAAATAGGGGCGTGTACGAATGGATTATGCTCGGGCTGGGTCGTTTCGGATCCGGTTGTAGTTTTAAAACACATGCCATATCGGAAATATCGAAAAAAATACTTGAACAATTCGGGACATGATCTCCACCGCCCATGTACGCCCACCACCAGAAGAATCATGGGCGCGATGCCGACCTTAAAGGAAAGGGGTAATTAGGGATTGGGAAGGGGAGGGGATTTGGGCTTCCGGATATCTCACTCACCGTACGAAACGTAGCAGCAAGCCGCTACTTTACGTCGGTTTTCTGTGAGACATTGGTCGACGACCCGGTCGAGCTAGCCCATTCATGCTGTAGACAAAACTGACTACAGCGTGGCTCTACCACTCATTAATATAAATAAATAATAATATAAATAATAAATACACCCAACAGTCACACACATAGTCCTGACCCCACAGTAAGATACGAGTCTTGTGTCGTGGGTATCAGGAACTACGAGAGACTTTCAGTGTCACAACACCGAGACCCCGAAACAAATATTTGTGGATCGAACAAACATTTGTCTCGATGCGAGAATCGAATACCCGGTCTCTCGCCACGGAGACGCGCAGAACCGCACTTGTATCTCTGCCTGTCCTATAAGGACATAGGCGTGACGGTAGTAACGTGTTTATAGTTAGAACAAGGTTGTATCTTTGAAGATAAAATAGATAATGAATGAATAATATTGTTTATGGTCATCTAAAACAGTTTCTTATGTACATTAAAGGCGTGCGAAGGTTGCGTGAAGGTTTGTATCGACTTCCGGTGAATCCCGGAAGTGCGTCAGGTCGAGTGCGTTATTGTGTCTGAGAAACTCAACATTTGGTTGTGTAAAGCCTGATAAAGGTCGCAGGAAGTCGCTGGATGCAGGCCGCTTCCGACAGGTCGGTCTGGAAATCTTTGGGGGAGGCCTATGTTCAGCAGTGGACGTCTTGTGGCTGATGATGATGATGATGAAAGCCTTAATTGTGATGGTTTTGTATTTTGACAATAGGGTCTTTTTTATTACTACGCTCGTCACCATGGGATGTAGAATGTTAAGTCTCATAATGCCCTTATAATTTCACTAGCTGCAATGTCTTTCAAATTGGAACACGGCGGCTTACACTTTTATGTTGTTGCTTGGCGGCAGAAATGGACAAAGCGGTGGTACCAACCCAGTCAAGCTGTCGCATATATGAGAGACCTACTACCTAGTAGGAGCTTTTTAAGCTTGCCGTCCTATGCTATAAAAAAAATTCTTAGCTTAAATATCCAGTTATTTAAAAGTATATAGAATCTTTTCTAATTTACCTCCGGGTTGTTTAACGGATGGGTTAAATCTTTACATAGTATTTTTTTTTTTTTTTTTTATCCTTGCTCGGCACAGTGACTACGCTACACCTGATGGTAAGTGTAGCGCAATCCAAGAATAGTGTCGACCAACGATAAACAATGTGTCCATCGTAGGTCGGCAAGATCATGCCGGCCTGCCAAAGGGCCAAGGGGGAGGGGAAGGAAAAAGGGATGGGAAAAGGGTTAGGATCAGGGGGCAAGCCCCCTGGGAAGAACCGGATATACACTGGCTGACCCTGGAACGCGACCCACACAAGGTGCGCCACTATGACAGGTTTTAACACCAGTGTACGGTGGTCGCTATCCGGTCGGATACGAATATCCTCCCACCAGCAAATCCTATAAACGCGTTGACTGACTATAATCTCATACTGTGATACAATCGAGTCTGTAATGTACGATATACGTGTACAATATAATTACAAGTAAGCAGAGGCTAGGCAAGTGGCCGGCGCATCGGCAACCTTCACCCATTAGCACGGCCCAGCCGGCCATCCTTTGTGTGTCTTATACTACGTATAGATCATGTCGGCGCGTAGCGATGGGTAGCTATCGCGAAGATAGTTTTATTTATTTTTTATTTGATTGAATGGCGAGACGAGCAAGGTGCACGCCTGATGGTAAGCGCCACGTCTGCCTATAAATTGAAGCAGCACCACACAGAACTTCGAATTCCAGTAATTTAACTGTCTTCAATATCCTTCAAACCGAAAAATAACAGTGCTTACAGTGTTGCTTGGCGGCAGAAATAGACAAAGCGGTGGTACCAAACCAGACGGCCTCTCGCATACTCTCCAAAAAGGGAAGAAGCATTTATACAGGCCGGCATGATTCTGGTAACCACCGATAACCTCATTGTTTGTCGGTGGTCGCCAGTTTTTTGGTCTGCACTACGCTTACCGTCAGGTGTAGTGCAGTCACTTTGCCGTGCTCAGATAAATAAAAAAAAAAGTGAAACTTCAGAAAAGTAGCCTACAAGAGAATGTAATAAAAATAGAGTATCAGTGGTATTAGAATAATTAAAAGGTTTATTATTTTTATAATACTTTTACCAAGCTTAAAAATTATTTAAAATTGTAATGCGAAATATTACATTTCATATATTTACATACTTAAGATCTTTTTTCTTTCCAACCTCTTTAGTGACGCCTTTTTTCGTTTCATCAAATTTTCAAATCACAACGATTTTAAAGAAGTTTCACTTCAAAAACCAACTAACTTCATCATCATCATCTCAGCTTATTGCCGTCCACTGTTGGACGTAAGCCTCCCCAAGTGAGCGCCAACCATCCCGGTCTTGGGCAACCCGCATCCATCCGCTACCTGCCATCTTTTTCAAGTCGTCGGTCCACCGTGTAGCCGGGCGCCCTACACTAAGTTTGCCCAAGCGTGGTGTCCACTCCAGCACCTGTCTGCTCCACCGACCATCTGTTCGTCTGCAGACATGACCGGCCCACTTCCACTTCAGCGTGCTAATTTTGCGAGCAATATCGATGACTTTGGTTCTCTAAATACTAAATAACTACCTTACTAAATACAAAGTGGTCGTGTCGCAGTGTTTCATCTGGGTCGTATATCTTAAAGCAAGCGTTTAGGAAGCGATGTATTGATGTGCGCTGGGTTTTACAGCCGAGGCATGACTGCTGTGTACATCAAAGTGTATTTACAACAAAAAAACTCACATGTCTTAAAGTATATTTGGTTTAAGATAATTTTGTGTCGGTAATTAGTTTTTATTAGAATTTTAAACAGGTTTTTGATTGTGTGATCGGTTAGTGGACGGCGGTCTCGTGTTCAGTATCCGGGTTGGGTTGTTTTTAACCGCCGGGAAAAAGGAGGTTTTAAACTTGAACTTTTTTGTGTCTGTTTGTGTATCTTTTTTATAGTATAGATCTGCAAAAGAGCAAGTGGGTCACCTGATGATAAGTGATCTCTGCCGCCCATGTACGTGCACAATACTAGAAGAATTATAGGCGCGTTGCCGACTTTAAAGGAAAGGGATAATTAAGGGATTGGGAAGGGGAGAGGGATTTGGGTCTACAGATAGCACACTCAACTGCAGAATGACTCAACCACCCATATAAATGTATACCTATATGTGGTATCGATTTTTTTCTAGAATGAATGACGAGACGAGCAAGGTGCTCGCCTGATGCTAAGCGCCACGCCTGCTCTTAAACAGAAGCAACACCACACAGAACTTTGAATTACAAAGCACTGCATGGCACTGAACTACGCTCGTCACCCCGAGACATAAGTTATGTCTAATAATGCCCAGTAGTTTTACTGGCTTCGATGTCCTTCAAAACGACACACAAAAGTGCGTACATACTGCTGCTTGTCGGCAGAAATAGACACAGCGGTGGTACCAACCCAGACGGCGTCTCGCATACGAGGGACCTACCGTATACCTATACGTATACGACCGATACGTATAAGCCAGTATGACAGGATAATTAACACTGTCTCAATGAAAATCGTCTCAACGTGGCACCTCGCCGTTGTATTTTGTACTGACTCGCCATCAGGTGACCCGCTTGCTCGTTCGCCTGTGATATACAATATTTTAAAGTGTAGCCCCCCAGAAACGTACAGACGACCTGATAAAGGTCGCTGGATGCAGGCCGCTTCCAACAGGTCGGTCTGGAAATCTTTGGGGGAGGCCTATGTTCAGCAGTGTGGCTGATGATGATGATGTAGCCCCCCCGGTAGTGGGACATTTAAACTACTTGTGTACCTACGTCACACAACTTGTACATCCGCGACCCTGCAATGAAGATTTGCGGACGACCTTGTTTGTACTTAGATACGATACACACGGTCGTGGAGAACGGACACCACTGTTTTTGATTGGGCATAATTTAACTGTAAAAAAATCCCACATAATTTTTTTTTATCCGAGCACGGCTAAGTGACTGCACTACACCTGATGGTAATGAACATGAAAACATTAGCTAACATTGTGATAAAATGTGATTATTTTATAACAGCGGTGTAGCAGCACCATTAGGTTTAAACAAGCTGTAACGCCAACAAGTGTTTTACAAAATGGTAGGTCCCTCGTATGCGAGAGGCCGTCTGGGTTGGTACCACCGCGACGTCTATTTCTGCCGCCTAGCAGCAGTGTGTAAGCACTGAATTCAGTGCCATGCAGTGCTTTATTATTCAAAGTTCTGGGTGGTGTTGCTTCTGTTTATGCGCAGGCGTGGCGCTCACCATCAGGCGATCGCTTTGCTCGTCTCGTTATTCAATTAAAAAAAAAACGTGTGCATCCCGGACGCTCGACAGAAGTGATAACTAATGTGGCTTAAAGTTAGAGAGGAGGAGCCTGCCTAATGCTGCCGTATGCGTGAGAGAAAGGGAAGCCAGACAGAGTGGCGCCGTAACGCTTTACATTACGAAAGGGTTTACCCTCCCATAAGAAGTTATCACTTCTAAATATCATCCAACAAGCTGGTCGTCCGTACAATCACTGGACACGCATTAGAAGGTGCAACGCGTGCGAACCGAGCCGCAGTAACTGTATCGTGGGAACGTAGCATTTGTGCTTTCACCGCTGACCATCGGCCCACCATAACCGTTCACCATCGACGGTAGGCCTACCAGCGCGGCGGTGGCGCAATCGATTTACGCGTGCTCATAAAACATCGATCGATACATCGTTGAAATAAAACTAATTTAAACGGATTTTATCGCGGTTTTTTATCAATTTTGATCCCGACGAATCCGGTCTCCACGAATTAAAATTAATAAAAACCCGCGATAAAATCCGTTTACATTAGTTTTATTTCAATGAGTAGTATTCACAATGGTAATAACATGGTCGAGCCTGCCTATTCATGCTGTAGACAAAACTGTTTACAACGTGGCTCTGCCATTCAAAACAATATCTTTTTCCTCATAATATGATCTTGCAAGTGACTTGCACATTTGACGGTTTTTGCCGTAAATAACTGCACTGCGCCCGTTACCTTGAGACATTAAGTAAAAAACATAAACATTAATAAAAGGCAGGCAGAGTTGTAATCTGTACACCCACATTTCGCCGAGTTAATTTCAGTCCCGTGATGTGATGGGGGCGAGCCTATAACCATCATCATCATCATCATCAGCCACAAGCCGTCCACTGCTGAACATAGGCCTCCCCCAAAGATTTCCAGACCTACCTGTTGGAAGCGGCCTGCATCCAGCGACTGCCTGCTACCTTTATCAGGTCGTCTGTCCACCTTGTAGGCGGACGTCCAACGCTGCGCTTGCCAGTACGTGGCCTCCATTCTAGAACCTTTCTGCCCCATCGGTTATCGGTTCTGCGAGCTATGTACATACATAATCATAACCCTATAACCACAGTAAAGGTATAGTATACAGTATTTTATCTTCATACAAATGGATGAAACGCGAGCTATACCTACGCGCCTCGATCAAGGCACGCGGGCGGCACGCAGACAGTCGCGACTGTGCCGCAGTCACGAACGGACGGTGTATTGTTTTTTTTTTTTAAAAACACTAAAAATAAGACCAAGTACATATTTAATATGACGAATAGGATATATTGTGCTGTTTTTGGTTGCATGAATTCGTCAATAACGCACCCAGTGATAACTTTTTTTAGATTACCTGGAAACTCTGAAAGGTAAGACTATAAAATAATTTTACTTACTAGTAGGTAGGTACATAATGTGTGTGTTTTTTAATGGATAAGTATTTCCTTTTATCTCCCGAAAATAAATGTCTGGATTAATAAATAAAGTAAATAGATTAAAGGAAAGTAATTGACACGAGTGAAATAGGTAGTTATAGGCGGTTCATGAATCATGATACGGTAGGTACGCTTATATATTATTAGTTATGGTCAACAACAGTCTACACGTGCAAGCATTCCAATAAGTAAACAAAATAACGAATTTCTTAGAAAGTTCGATATGCATGATACCGACAGTCGAGTTTTTACAGGCTAGGATAATAAAGCGACAAAACAATGTACGCAGCTGCGCAGTTTTATTAATATTGGCAACTTAAAAGGTACTTTTTGTTACTTAGTTGTTGTCGTTATTTAGAATGGGTGTAATGCTCTAACTGAGTGCATAAAAAAATATTTTATAATCACAAAACCATTTCATTTAGGAATCACAAAGTAGACAAATGTAATTAAAATGCTGGAGGCGGGCAGCCCTATCGCATGTTTACGTACCGCGCGGCTGTAGGCATTTATTTCTAAAATTCAGCTGAGTTAAAATACAGTATACAGTGCTATAACCATACCGGGCACAAATTCCAAACTCCGGGTTGATTCTGAGCAATTCTTGATAGAAAAACCGACTATCACTTTTACTCGACCAGGGGATCGAACCCGAGACCTCAGCTCAGCAGTCGTATCGCGTGGGTCACCTGATGGTAAGTGTTCTCCACCGCTCATGTACGCCCACAATACCAGAAGAATATGGGTAGCTGACCTTAAAGGAAAGGGATAATTAAGAAAAGATAATTAGGAAGGGAATTTCGGCTTCCGGATTTCTCACTCTTCGCACGAAATGCAATATCACTTTACCCGACCCGGGGATCGAACCCGAGACCTCAGCACAGCAGTAGAACCGCATTTGCTATACAACTACGCTATATAGGCGGTTTTAACAAACGTTAATAAAAAGAAATATTTGTTCCAGGATGAAAGGGAGGGCGCGGGGCGTCGCGACGGCCCCGTGCTGCCCGTTATGGAGGTAAGCAGAATTCATCATTTCTATTGTTTTTTTTTTTTACTAGCCCTGTATTATACAGGGTTATTTTTAAAACACCAGCAACCTCGCAGGGGTAGATACCTAAGGTTATAAGCTACTACTTTTGTTCTACGACTTTTGATAATTTGTAAGATTTTATTTTCATACAAAAATAAGTATTCATTTAATTTCCGTCTTGAATGTTACCTACGCGCATCGCAGATTACGTAAGCAAACACGCGAAGCGTGGGGAACCGGGCTAGCGCCTTTGAAGGTCAACGCCCGAGCCAGCTGAGCGGCGCGGCGCCTTTGAGTCGCGCGCGCACGCCGCGCCGGGCCGCAGTCTACGAAGAAAAATACGACACAACAAAAACTTGTAAAATCATTTTTTTTTAAATATATTGAGTTATATACAAACTCGTAGAACAAAAGTTGTTCCGTATGGGGTCAGCTATCTGGTCCTGCGAGGTTGCTGGTGTTTTAAAATTAACCCTGTATACGTCCCACTGCTGGTCACGGGCCTCCTCTACTGAATGAGAGGGATTAGGCCTTAGTCCACCACGCTGGCCTAATGCGGGTTGGCAGACTTCACATACCTTCGAAAAATCTTATCGAGTTCTCAGGTATGCAGGTTTCCTCACGATGTTTCCTTCACCGTTAAAGCAAGCGATAATTAACAATTAATATACACGTAACTTAGAAAAGTCAGTGGTGTATGCTCTTGGGGCTGGTTTCGCACCTGCGACTTTCGTCTCGACAGTCCATACCACTCCCCGCTGAGCTATCGCTGCTTGTGTAATAAGTATTTTTTTTATTTGATTCAATGACGAGACGGGCCAAGCGCTCGTCTGATGGTTAGCGCCACGCCTGTCCATAAACAGAAGCAACACCACACAGAACTTTGAATTATAAAGCACTGCATGGCACTGAACTGCGCTCGTCATCCCTAGACAAGATGTTTGCCACAAGATGTTCTAGAGTGGTAGAGCCACGCTGTAGACAATTTTGTCTACAGCATGAATGGGCTGGCTCGTCCGGATCGTTACCACTGTCTCACAGAAAACCGACGTAAAGTAACGGCTTGCTGCTGCGTTTCGTACGGTGAGTGAGATAACCGGAAGCCCAAATCCCCTCCCCTTCCCAATCCCTAATTATCCCTTTCCTTTAAGGTCGGCAACGCGCCCATGACTCTTCTGGTGGTGGGCGTATATGGGCGGTGGAGATCACTTACCATCAGGTGACCCACTTGCTCGTTTGCCGGCCTATGCTATAAAAAAAAAAAAAAAAAAAAAAAAGTAATTTCACTGGCTTCAATGTCCTTCAAACCGAAACACAATTGCCTGAATAAACTCATTATTCGTTGGTGGTCGCTGGTTTTTTTTGGACTGCATTGCGCTTGCCATCAGATGTTGTGCAGTCAATTTGTCGTGATCGGATAAAAAAAAATATGCTAGTTTTCTGTTGAAGCAATGGGGTCAAAAAACTTCGTACAGCAGTTGATACGTAAACAATCCCTTAATTAAAATATACCGTGGCTATATATGTTAACTTTCTATCTCAAAACATATATAGTAAAAACTGTTAAGCAACAATTATTTCTACCGAATGCTACCATTTCCTACCATCATTTAAGTGACAAATCAATAGATCAATTAGGCGCGATACGCCATTGGTGCGCGGGAGTCGCGTTCCACATTTAAAACGCTGTCAAATTAGGCCGTTACAATTTTGAATTGAGAACGTCGTCGTGTGCTAGAATTTTATCGCCATTCGAATTTTGTGTTTAATTTTAGAACGCTACGATTTCGATTTTAGAATGTTGGTGTTCGAAATTCGAATTTGAATTTGGAACGGTTTTGTAACGGCTGCATGGTGAAGGCATTCTACTGTCAATGGATTGCATTTATTGGTTGATGAGGGTACCTTGTGCTTTTACGTAATATTATATTACTTAAGTTATTTGGTCCCTTCTGGATTATAAGGACCACCAATACTGCAGTGGTGCTATGCTATTGCAAAATACGCTTTATACATTTTATTGTTTTTTCTAATTTTACAAGGTCGGTTCAGAATGAATGCCACCATTTTATATATTTCTGCCATCTAACAGTAGTGTTTAAGCACTGTTGTATCACGGTTTGAAGGATATTGAAGCCAACTTAGAAAGTCTTGGAGTGACAGTGCCGTGTAGTGCTTTGTATTCAAAGTCCTGTGTGATATTATTTCTGTTTATGGGAAGGCGTGGCGTTTACCATCAGGCGAGTTACCTGCTCGGTTTTTCATTCAAGCAAATAAAAAAATCGCGTCAATCGTTTCATCACCAACATGTTTTTTTTTTATTTGACTGAATGACGAGATGGGCAAGGCGCTTGCCTGATGGCAAGGTATCGAAGCAACACCACACAGAACTTTGAATTACAAAGCACTATATGGCACTGAACTGCGCTCGTCAACCTCAGACAATATGTTAAGTCTCATAATGCTCCGTAATTTCACTGGTTTTAATGTCCTTCGAACCGAAACACAACAGTGCTTACACGCTGTTGCTTGACAGCAGTAATAGACGGCGCGGTGGTACCAACCCAGACGGCCTCTCGCATACGAGGAACCTACCACCTTGTAATGTTTAGACTGTAAAACCGATATGACATTTTTTTTCGAATCTGTAACACTGGGCAGCTGTCTCCTCTGCCCCCTTTGCCCCCTTGACAACTACCTCCAGCTCATTACCATACATTTCTTAACACCTCATCAATCCTACACAGCTAAAGGTAAGGGCGTGTTTGGCCAGTTTCGTAATACCGGTCGCATGCCTGGCCATCTAAATATATAAAACTCAAAGGTGACTGACTGACATAGTGATCCATCAACGCACAGCCCAAACCACTGGAGGGATCGGGCTGAAATTTGGCATGCAGGTTGATGTTATGACTTAGGCATCCGCTAAGAAAGGATTTTGATAAATTCTACCCCCAAGGGGATAAAATAGGGGATGAAAGTTTGTATGAAACTTTGTCAATTTTAAACGTTCACGCGGGCGGAGCCGCGAGCAAAAGCTAGTCCTCAGTATGACCGACGCCTTATAAAGTGCTATCGTGTTAAAGAAGCTAGGTAGAAATGTATAAACGTGTTGATTGCACTTATTAGGATTCGTTTCTAGAATGTTCGTTCGTTCGGTTTTGGAGCAAATTGATGCATGTGTCCATCCTTTTTTTTTGATACTGTTGCTACACGTGTATATTTAAAGGTACGTTTCGAGTTATGCGACCGAGATTGGGGTTGAATGAGTGAATGATATTTTATTTTCAAGAATATGGTTATTTTTTTTTATAGCATTAACCGGCAAACGAGAAAGCGAAAGATGCTTTATGGATGCAAATATGCAATAACATATCCATCCACATCAAGTTAATATTGATATATTACTTTTACTTTGGATAATGTGTATTTTGATGATGCTATATCTATGTGTGTTATGTATACATTAGTTGATATTGATCTCTATACATAAGTTTCTTTTACTTTTGTAGTGACTTTTCTTATGAACATAAAAATAGCGCTTATGCGCTATTTCAATTGCCTGGAAGAAATTGCTGTTAGCAATAAGGCCGCCAATTGTACTTTTTTTATTATTTCTAGATGTCTATTGTGTATTTTCAATACTTTTTGTTGTGATGTACAATGAAGTTATAAATAAATAAATCTTTACATAGTATAAAATGAAGTCGCTTCCGCTGTCTGTTCGTTTAGATCTTTTAAACAACTTTTTTATTCAACGGATTTTAATGTAGTTTTCAGCAATAGATAGAGTGATTAATGAGGAAGTTTTATATGTATCTCACGCTATGACCCATGGAAGCAGGGCAGTAACATGCAGATGAAACCGATAGGGACAACTTGTCAATTCTAAAGTTATCTTTTGCATAATTGCACATGGGGAATGTTTTAATCAGCCACAGGACGTCCACTGCTGGACATAGGTCTCCCCCAGAGATTTCCAGACCGACCTCTTGGAAGCGGCCTGCATCCAGCGACTTCCTGCGACCTTTATCAGGTCGTCTGTCCACCTTGTAGGCGGACGTCCAACGCTGCGCTTGTCAGTACGTGGCCTCCATTCCAGAACCTTTCTGCTCCATCTGGTATCAGTTCTGCGAGCTATGTGGGGAATGTTTTATTTAAGATGAAAAAAAATACGGATTTTAACCTACATAAATCTAATTTATCACTACTCGAGATGAATTACTTATATCGTACACAATGACCACACCTCTCTGTCACAGGCTGTCGAATAGAATGTTCTGAAGATCTTTTTGTATGTTTTGGATATTGCGTAGTAACATTTCCGATGATTGTTGTCTATATATTTAGAATTATTTATTTTAGTGCATATGCTTATTAACCATTGTTTATATGATTTAATTTCTAATATTTTTGTTGTACCGACATAGCGTTCGCACGTCACGCAGACTTCCCATTGAAAATCAGCGCTGTAGAACAGATAACGCTGTATTTCAGCATAAAACTGAATGGGAAGTCCTGTTATTGGCCTAGCTATGTGTTTTGTGTCTAGTCCAATAATAAATGTTTCTTTCTTTCTAAGATGGTATTGCACGCTCTATGACAAATAAATACGCGCTGCGACTAAAAAGGTAGTGGTAGATGGTAAACGTGAACCGGGCGTGGCGCCGACAGAGTCTCCGCTTGCGAAACCCGTGCTATTGCATCGGCTCCTCTGCAATTATAGTGAGGTGTGCGGTGCGTGTGCTAGCGGGAAGTTTATCTTTTAAATTTATTCGCGTTTCTATTTAAAATTGAATTATTTATTTCGTTTGAATTGTGTTAAATTATAAAAGCACTCTTTCTTGTTAGACCAGCGCCGAAGCCTTTGAAAATGGTAACAAGAGAAAAAACATAATGTATGATGAAACCCATTGGAAAAGGAAGAGAATATAACAAAAATGAGAGGAAAAATAATTTACGGGTGAACTGAGGTCGGAAGTGGGAGGTGGTGGGGTTTTAAGAGTAAAAAACGGTTTATCTCGATTTCCGGCAAAACTACAAGTGCTATGAAAAAAAGTTAAATGGCAAAGGTGTAGGTAATAAAAAGATCTAAAACTTTTGTATATACACTTTTTTCACATTACCTCAAAATCTATGTGAAAAATTCAAATAACCAAGTTTTTGGTATTTTGTTTTTATCTTTTACAATTTTTTTTTTCACAAAATTTGGTGAATTTTCCTAAAAATCCTTTTTATGTCCCAAACACACTGTAATTTTTTTGATTTAAAATATATTTTTTTTCACCTTATTTTGACTTAATATCGAAAAAGCACCATAATTTTCTATCGAAAATTCTCACGTCAAAATATCAGCTTTTTTAAAAGAGTCGGTGGGCTTTTTGTTCGTTGAAATCTCTACTTTCTGATGGTGTAAAAATATACATAACTATGGTAAAATTTCATAGAAATACTTCTTTGTATGAAAATTTATACATTTCGACGGGACCCTCTATAAATAAGACAAATGTCATGTTAACCTGCCTATTTGGCAAACTGGGTAAATGAAAAGCTTCTATAAGTGATAAAAAATGTAGGCCCCTTCAGATTTCACCTATGCGGACTTCACACGGTAGTTAAAAAAGACGCCTGTTTTTTTTATTAAAAGTGGCAAAGTGACCACGCCACACCTGATGGTAAGTGTAGCGCAAGACAAACAATGTGTCTGTCGTTGGTCGGCACGATCACGCCGCGCCGGCCTGCCTAACTGCTTCTTCACATTCCGTGTCCGTTACTACGACACACCGCTGTCAATGCGACCACATAATTTCCTAATGGTATTGCACACAACCATGGTCACACGGGGATCCACCACTTGTGCCACTCACGAACGCGCTGCCCCAGTAATGTATACAAACATACATACACGTATAATAGTAGTTGACTTGATTTTCATATTATTTTAATCAATAAGTTACGTTACACATAACCTATTGCAGAAAGAATTTCATTAATCCGTCCGTCAATTCTGATGGAAGAGAAAGGGATAATTAGGGATTGGGAAGGGGAGGGGCATTTGGGTCTCCGGATATCTCAACCACCGTACGAAACGCAGCGGCATGCCGCTATTTTACGTCGGTTATTCGTGAGGCAGTGGTAACGACCCGGTCGAGCCGGCCCATATGCTGTAGACGAAACTGTGATCACTTCTGATCTATCTAACCTATCACTTACCATCTGGTGACATACTTTCCTTTGTCGGGTCTTTGCTAAAAAACTTAAGTTAGAACCTGCGACTTTCGTCTCGGCAGTCGGTACCACTGCCCGCTGAGCCATCGCCGAGCCTTACAAAATGTATTACTATAGAATTTACAAGGTGGCAGGTCCCTCGTATGCGAGAGGCCATCTGGGTTGGTACCACCGCGCCGTCTATTGCTGACGCCAAGCAAAAGTGTGTAAGCACTGTGGTGTTTCCGTTTGAAGGACATTGAAGCCAGTGAAATTACTGAGCATTATGAGGCTTAACACCTTATGTCTCGGGGTGACGAGCGCAGTTTAGTGCCATGCAATTCATTATAATTCAACGTTCTGTGTGGTGTTGCTTCTGTTTATGGGCAGGCTTACCATCAGGCGATTGCCTTGTTAGTCTCGTCGTTCAATATAAAAAAAAAATAATTCGTGTCAGCCTGTAAACGATACATTCGATGTGCAAACGTAAAAATATGTTTTTTGTTAACAAAAACGCTATATCGTAATCAACACGGTCGGTGTGAAGAAAATACAATGCGTGTTTATTGCTCGTCGTTTTTTTTTTGTAATTTTCGCGCGTTCTAAGAATATTCGGTTAATTCGCCAATCGTTGCTGAATCTATAATCGTTGTGTTACATGAATGAAAATAATGACTGCGTCGGTGGTGGCGAGGTTATAACACGTGGTACGGCCGCTGTGCTGTCTCGGGTTCGATCCCCGTGTCGGGTATAAGTGATGATGGTTTGGAATTGTGCCCGGTATGGTGGTGGGCTTGTCCCCTAACACATCATGGGAAGGAGATTTTTTTATCGTATAGGCCGGCAAACGAGCAAGTGGGTCACCTGATGGTAAGTGATCTCTACCGCCCATGTACGCCCACCACCAGAAGAATCATGGGCGCGTTGCTGACCTTATAGGAAAGGGATAATTAGGGATTGGGAACGGGAGAGGATTTGGGCCTCCGGATATCTCACTCACCGTACGAAACGCAGCAGCCAGCCGCTACTTTACGTCGGTTTTCTGTGAGACAGCGGTAACGACCCGGTCGAGCCAGCCCATTCATGCTGTGGACAAAACTGTCTACAGCGTGGCTCTACCACTCAATCAACTCGTCGAAATGTGATTGATGGTACATGATCTTCACAGCCCATGAATACCCACAATCCGGAGGCCCTAATCCCTCTCGATTACACAAACCCTTAATTATCCGTTTCCTTTAAGGTCGGCAACGCGTTTTTGATTCTTTAGGTATTATGGACATCCATGGGCGAGGGAGATCACTTTTTCTATTTAATCGAATGACGAGACGAGCACATCGCTCGCATGATGGTAAACCATAAACAGAAGCAACACCACACAGAACTTTGAATTACAAAGCACTGCATGGCACTGAACTGCGCTCGTCACCCCGAGACGTAAGATGTTATATCTCGTAATGTCCAGTAATTTCACTGACTTAAAGTCCTTCAAACCGAAACATAACAGTGCTTACATACTGTTGCTTTACGACAGAAATAGACAAAGCGGTGGCACCAACCCAGACAACCTCTCGCATACGAGGGACCTACCACCTTGGTTTTATTATCATGTTCCATTTTTGGATAAGACCTTATGTTTGTTATGTTAAATCTCGTAACGTCCAGTGATTTCACTGGCTTCAATGTCCTTCAAACCGAAACACAACAGTGCTTACACACTGTTGCTTGCTTGTGCAGTGTAATCACTATGCCGTGGCAGAATAAAAAAAATAATCAATTATCTATAATTAAAATCGCTCATAAAATAATGAGGTGCATTATATACAATTTATATCGTGTTCCAACACTTTTTCATCGGACATCGCGAGTTAAAAAGCGTGTAAATTGTGGATGACTAGTTATTGTTTCATAATTTATTTCGTTTATACACTCGCGGACAATAATCTCGCTTTGCTGGTGGTAGAATATTCATATCCGTCCGGATAACGACCACCGTACACATGGTGTTAAAACCTGCCATAGTTACCCACACACCTTGTGTGGATCGCGTTCCAGGATCAGCCAGTGTATATCCGGTTCTCCCGAGGGGCTTCCGTCATAACTTGATGGTTGTTTGGGGCGGATATATGTGTACATCCTTGTATCCCTGTGCCTGCATCGGTCATCCACCGGTCCAGTCGCAGGCCCCTCGTTTTGCTTCTTCCCTCTTCGGAGTGTGAAGAAGCATTTATACAGGGCGGCATGATTCTGGTGACCACCGATAAACTCATGGTTTTTTTGGACTGCACTACGCCACCACCACCAGTGCAGTCACTTTGCTGAGCACGGATGACCTGATGTTAAGTTCAGTACAGTCAAAATACAATGCCGACCCTTAAGAGACATGGTTGCAATTATGTCGGATATAAGATACTGGATATACACTGGCTGACCTCGGAACGTGACTCGCCTGAACGAGTCAAAATGTTTAGTTTTTCACCATGTATAATAAGATGATCGCTACCCATTCAGGTACAAGAATGTCATGTAGCCCCGCCACAAGTAATAAGTCAGTGGGATATTCGTATCCACCCGGATAGCGACCACCGTACACATGGTGTTAGGACCCGCCATAGTGACCCACACATGTGTGGGTCGCGTTCATCAGCCAGGGTATATCTGGTTTTCCCGAAGGGCTTGCAGCCTTTTCCTTTACCTCTCTCTTCCCTAAATCCCTCCCTTCCCAAAACCCTTAACCCTGGGATGAGATACTGCAGTGGTCGCCAGTATTCCATTAGCAGGGACCCCTGTAGTTCATCCCAAGGGTCATAAAAAAATAACAAATAGTGGTAGTACAAGGTGGTAGGTCCCTCGTATGCGAGAGGCCGTCTGGGTTGGTACCACCGTGCCGTCTATTTCTGCCGCCAAACAACAGTGTGTAAGCACTGTTGTATTTCGGTTTGAAGGACATTGAAGCCAGTGAAATTACTGGGCATTATGAGATTTAACATATTGTGTCTCGGAGTGACGGGCGCATTTCAATCCCATGCAGTGCTTTGTATTTCAAAGTTCTGTACGGTTTGCTTCTGTTTATGGGCAGGCGTGACGCTTACCATCAGACGAGCGCCTTGCTCGTTTCGTTATTCAATCAAAAAAATGGGTGCGTGTACTTATGTACGCGCGTGAGAAGTTATACTTCTTTGGCATCATTAAATAACCAATAATAAGTATTTAACATTAATAATTTAATAATATTTAGTGTTAATTATATTAAAAAAAAATGTGTGC
Source organism: Amorpha juglandis (assembly GCA_949126905.1). Taxonomy (NCBI): domain Eukaryota; kingdom Metazoa; phylum Arthropoda; class Insecta; order Lepidoptera; family Sphingidae; genus Amorpha; species Amorpha juglandis. The sequence goes on from OX421393.1 coordinate 5,133,136, forward strand.
GTGTACTAGTGTACACACGTAGGAAGTGAAACTTCTTTAAGACCTTATTTTTCAAAAAATGATCTACTATATTATGCAACTTTACAGAAATTGGTCTAATAAAGTTAAATTAGATAAAGTTTAAACAAAAGGCTTTTATTATCATAGACATGAATACAAAAAAAAGTGTGCGTCTCGGGACGCTCGACAGAAGTCCGGTCAAAATCCGGTCAAAGTCCGATCAAAGTCCGGTCAAAGTCCTGTCAAAGTCCGGTCAAAGTCCGGTCAAACCCCGGTCAAAGTTCGGTCAAAGTCCGGTCAAAGTCAGGTCAAAGTCCGGTCTGTGTCCGGTCTATGTCCGGTCAAAGTTGGGTCAAAGTCGGGTCAAAGTCCGGTCAAAGCCCGGTCAAAGTCCGGTCTATATCCGGTCAAAGTCGGGGCAACGTCCGGTCAAAGTCCGGTCAGCCCGGTTAAAGTCCGGTCAGAGTCTGGTCAAAGTCGGGTCAAAGTCCTGTCAAAGTCCGGTCAAAGCACGGTCAAAGACCGGTCAAAATCCGGTCAAAGTCCGGTCTATATCCGGTTAAAGTCGGGGCAACGTCCGGTCAAAGTCCGACTAACGTCCGGTTAAAGTCCGGTCAAAGTTCGGTCAACGTCCGGTCAAAGTCCGATCAGCCCGGTTAAAGTCCGGTCAGAGTCTGGTCAAAGCCCGGTCAGAGTCTGGTCAAAGCCCGTTCAAAGCCCGGTCAAAGTCCGGTCAAAGCCCGGTCAAAGTCCTGTTCCAGTCAAAGTCCGGTCAAAGCCCGGTCAGAGTCCGGTCAAAGTCCTGTCGAGGTTCGGTCAAAATCCAGTCAAGTCCGGTCAAAGTCGGGTTAACGTCCGGTCAAAGTCCGGTCAGCCCGGTTAAAGTCCGGTCAGAGTCTGGTCAAAGCCCGATCAAAGTCCGGTCAAAGCCGGGCCAAAGTCCGGTCAAAATCCGGTCAAAGCCCGGTCTATGTCCGGTCAAAGTCGGGTCAACGTCCGGTCAAAGTCCGATCAGCCCGGTTAAAGTCCGGTCAGAGTCTGGTCAAAGCCCGGTCAAAGTTAGGTCAAAGCCCGGTTAAGGTCCGGTTAAAGCCCGGTCAAAGTCCGGTCAAAGCCCGGTTAAAGTCGGGTCAAAGTCGGGTCAAAGTCCGGTCAAAATCCAGTCAAGTCCGGTCAAAGCCGGGTTAACGTCCGGTCAAAGTTGGGGCAACGTCCGGTCAGTCTGGTCAAAGCCCGGTCAAAGTTCGGTCAAAGCCCGGTCAAAGTCGGGTCAAAGTCCGGTCAAAGCCCGGTCAAAGTCCTGTTCCAGTCAAAGTCCAGTCAAAGCCCGGTCAGAGTCCGGTCAAAGTCCTGTCGAGGTCCGGTCAAAATCCAGTCAAAGTCGGGTTAACGTCCGGTCAAAGTCCGGTCAGCCCGGTTAAAGTACGGTCAGAGTCCGGTCAAAGCCCGGTCAAAGTCCGGTCAAAGCCGGGTCATGGTCCAGTCAAAGTCCGGTTAAAGCCCGGTCTATGTCCGGTCAAAGTCGGGTCAACGTCCGGTCAAAGTCCGGTCAGCCCGGTTAAAGTCCGGTCAGAGTCTGGTCAAAGCCCGCTCAAAGTTAGGTCAAAGCCCGGTCTATGTCCGGTCAAAGTCGGGTCAACGTCCGGTTAAAGCCGGGTCATGGTCCAGTCAAAGTCCGGTTAAAGCCCGGTCTATGTCCGGTCAAAGTCGGGTCAACGTCCGGTTAAAGTACGGTCAGAGTCCGGTCAAAGCCCGGTCAAAGTCCGGTCAAAGCCGGGTCATGGTCCAGTCAAAGTCCGGTTAAAGCCCGGTCTATGTCCGGTCAAAGTCGGGTCAACGTCCGGTCAAAGTCCGGTCAGCCCGGTTAAAGCCCGGTCAGAGTCTGGTCAAAGCCCGGTCAAAGTTAGGTCAAAGCCCGGTTAAAGTCCGGTTAAAGCCCGGTCAAAGCCCGGTCAAAGCCCGGTTAAAGTCCGGTTAAAGTCCGGTCAATGTCCGGTCAAAGTCCGGTCAGCACGGTTAAAGTCCGGTCAGAGTCTGGTCAAAGCCCGGTCAAAGTCCGGTCAAAACCCGGTTAAAGTCTGGTTAAAGCCCGGTCAAAGTCGGGTCAACGTCCGGTCAAAGTCAGATCAGCACGGTTAAAGTCCGGTCAGAGTGTGGTCAAAGCCCGGTCAAAGTCGGGTCAAAGCCCGGTCAAAGCCCGGTTAAAGCCCGGTCTGTGTCCGGTCTGTGTCCGGTCTGTGTCAAATTTGGGTCAAAGTCCGGTCAAAATCCGGTCTATATCCGGTCAAAGTCCGGTCAAAGTCGGGTCAACGTCCGGTCAAAATCCGGTCGAAGTCCGATGAAAGTCCTGTCAAGTCCAGTGAAAGTCTGGTCAAAATCCAGTCAAAGTCAAAACGTGACGCGTGCCGCGTAACGGAAAAATGTGACGATTTTATTTTTCTAACGCCGATAAAGAAGTTTCACTTCAATAAAAGTATTTTAATTTATATCAATAAATAATACATACGGATAGTTAACCTCAATTATATTGGAGCACTTGAAAAAGTATATAAGCACAATTTTTTTCACTAATATTCACAAATAGTAAGTAATATCAATCAAAATATTCAATTTAAATCACTACTGAATATAATTTATTAGCACATATATAATTCGCACTTGTATGAAACTCAAACACGTGTTGTGAATGTATAAACTAGAGACATGTTGATAAATATTATAAATATGAAAACAGTGATCAGAGGTGACGAGCGTACCAACATGCGCGACTAATATCGAGGTTCAATTCCTATTTTGTTGGTAGCTTTTGATTTTTTCATAACGCGCCTAAAGAAGTATAACTTCAATAAAAAAAAGTCAGTGGGTCGTTTCGTTGGCCGCAAGTGTAATATACTCGAGGTGTTTTTTTATTAACACCTGATTGGGATTTGGTAATGCGATACATTAGGTTTCCAGCTATAAACATTTTCCACAGTTTTTGTAATAATAAATTTATGGTATGTTTTAGTTTGCAACTTTTTATTAATTGTTTTAGTAAACGTCACACCTGTAATCCGCGCAGGGGTAGGCAGAGGTGTAACTATTACACCCACATATCGCCGAGCGTAATTCCGTCCCATGATGTGATAGGGGTCGAGCCTATCGCCATACCGGGCACAATTCCACACTCCGGGCTGATCCTGAGCATTTTGTGATAGAAAATCCCAATATCACTTTAGTCGACCCATTAGGGTTTGTCGAGTCCATTTTTAAATTGCCCCCCTTAACTATTAAATTGCCTCCTTGTGGGGCGCGGGTCCCACGTTGGGAAACACTGCTGTAGAGCGTCTACAGCATGGATTTACCACTCAAACCCTATGGGTCACCAGCGTAATATGTTACACTAGCTTTTGCGCGCGGCTCCACACGCGTGAACAGCATTTAAATATTATCAACCCCTATTTTTACCCCTTTGGGGCAGAATTTATCAAAATCCTTTCTTAGCGGATGCCTACGTCATAACATCTACCTGCATGCCAAATTTCAGCCCGATCCCTCCAGTGGTTTGGGCTGTGCGTTGATAGATCACTATGTGCTGGTGGGAGGATACTTGTATCCGACCGGATAGCGACCACCGTACACTGGTGCTAAAACCTGCCATAGTAGCCCACCTTGTGTGGGTCGCGTTCCAGGGTCAGCCAGTGTATATCCGGTTCTCCCTAGGGGGCTGCCCCCTGATCCTATCCCTTTCCCCATCCCTTTTTTCTTCCCCTCCCCCTTGGCCCTTTGGCAGGCCGGCATGATCTTACCGACCTACGATGGACACATTGTTTATCGTTGGTCGACACTATTCTTGGATTGCGCTACACTTAACATGAGGTGTAGCGTAGTCACTTTGCCGAGCCAGGATAAAAAAAAAAGTCAGTCAGTCACCTTTGAGTTTTATATATATGTTACATGTGTGTTGTTGCAGGCGTGTGGCCCGCCAGTTCAGCTGGAGCCGGTGGATCTGAGCGTGAAACGACGTCCACCGACACCCAGGAGGCGCGGCAGACCACTGGGTGAGTACCAAGTACTGTTATGATAGTAGATATTATGTGTTTGTTTCTTATACCTTATCTAGACAAAAGTTACGAGGGAGCGTCAGGAGGATTTAAAATCAAAAATGTAGAGTCCAACTCTTCACGATGAAGATTTATTTGAGACTGAATTAAAATTAACAATAATCCTTATTTATACGCTTAACTTATTTACAAGGCATATTCAGTTCTAGGAATTTTGATCATAACAAGGTCACCTGCCAGACACCAGGTCAGCACTTTTACCGTCAACATGTTTTCATTTAGTTCCAAGAACTTTAATCTAAACAAGAACACCTAATTACAATAACACCAAAATTCATTGGTCAGCGAAATATGATCATGTTTTCAACGGATAGAGTTACATAAAGTCCTTACGTTCGAAAAAAGCTTATTTGAATAGTCTGCAAATATTTATCATGTTATGAACAGGTGCAGGATGCATAACTATCTACCTTTGCTGCCGTCAGTGTGTATTATATTTTGTTGTATTGTAATTTTTTATTTTATTGTCATTACTTTGATATTATTTTTGTTATGGTTACTATTAGTAGAGGATCCCGGGTAACATCGACCTTCACCCATCTGTTCACCGAATGAAACATATATTTTAGGGTATAAAATGTGTTGCTGAACACATACCAATAGGGTTGCCTAAAAAAATATGGTCAAGGATATAATTTTTTTTTTTTTATAACTTCCCTGACTTGCTTACCAAAAAAAATTAACCATCAATGAAAAGTATACAATGTATACAATGTGTCTTATTGATGTGATAGGGGACGAGCCCATTGCCATACCGGGCACAATTCCAAACTCCGGGCTGATATTGAGCATTGCGTCATAGAAAAACCCAAGATCACCCTCTTCGGAGAGGGAAGAAGCAAATCGAGGGGCCTGCGACGGGACAGACGGATGACCGATGCAGGCACAGGGATACAAGGATCATCCTTGTACATCCTTGAAGGATACCCGCCCCAACCAACCATCAAGTCATGTCGCAAGCCCCTCGGGAGAACCGGATATACACTGGCTGATCCTGGAACGCTATCCACACAAGGGTCACTATGAGAGGTTGGTGGTCGCTATCCGGGCGGATATGAATCTATATGAATATATATCCTACCACCAGCAAAAAAATCTCGTGTTGCATATGGTAAGCTCGCCATGAAATCGAGCAAAGCCTTTGACAAGTTAAATGTCCTGTCACCAGACAAATGAGTTGCCGTATAAATAATTTATGCGTTACAATAAAGCGATGGTTATTTATTATCCGAACGGATCCGGCATGAACATCCGTGTGTACACCGGCCTCGGATGCCTCTCACCCGGCTCGCGACTTGATAATAATATCATGTTTTTCAACCGACGAAATAAAGGAGGGAGGTAGAATGGAGGACTAACAAAATTAAAAAAACATTTCTTTTTACAATTAGTGACTGTTACTTGTAAAAACTTGCATATTCCATATTCACTTTCGCTGGTGGGAGGATACTTGTATCCGACCGGATAGCGATCATCCTACACTGGTGCTAAAACCTGCCATAGTGGCCCACCTTGTGCGGCTCGCGTTCCAGGGTCAGCCAGTGTATATCCAGTTCTTCCCAGGGGGCTTGCCCCCTGATCCTAACCCTTTTTCCTTCCCCTCCCCCTTGGCCCTTTGGCAGGCCGGTATGATCTTGCCGACCTACGATCGACACATTGTTTATCGTTGGTCGACACTATTCTTGGATTGCGCTACACTTACCATCAGGTGTAGCGTAGTCACTTTGCCGAGCCAGGATAAAAAAAAATCAATATACGTGATATTGAGTCAAGACTTGCAAAGCGCCGCAGGGGGTCCACCTGAACCAACTAAATTTTGATAGTGGTCTATGAGAAAAAAGTCTGGGTGGGAAAAACCTCTGATGTAGAGAATGTTTCTTTTTATGGAAAGAAGGGGGCAAACGGGCAGGAGGCTCACCTGATGGAAAGTGATCACCGCCGCCCATGAACACCTGCAACACCGGAGGTCTTGCAAATGCGTTGCCGGCCTTTCAGGAAGGAATATGCTCTCTTCGTGAAGGATTCTGAAAGGTTTATATATACCAAGCTATGACTTATGGGAGCCGGGCAGTAACGTGTCTACGGTGAAACCGCGAAGGACAGTGATTAATAAAAGAATAAATTAATATATGAAATACTAGCTTTTGCTCGCGGCTCCGCCCGCGTGAACAGCATTTTCCGGGATAAAAGTAGCCTGTAAGGGTCTCCAGGGTCCCATCTATCCCTGTAGATAAATTTATCAAAATCGGTTCAGTGATTTAGGCGTGAAATCGTAACAAACAAACTCACTTTCGCATTAACTTTCACCCCCCTTTTCATCTCTTATTAACTAAAATTTCCAAAATTCCTGAAACACGTATTTATTTGTTTTACGTCAATAACCGAAATACAAAATTTTGTTTATGTAACTTTCAAAATGACGGACTTTCATACATATTATCATCCCCTATTTTGACCCCTTTGAGGTGGAATTTTCTAAAATCCTTTCTCAGTGGGTGCCTACATAACAAAATAAATATACAGTCCAAATTTCATGCCTGTAGCCTTGATAGTTTGCGCTCGGCGATGATGAATCAGTCAGTCAGTCAGGACATGTTATTTTATAAGTATAGATTTAATCGATGTATAATTGTATATCCTTGAATTTCTGCGTGAACCGATATGACTGCGCGGTGGGGCATATCACGGTCTCTCATCAATTTATTTGACAAAAAGGTCATCGGAAACCACGCTGCGTACGCTCCGGTTTTGGCAAGAACTTGCTCTTTATAATAATAAATATCTCTTTAGTGTGTATGTTTTCTCGTGGTATTATTATCATTTGATTGAATGACGAGACGAGCAAGGCCTTCGCCTGCTGGTAATCGCCACGCTTGTGAAGTCTTGAAAATAATTTACACCTGTCATTGGCGAAATGCATAATATTGCGAGGCCATAAATTTAAAAAAAGAAGAAACGATTTTCTTAAGCCTAAGACGCAGCCATTAGGCGATAATTAAACACAGGTTTATCTCTAAAGGTTACGTAACCCTTTCCCTTACTAAATACTCGTCCGGTTAATTAAACTGAAAAGAGGTGCAAGTGAAAGGGAAGCGACATCGTTGTGTCCACGAGGGCATAGAATATGCGAACGTGTAGACGTTCGGGCGATTTATTTGTGCCTAATGGTTCAGTTTGAAAAAGAAAAAATAATGACACAGACAACGATATATACATCATCATCAGCCACAGGACGTCCACTGCTGAACATAGGCCTCCCCCAAAGATTTCCACACCGACCTGTTGGAAGCGGCCTGCATCCAGCGACTTCCTGCGACCTTTATCAGGTCGTCTGTCCCGCTTGTAGGCGGACGTCCAACGCTGCGCTTGCCAGTACGTGGCCTCCATTCTAGAACCTTTCTGCCCCATCAGTATACATAATCAGCTGTATAAATCAAATGTGAAAAAAAAAACTTAATCAAATAATTGTTTTAGAGTTTCATGTAGTAGTGGTAGATCCCTCGTATGCGAGAGGCCGTCTAGGTTGGTACCAACGCGTTGTCAATTTCTGCGGCCAAGCAACAGTGTGTAAGCACTATGGTGATTTAGTTTCAAGGACATTGAAGCTAGTGAAATTACTGCATAAAGACTTAACATCTTATGTCTCGGGGCGACGAGCGCAGTTCAGTGCCATGCAGTGGTTTGTAATTCAAAGTTCTGTGCGGCGTTGCTTCTGTTTATGGGCAGGCGCATACCATCAGGTGAGCGTCTTGCTCGTCTCTACATCCAATCCAATAAAAAAAAAATACGGGTTGCACTCCGGGAGTGCCGACAAGAGTGAAAACTTATTTTGGCGCTACATTAGATTCATTCAAAAAATATTTATTAATCGGGACTTAACAATTGTTGTATTATCGGTTGTTTAAACACTAGGCAAAACAGTTGTTATAAATGTTATAGCAATAAATGTTTCTTTTTATTTATCCAGACGCGTTCGCGGTCCGCTATATGTACATGCATATATGCACACACTATAGCTGCGTCTCGTAACGGTGTCGCGAGTCCAGATATTTTATCTCATCTAAAAATATGCGTACCGCGCTAAAAGAAGTTTTCACTTCAAAAAGGGTCCTCTGCCAATTAATCTTTGCCTCTAACCGATAGGACGGTATATTCTACTGGTTGTTAAGAGGCCGTTACATGCGCGGACATGAAATGCCTAGATTTAGCGTGCCGATCTAGAATTACGAGCGACTAACACATAAATACTAGTCGGCGTCTGGCCGCAGTAAAACATTGTATATATCTTGAGTGTTTCGCTGATTGGATAGGATTTATAACGCCCATTAAACAGTGATATTTCATTTATAGATACTCTGTGGTATAGAGGTGTGGTCAAGTTTAAATAACGTATAGTGTAGGATATGAGATAAACTCCAAGAAGGTCGCTTAAGGTGGGTAATGGTAGTAATGGGGTACGAGTGGTAAAGTCACACTGTAGACTGTTTGTCTACTACCTTAGTTCCCAAAGTGGTCCAGGTGGAGCCCCAGGGGCCACGGGAGACTCGACAGGGGTCTACGTTGGCGTGACCGGAGGCCCAAACACCCTCCCCTTCCAAATTCCTTTATTATCCCTTCCCTTTATGGTCGGCAACGCGCCTATGATTTTTCTAGTATTGTAGGCGTACATGGAAGGTGAAGATCACTTACGGTACCATGAGATGACCCGCTTGCTCGTTTGCCGTCCTAGGCTATATTACTGTGGGGTCAGGACTATGTGTATGAATGTTGGGTATATTTATTATTATTGTTATAACGGACAGATATTCGTTTTTTATTTAGATCAATTCATGATATCATTTATGATCATTCAAACATGTGTAATACAAATAATGATGAATTAAAAAGAACCATTTTCAAAATCATTTCAACTATTTTTAATTTCAATTGCATTATATTAAAATTATAAATTAATTTAAAATGAACTTTACGTGTTCATATCAAAGCGTATTTTGCAACACGCATTGCTAAATGAAATTAATTAATATATGAAATAAATCGTACTGATTGTATAAAAAGTTTTATTTTATTAATTTTTAGTTGGCGTGTTTGAGGTTTCTTGATAATTTTGTCACGAGTTGTATATATTTATTATTTGAAATGTGGATGGATATTATTAGCAAAAAATGTATCATGTGTTAAGTACATATGTTTTTTAGAGACTATCCCGCCCACACACCCGCCACTGTAACTCCTGTGCACCAGGATCAACAGGGCACGCATTTTTGTCGACACCGAGCAGTGAAGCTCGGCGAGTCTCTGGGAATGCCTAAATATTTCCAACTCCTCCCTAATAGACAGGGAGCCCTCGGGTAGCTAATCCACTTGACTACTATCAAGCTCATTTTCCGTGAGTAGCTTCGTTTCGATGAGACGACCAACTATTCCCTATGCGAAAATTCTCTATTGTGGTAGCTAACAGAGGTAGCAAGGATAGGAAGAAGATAAGGAAGCCCCTCCTTCCAATAGGTATCGATAACGAGGTCATAAAAATGATTACTAACCAGCTGACTTTTTTGTATTTAATATTTATATAATTTAACTGTCATATTGTCCTACAAATAAAATAATAATTTTTTGAGTATCATCAAATCGAAATATTCTATCCTTGCTACCTCTGTTAGCTACCACAATAGAGAATTTTCGCATAGGGAATAGTTGGTCGTCTCATCGAAACGAAGCTACTCACGGAAAATGAGCTTGATAGTAGTCAAGTGGATCAGCTACCCGAGGGCTCCCTGTCCATAACCTTATATTTGATTAATTTCGTTGCGGGACAAGGGCATTTAGGCATGTACAGTTTGTATGTACTTAAACACGTCTGGTGAGGTAAGAAGAAGTACGGGTGCACGGTTTGCCCAAGTTATTTCCGACCCAGGATGTGATACGCGACGAGCATTTCGCTATGCCGGATACAATTCCAATTCCGTCTAGAGTAAGTAGTCTAAATAAAGCCGCCTCAAAAAAAACTAATGGGCTAAAAATACAAGGTACTGTAATTTACAAGGTGGTAGGTCTCTCGTATGCGAGAGGCCGTCGGGGTTGGTACCACCGTGCCGTCTATTTCTGCCGCCAAGCAACAGTGTTTAAGCACTGTTGGGTTTCCGTTTGAAGGACATTGAAGCCAATGAAATTACTGGGCATTATGAGACTTAACATCTTATGTATCGGGATGACGAGCGCAGTTCAGTGCCATGCAGTGCTTTGTAATTCAACATTCTGTGTGGTGAAGCTTCTGTTTATGGGCAGGCGTGGCGCCTACCATCAGGCGAGCGCCTTGGTCGTCTCGTCATTCAATCAAATAAATAAATCAAAAATTAAATAGCCAATGATTGATGCCATCGACTCAAAAAAAAACGCGACTAATTGAGAATCGCCTCCGTTTTTTCATCGTATGTAGGATTCTATCGAAAGTGGTGCGTGCCATCGCAAGGTTTTCTATAATGACGGTAGATCGGTCTGGCCAGTGCGGCTTGCATGTCGGACGGGTCGGCAGAAAAACTGAGCGGCGATCACCGCGTCACAAGTACGCGGTCGCTTGATTTAACGTGTGACCATGATGGTGGGAAATTAGAGATTTTCATGCTTAAATTGCGCTACATGGCGTGGCCGCCTGTAATGGGGTATTGGGTTCGAATATCTTTCATCTGCTTCCAGAATTAATCGAGGAATCTAGTAGTATCGGAATACGATGGTGCAACACGTTCTGCAGTCAATGTTAAAGTCAGCGTTACTGTTATCGTCAAATTTGACATAAACCTTAACAATAACTGCTATTATGGTGCAATCTAGCCTTCGCTTGTCAAAGGAATTTGTTCGCTTTCATGGCGAGCTTGCCATATGCAACAAGATATTTTTTTTTTTTACTGGTGGTAGGATTGAGGGAAGAGGGTGATCTTGGGTTTCTCTATCACGCAATGCTCAATATCAGCCCGGAGTTTGGAATTGTGCCCGGTATGGCGATGGGCTCGCCCCCATCACGTCATCATCATCATCATCAGCCACAGGACGTCCACTGCTGAACATAGGCCTCCTCCAAAGATTTCCAGACCGACCTGTTGGAAGCGGCCTGCATCCAGCGACTTGCTGCGATCTTTATCAGGTCGTCTGTCCACCTTGTAGGCGGACGCTAAGGCTGCGCTTGCCAGTACGTGGACTCCATTCCAGAACCTTAAATATCTTTACATAGTATAAAATGAAATCGCTTCCGCTGTCTGTTCGCTTAGATCTTTTAAACTATTGAACGGATTGTAATGCAGTTTTCAGCAATAGATGGAGTGTTTCAAGAGGAAGGTTTATATGTATTTCACGCTATGACCCATGGAAGCAGGGCAGTAACATGCAGGTTAAACCGCGAGGTATTTGCATTCTATCTATTGCTGTAAACTACATCAAAATCCGTTGAATAGTTTAAAAGATCTAAGCGAAGGAAGCGGAAGCGACTTCATTTTATACTATGTAAAGATTTAGGTTTTTATTATTTTGTAACCGAAATTTTTCTGTAAGTTACATTTAATATCAATAAACAAGTATATTTTATTTTTGATGTGACTGCACTTACCATCATCATTTTGATTGATAAAGTTGACGTTATCAAAATCAACCGAGAACAGTCCTGCCATATCCAGTGTCATGGTCACACCATTATCCTCATTTAAAAATACATTAACCTCAAGTTATCAAGGCCTGTGTGACGAGGAATGTTTTAGAGTGAAAACATCGTGATCCATATGTATTGCAAACGACATATACATACATACATACATATATCCTTTTATATGACGAGACGAGCAAGTCGCTCGCCTCACGGTAAGCGCCACGCCTGCTCCATAAACAGAAGCAACGCCACACAGAACTTTGAATTACAAAGCACTGTATGGCACTGAACTGCGCTCGTCACCCCGAGACATGAGATGTTAAGTCTCAAAATGCCCAGTAATATCACTGGCTTCAATGTCCTTCAAACTGAAACAAAACAGTGCTTACACACTGTTGCTTGGCGGTAGAAATAAGACTGAAGAAAGAGATATAGTAGGTGAAACTTTTGCGAGTGGTAGAGCCAGGTATTTTCTGTTGCGTATAAAATAATGTATAATATTCAACTTAAGAAACCACCCTATTAGTGCCGACCCGACAGGCATGGCAATACCTTGGTAGAATTCTACAAAGCCCCCAGTACACAGGGTAGACGCATCAGGGCTAGCCCTGCATCCCGGATATACATCTACAGCCAAAATTCAGCTATAAATGGAATACTAAAAAGGTTTTAGCCCGTCTCATTTACATAGCGACCTTTAATTAACAATTTAAGCGCATCAAGTATTGCCAATAAAAATAATTACCATTCTTCCCATCGTCGCCATGTTTGATATTAATTCGCGCCATTTTGTATTTTTTAATGGCGTCCATATTGTTTTTTTCATTAACACAAAACGTTTATGTGTCTGATTGTGCTTAAAAAACGATTATAATTGAATTTGTTAAATGTAATTATGGGTGTTATTGTTTTAATTTTAAATGTCAAAGGATATCAGATAAAATACTTAAGATTTTAATCTGTAGTGGCTTTGTATTTTATAGGAAAATATTAAAAAAAACTAGTAAAGTGCGAATAAACATTTGGTTTCCACAGCATTAGCGACGGTTTTTAATATTTTTTAAATGCCAATAAGGGCACACCTCCTCTAAATGGTAGAGCCTCGCTGTTTTTAGTGATAGCCACGCTGTAGGCAGTTTGGTCTACAGCATGAATGGGCTGGCTCTACCGCATATTTACCAATGTCTCACAGACTTGGTTGTCGTTACGTAGTACTTGCTGTGGTAATGAGATATCCGGAGGCTCAAATCCCCATTCCTTTTCCCGATCCCTTAATTATCGCTTTCCTTTAAGTTCGGCAACTCGTCCATGATTCTTCGGGTATTGTGGATGTTCATGGGCGTTGGCGATCACTTACCATATTGTAATTTGATGATAAACACGAAAAAATGCGCAATGGCGGGAAATCGGAAAAAGTTTTTAACATAAACGTGTTCCAAATTCAAAATAATTAAAGAGTTGAAAAAAGAAAAGTTTTTATGTAACAGTATTTATGGCCAGACTAGTCCTACTAATATTATAAACGCGAAAGTTTGTAAGTATGGATGGATGGATGGATGTATGTTTGTTACTCTTTCACGTAAAAACTACTGAAGGGATTTTAATGAAACTTTACAATAATATAGCTTATACATCAGAATTAGGCATAAGCTACTTTTTATCGCGGAAAAAGCAGATCACGCGGGCGGAGTCGCGAGGAAAAGCTAGTTATATATATTTATATATTTTTTAGGAATACTTAACCGTCCCATCTCGTGAGTGGAATATGGAATATTCTTGGTTACTTAAATATTAACAATGTCTTATCATCGATGCTGCGTAAGCGATTCGTTCTTGTAGAAATTATTGGAAACACTGCAACGTCGGTAATCCTCTTTTATTAGCTTTTTTTTATTGAATGACGAGACAAACAAAGTGCTCGCCTGATGATAAGCGCCACGCCTGCCCATAAACAGAAGCAACACCACACAGAAATTTGAATTACAAAGAACCGCATGGCACTGAACTGCGCTCGTCACCCCGAGACAGTAATTTCACTGGCTACAATGTCCTTCAAACCGAAACACAACAGTGCTTACACACTGTTGCTTGCCCGCAGAAATATACAAAGCAGTGGTACCAACCCAGACGGCCTCTCGCATTATAATAACCCCCTCCTCCTTTTTGAATGAAGTCGGTTGAAAATAAATAGCACACTAACTGCAAGTAGCTCACTATTAAATAAATCACAGAATGTACACTGAATAGTGTTGTACGTGATGGTATAATCGTGACCTGATGCGAGCTCGCGGTCCATCTGCCGCGCCCGTCTTGTTACCGTTCCGCGTGTAGTGATGGGTCGCGTGTCGATATCGATGGAAATACATAATTTATAGCGTCGTTCGGAGAGTTGTCGTGTTTACTTATTTTTGAAGTTATACTTCTTTAGGCGCGTTATGAAAAAATGATGAGAGTGAAATTTTAAGATGCGCGCGCACCTGTGACACAAAATTAACAGTATGAAGCCGTCTGCTTAACCGCTCATTAAGTCTCGAAAAAAAAGCTACCAACAAAATAGGAATTGAACCTCGATATTAGTCGCGCATGTTGGTACGCTCGTCACCTCTGATCACTGTTTTCATAATTATAATATTTATCAACATGTCTCTAGTTTATACATTCACAACACGTGTTTGAGTTTCATACAAGTGCGAATTATATATGTGCTAATAAATTATATTCAGTAGTGATTTAAATTGAATATTTTGATTGATATTACTTACATACTATTTGTGAATATTAGTGAAAAAAATTGTGCTTATATACTTTTTCAAGTGCTCCAATATAATTGAGGTTAACTATCCGTATGTATTATCTATTGATATAAATTAAAATACTTTTATTTAATATAATTAACACTAAATATTATTAAATTATTAATGTTAAATACTTATTATTGGTTATTTAATATTCACAAAATAAAGAAATAAATTTAATAAAACATTTAATAAAAAGTTTGTGATAAAAATTAAAATTGAACATCAAATAATAATATGAATTTTTAATATTTGCTATTAAATTGAATAAGAAAATAAATATTTATTTATTTAATTTTTCAAATTTAAACTGAACTTTGTTGATTATCCTTTTCCAATCCTTCTATTATTTTATTGTAATCAATTATTTGCATGCAATTAAAAACTATTTTTTAATGATGCCAAAGAAGTATAACTTCTCACGCGCGTACATAAGTACACGCACCCATTTTTTTTTTTATAGCCTAGGCCGGCAAAGGAGCCAGTGGGTCACCTGATGGTAAGTGATCTCCACCGCCCATGTACGCCCATCACCAAAAGAAACATGGGCGCGTTGCCGACCTTAAAGAAAAGGGATAATTAGAGATTGGGAAGGGGAGGGGATTTGGGCTTCCGGATATCGCACTCACCGTACGAAACGCAGCAGCAAGCCGTTACTTTACGTCGGTTTTCTCTGAGACAGTGGTAACGACCCGGTCGAGCCAGCCCATTCATGCTGTAGACAAAACTGTCTACAGCGTGGCTCTACCACTCACAAATCACCAACTTATTAGCTGGAACGACGGGACGAGCAGCCACACCTGCCCATAAACAGATACATGCTGGTGGTAGGAGATTCATATCCGCCCGGATAGCGACCACCGTACACATGGTGTTAAAACCTGCCATAGTGATCATGGTGTGGATCGCGTTCCAGGATCGGCCAGTGTATATCCGGTTCTCCCGGCTTGCGACATAACTTGATGGTTAGTTGGTGCGGGTATAGGGGTACATGCTTGTATTACTTTGCCTGCATCGGATACCCGCCTGTCCTGTCGCAGGCCCCTCGATTTGCCGACAAACAATGAGTTTATCGATGGCGAAACCTTGTTCCCGTTGCGAGTTGTGGGTTAGATTGTGGGTTGCGCCATGTAATACCAAATCCATCGTAAAATTATTTATTTTTATAGCATAGGCCGGCAAACGAGCAAGTGGGTCACCTGATGGTAAGTGATCTCCACCGCCCATGCACGCCCACCACCAAAAGACTCATGGGCGCGTTGCCGACCTTAAAGGAAAGGGATAATTAGGGATGGGAAGGGGAAGCGATTTGGGCTTCCGGATATCTCAATCACCGTACGAAACGCAGCAGCAAGCCGCTACTTTACGTCGGTTTTCTGTGAGACAGTGGTAATGACCCGGTCGAGCCAGCCCATTCATGCTGTAGACTAACTGTCTACAGCGTGGCTCTACCACTAAAAAATCCAGACGAATCGTCAAATTATGACAGGCGGATGCTGATATTGAACCAGTATCACGCCAGACAGAAATGTCGACAATCGATAACCATGTCGCATCACTATCGGTCGTGAGAGGCGCTCCGATGTGGCCTACATATTATAACGAACTGTGCACATGAGAGGTAGACGTGGCGCAATACCTCGCCTACCATCTTCATGGAAACATCACTAGATGCTACCACATACCACACCCGCGTATTGCATTCTTAAAGTCGGTTAAAACTCAATATTGTAAAGGCATTTTTTTTTGTAATGTAGAACGGCAAACGAGCAAGTGGGTCACCTGATGGTGAGTGATCTTCACCGCTTATATAGGCCCACAATATCAGAAGAATCATAGGCGCATTGCCGACTTTAAAGGGAAGGGATTCGGAAGGGGAGAGGGATTTGAACCTCCGGATATCTCACTCACCGTATAAAACGCAGCAGCAAGCCGCTACTTTACGTCGGTTTTCTGTGAGACAGTGCTAACGACTCAGTCGAGCCGGCCCATTCGCACTGAAGACAAAACTGTCTACAGCGTGACACTACCGTGGTGGTGCGTGGTTGAATAATTGGCTCTTAATATAATTATCGCAAAAAACTAAAGAGGACGTAGCGAGAAAAACCCAAACGTCAGTGATGACGTCAGCGGTGACCCAGATCATCGATAGTGAACAACAAATCACGCTTTTTTTACAATACAATACATTTTTTTCTTCAAATTTATATAAATTTATTTTCTACTAGCTTCCGCCCGCGGCTTTGCCTGCGTGGAATTAGGACATTTACAAATGATTTAGTGACTGTCTATTTTGTATATAATATAAGTCAGGTAATACCCTGTCTCTGAACCAATTTTCAACAAAATTGGTTCAGAATTTTCGGTGTGATTGATGAATATCAAGATTCCTGTTTTATCCCAAGGGAGCATTTAATCGGGATAAAAAGTATTCTATCACCCAAGTCATACTCTGTCTGTATACCAAATTACATCAAAATCCGTTCAGTAGTTTCAGCGTGATTGACGGACAAACATCCAAACAAACAAACTTTCACATTTATAATTATTAGTGTGATTTTTTAGTTAGATTTTCTATAAAAGTGTGATTTTTAGTTTTTTTTTACTATTATTTACTGACTGCACTACGGTTGCCATCAGGTGTAGTGCAGTCATTTTGCCGTGCTGGCATAAAAAAAATAAGTTGAATTTTATTTAGTGTTAATGCTTTACACTCCGTTACTGAATACAGAAAATGGTTTATGCTTCGTTAGTAACTATAGAAACAATTTAAATTTATGTAGAGGAATAATTGAATCCTCAGAAATTACTTAATGAAAATTGAGTGTGAGTGGAAGAGCCACGCTGTAGACAGTTTTGTGTACAGCATGAATGGGCTGGCACGACCGGGTCGTTACCACTGTCTCACAGAAAACCGACGTAAAGTAGCGGCTTGCTGCTGCGTTTCGTACGGTGAGTGAGATATCCGGAAGCCCAAATCCCCTCCCCTTCCTAACCCCTAATTATCCTTTTCCTTTAAGGTCGGCAACGCGCCCATGATTCTTTTGGTGGTGGGCGTACATGGGCGGTGCGGATCACTTACCATCAGGTGCCCACTTGCTCGTTTGCCGGCCTATGCCATATAAAAAAAAAATAGATGCAATAACATTTCAATTCACATGAAGTAAAAAATTAGATGTTGATTTTATTTTGATAAATTCATTAACTTAAATCAACAATTTAAAGTTCTATTTTACGTAATCGTACACGGGCAATGTTTTATTTTTAAATGACGGAATTTAAACTACTTAAACCGAATGAATTTAGTAAAATTTAAATACATTCATAGTAAAATTTGGATTTAAGTAGGTTAAATACCGTATTTTACAAAAATAAATTAATTAATTACACAAATTGAACATTTCCCATGTACAATTATGCAAAATAGAACTTTAAATTATTGATTTAAGTTAATGAATTTAGTAAAATAAAATTGACATCTCAATTTTTACTTGACGTGGATTGAAATGTTATGGCATATTTACATATAATTAAAGTTTATTGGCGTTTCTGACTGCGTTAGGATTTTCATTCCCAATTTCATTCATGTTAATGTTGGAACTCTTTTTTATAGCACAGGCCGGCAAACGAGCAAGTGGGTAACCTGATGGTATGTGATCTCCACCGCACTTGTACGCCCACGATACCAGAAGAATCATGGGCGCGTTGTCGACCTTAAAGGAAAGGGATGATTAGGGATTGGGAAGGGGAGGTGGATTCCGGCCTCTGGATATCTCACTCACCATTCGAAACGCAGCAGCAAGCCGCTACTTTACGTCGGGTTTCTGTGAGACAGTGGTAACGACCACTCTACCGCTGCCCTCACCATCAGGTGTAGTGCATTAATTTTGCCGTACTCTGATAAAAAAACATAGATTATTCACTTAAACTTTTTGACTATCCTGCAATTCGAAGCCGCTGCATAACGGGTCTGAAAAACAAAGTTTTCCGTCTAATACCTTAGTTCCCAAAGTGGTCCAGGTGGACACCCAAGAGTCCACGGGAGCCTTGACGGGGGTCTAAGTTGGCGTGACAAAAAAATGGGGGTTCACAATTCGTAAGCGAGGGGACCACGAAAATGTATCTGCCTTCGATAGTGAAGAACTAAAATGTTGACTTGACTTCTCATATCAATGTAGGCAGATAATATTTTAAGAAGCTCAGCGACTGTTACTTGTAAAAACTTGCATATTCCATATTCAGTACAACGAGTTTTGGGAATATGGTAGAAATTTAGCTGCAGGAACCACCTAAATTTTTAAAGTGGTCTATGAGAATAAATGTCTAGGTACCTCTGGTCTAATACGTATGAAAATCGCTTTTACCTCTGCATTCATCCAATCCACCATTAACCAAGCTATAAGATAAAGTTATAAATAAGTCAGCACTAAGTTTAACAAGGTCGTAACTTATAATTTAAGTATTAAGTGGACGCCGCAGAATGGTAGCATTCACTTTGACAACATAAATGGAACAATAATGGTTGAACCGATTGTCGGGTTTGGGCATGTGATTGAGCAACGATTGGTGTTGCAAATCTTGTATATAATTTAACAATACTAGCCCTGTATTTACCCCACTGCTGGGCAAGGGCCTCCTCTACTAAATGGGACGGGTTAGGCCTTAATCCACCACGCTGGCTTGATGCAGAATCGCAGATTTCACATACCTTCGAATTTCTTATGGAGGTTAAATAAATAAATAAATACACCCAACAGTCACACACATAGTCCTGACTCCACAGTAAGATACGAGTCTTGTGCCGTGGGTATCGGGAACTACGAGAGACTTTCGGTCTCAACACCCAGACCCCGAAACTAAATAAGAAATTATTTGTGGATCACACAAACATTTGTCTCGGTGCGGGGATCGAACGTTCACAAGGCTACTCGCCCGCACCGCCACGATTCGATATAGAATAGTAGACAAAATATCCGAACTTCAATACTTCCAACTTTGAATTTCAAAGCACTGAACTGCGCTTGTCACCCTGAGACATAAGATGTTATCATAATGTTCAGTAATTTCAAGTAAGTAAGTTGGTCACTTGCAGCTTGCACTTGCAGCGATAGCTCAGTGGGGAGTGGTATGGACTGTCGAGACGAAAGTCGCAGGTTCGAAACCAGACCCAAGAGCATACACCACTGACTTTTCTAAGTTACGTGTATATTAATTGTTAATTATCGCTTGCTTTAACGGTGAAGGAAACATCGTGAGGAAACCTGCATACTTGAGAACTCGATAAGATTTTCTAAGCTATGTGAAGTCTGCCAACCCGCATTAGGCCAGCGTGGTGGACTAAGGCCTAATCCCTCTCATTCAGTAGGAGTAGGCCCGTGCCCAGCAGTGGGACGTATATAATACAGGGCTAGTAAAAAAAAATAGTTGGTCACTAAACATTCGATATAGGATAGAATACAACATATCCGTGTTCCGTCTGATATATGGGCCGGTGCTCGGTGTGGTAAGTGGTATAAGAGAAAGGCGTTCACTCGGGTTAAACGCAATATGTTTAGATTAACATCGCTATAAATTCTACGCATTTGTTGGTAGGTAATATCCAAAAGCGATCGAGAGATACGGAACGCTGTGAGATATATGAATCTCTGGGTTAGGGTCGGGTTATGGCGATGAGCGGCAGCGGATAGGTAATCAATAATTGGATTTGTTCTACCAAAATATACCCGGTCATATTTTTTTTATAGCATAGGCTGTTAAACGGGCAATTATGGTCACCTGTTGGTAAGTGATCTCCACCGCCCATGTACGCTCACAATACCAGAAGAATCACGGGCGCGTTGCCAACCTTAAAGGAAAGTGCTAACTAGGGATTGGGAAGGTGAGGAGTCGGGTCTCCAGATATCTCACTCACCGTACGAAACGCAGCAGCAAGCTAGCAGCTTGCTTTATGTCGGTTTTCTGTGAGACAATGGTAACGACCCGGTCAGGCCGGCCCATACATGCTGTGAACAAAGCTGTCTACAGCGTGGCTCTACCAATAATATAATCTAGAATAAGCGTTAATATAAATCAGACGTTCGTGGACCATTCGCTCTGAATTATTTTATATATGTAGCTTGGTTCATACATATTTTTTATTTCAGATTTTGTTTGTTTATAGCATAGGCCGGCAAACGAGCAAGTGGGTCACCTGATGGTAAGTGATCTCCACCGCCCATGTACGCCCACCACCAGAAGAGTAATGGGTGCGTTGCCGACCTTAAAGGAAAGGGATAATTAGGGATTGGGAAGGGGAGGGGATTTGGGCTTCCGGTTATCTCACTCACCGTACGAAATGCAGCAGCAAGCCGCTACTTTACGTCGGTTTTCTGTGAGACAGTGGTAACGATCCGGTCGAGCCAGCCCATTCATGCTGTAGACAAAACTGTCTACAGCGTGGCTCTACCACTCAAATTTCATACGAATATATTGGTACTTTTTGGCATAATTAGGTCCAATTAGGTAGGTAGGCAAATCTTCTTTTGTAATACAATAGAGAAAATTATAAGTTAAAAACACAATCGTGCGTTTGACTGCAAATTTAAAGGTTCAATTGATTAAATTTAATTTCCCGCTCCGCTCTTCACCGTGTCCCATGTGTTATTTACGCAACAGCCGTAGTACGGTAACAATGACTACCGAATGTATAAATTGACGCATAATTCTAGTGGCCGCGGTGTGAGAATCGATCTGATGCGATACTCCAAGTGTGGAGATGTAGCGGGCGCTGCGCCGGGTAGATTTATTTATACAACGTGTTAAAATACTATGTGATCATATTTAAGGGTATATATAAAGGTCGCAGGAAGTCGCTGGATGCAGGCCGCTTCCAACAGGTCGGTCTGGAAATCTTTGGGAGAGGCCTGTGTTCAGCAGTGGACGTCTTGTGGCTGATGATGATTCCTGACAGTGAGTGTTTATGTATCGGATCTAATATAGGCTAGACATACTAAAATTTCGCGCTAATCGCAGTGAGTTTACTGTTATCCGTTGAGTGATTTTACTGTTATCCCTCATTCAGTAGAGGAGGACCGTGCCCAGTAGTGGGACGTGTATAATACAGGGCTAGTATTATTATGACACAAGACTCGTATCTTACTGTGGGGTCAGGACTATGTGTGTGACTGTTTGTATTTTTTTTTTGCTGTGTGACGTTATGCTGTTAGCCTGACGAGAGTCGGCTTTCTACAGCTTCACCGGAGTTTCGGGCGAGGGCTTTAGGCGCTCTCAACCCTTAATTGGGTGTATTAAGTACAGTAATACCCCGGACTTGCGCGATAGGTGGGACCGAGCTATAACCGTGTAAGTCGAATTCCCGTAAGTCGGGGTACAACTTTGCATGCACTATTGAGTGACATAATTTGAGGTTATCAATAAAACACAACGTATGTAAAACAATTCAAGCGGAACACGTCCGAACCTGTCGTATACGGACCACTAACATGGCGGAATAGGAGAGCTGACGCGTGCGGCGATCAAAAAGAATAACCGCGTATCTCCGAATTCGTGTAAAACGGGGTAGCGTAAGTTGGGGTATTACTGTATAATTATTTTTCAATCCGCTTCGCTTATAAACTTGTCCTGCACAGAAAGTAAGAGCTGTGCGACCAATCAGAGGCGTAAGTGAAGGCGGCCGGCGATATTATTGTTTTAGGATAAGCCGTGTGCATTAAATAAGCCATTATACGCAAAATGGTCGGCGGGACTAGACAAAAACACTTTGAAATTAAATGAAATGAAATTTACAAATTTTCCTATGTTGAATATTATACATTTTTTATCCGAAGACGGCAAGGCGACTACACTATGATGGTAAGCGTAGTGCAGTCCAAAACTAGCGACCACCGACAAGCAATGAGTTTATCGGTGGTCACCAGAATCTTGCCGGCCTGTATAAATGAAAGACGCCTCTCCGAAGTGGTAAGAAGCACAGGCCCCTTGTGCCTGCGACAGGACAGGCGGATGACCGATGCAGGCACAGAGATACAGGACTGTACCCCTATATCCGCCCCAACCAACTATCAAGTCATGTCGCAAGCCCCTCGGGAGAACCGGATATACACTGGCTGATCCTGGATAGCGATCCACACAAGGTGTGTGGGTCACTATGGCAGGTTATAATACCATGTGTACGGTGGTCGCTATCCGGGCGGATACGAATATCCTACCACCAGCTGCGAACCTACAGTAGTCCAGTTGGACTAAGCCCTAACCCCTCTCATTAGAAGAAGGGGCTCGTGCCCAGCAATGGGACCAGTAGCTGGGCTAGAGACTCCTCCAACACCTCCCTAACCTTCTATCTGATTAATTTCGTTGCGGGACAAAGACATTTAGGCATTCCCAGAGACTCGCCTAACTTCACTGCTCGGTGTCGACAACAATGCGTGCCACTGTTGATCCTGGTGCACAGGAGTTACAGTGGCGGGTGTGTGAGGCGGGATAGTCTCTAAAGTAGCTGGGCTAGTATTATTATAGTTACTGGAAGAAATTACAGCACGAGTTAAGGGTGTATATCAGACAGGCAATCAATTCACCAATTACATCGACTACACACGACCGGTACAATTGACAGGGCGCCTATTCTATAAATCTGAAACGAAGCAACGAAGTTCGAAACGTACATAGAGTGCACTAGGTATAGAATTGCCATTACAATAATAATATTTTTGATTTATATTACTATCGCAAAGATTAATTTGTAAGTCAAAACTGTGAAAAATGATTGATTTTACTTATTTAGTATTGTTCCTTAGAATACTTTTGTTTAAGTGATAAAAAAGAAAAAAATACATAAAAATTATAAAACATATGTATTCCCTTTTATTAATTTATTAAGGTTTTCCAGCAGACTTAACACTATTATTACAATAATACTTACATTATATATATTAAGTTGTAATGCAAGTCCAATTTAGGAAAACTCATCATGTACTTCTGTACTGTTAAATGTCATATTGATAGGATTGAAAAAAATCAGAAACGCTTTCTTTTCTTTCTTAAAAACAAAATACACCAGCTTAAAACATACACTGACCTTTTATCTAGTTTTAATAGTTCAGTTTGGAAAGTCGTCGTTGGATTGCAGTACAAATTCTATTGGTCAAGATTCCGACTGGCTTACTGGATTGTCCTGAGCTAATTTCAAAACTGCGATAGCTCAGCGGGGAGTGGTACTGAACGTCAAGACGAAAGTCGAGGGTTCGAAACCAGCCCCAAGAGCATACACCTCTGACTTTTCTAGGTTACGTGTATATTAATTGTTAATTATAGCTTGTTTTAACGGTGAAGGAAACATCGTGAGGAAACCTGAATACCTGAGAAATCGATGAGATTTTTCGAAGCTATGTGAAGTCTGCCAACCCGCATTAAGCCAGCGTGGTGGACTAAGGCCTAACCCCACTCATTCAGTAGACGAGGCCCGTGCCCAGCAAGGGGGCATGTATAATACAGGGCTATTAAAAAAAAATCAAAACATGTTTTAACGACTTTT
The DNA here is from genome assembly GCA_949126905.1 of Amorpha juglandis. NCBI lineage: Eukaryota > Metazoa > Arthropoda > Insecta > Lepidoptera > Sphingidae > Amorpha > Amorpha juglandis. Next base: position 5,157,199 of record OX421393.1, read on the forward strand.
TTTATTTTAATCACAATATTTTATATTAGAAATATTACTATTATGATGGATATTCTAGGGTACATTAGGTCTACATTTTCGAACTGCGTTGCTTCGTATCGTTTTATAGAATAGCCACTCAACACTCGACTTTTGTTAGACGGACATACCGTGTGTCCATTGTGATTTATATTTGCACTAGATGTGGTACATAATATTGATTTTATATGTTCCATTTTTAGACAAAAACCTTATGGTACTACGTTTGGGTGTCTCATATTTTTTTTTATAACATAGACCGGCAAACGAGCAAGTGGGTCACCTGATGTTAAGTGATCTCCTCCGCCCATACACGCCCAGAATAACAGGTGAATCATGGTTGCGTTGCCGACCTTAAAGAAAAGGGATAATTAAGGGATTGGGTAGGGAAGGGGGATTTGGGCCCCCGGATATCCCACTCACCGTACGAAACGCCGCAGCAAGCCGCTACTTTACGTCGGTTTTCTGTGAGACAGTGGTAACGACCCGGTCGAGCCAGCCCATTCATGCTGTAGATAAAACTGTCTACAGCGTGACTCTACCACTCGAATATTCTTTATGGTGTCTAGGTAGCTATCGCTGTATTGTCTATTTCTACCGTCAAATAGCAGTGTGTGAGCACCATTGAATGGGTTCCGGTATAAAGGATATTATAGCTAGTGAAATTACTGGGCATTACGAGTCTTTGTCTTAGACTGGTTACTTTATGCCTGGAGGTTATGAGCATAGTCAAATAAAATGAGAAATTTAATTAGACCGTGGTGTTGCTACTGTTTGTCAGCTAGGCGTGGCGCTGACGATCAGCCGAGCGACCTGCTCGTCATGTCATTAATTATACAAATAAAAAAAAAACAGTCGTAGAATGGTCTAAAATAAATTTATCTCACTCAATAATCATAAATAAATAAACGCGGCCGCATCCAGTAGTGAAACACGGGGCCCCGTAAAATTATGGTCATTAGAAAGGAGTGCAATAGTCTGACAATATGCGCCGGTCGAATGCCCTTCGATGTGAGATAGCCAGACCACCGGTCTGCGAACGTTTACGGACTTGGGGTAGTGACTGGGGTGCCTGACCCCCTAGCGTTGAAATAAGATTAGATGTTGTCACTTACATTACTTTTTTTAACCAATTTTTGTTGTGTTTTTACAAAATGGTTTCTTTTTAGTATTGTTTTCTGTTGCGTATAAAATAATGTATTCAATTCAGTATAGGAAACCACCCTACTGGTAATTTGGTAATCATTTACCATTAGGTGACTCTCATGCTCGTTTGCGTCTCTCTTTTCTGCCTGGCGTTATCTCATAATGAGAAAAAATAATGAAAAATCTAAATGTTTATTTTGCAAGTAGGCCACAAAGGTGGTAGAGCCACGCTGAAGACAGTTTTGTCTACGGCACGAATGGGTCGACTTGACCGAATCGTTACCACTGTCTCACGGAAAAATGACGTAAAGTAACGGCTTGCTACTGCGTTTCGTACCGTGAGTGAGATAGCCGGAGGCCCAAATTACCCTTCCCTTTCCAATCCCTTCCCTTTAAGGTCGGCAACGCGTCTATGATTCGTCTAGTATTGTGGGCGGTGGAGATCACTTACCATCAGGTGACCCACTTGCTCGTTCGCCGATCTGTGCAATAAAAAAAAAGTAAAAACATTATTGTTTGGACAATCACATTTAGTATTGCGTAATTTCTCACTGACCCCCCTCTTAAAGAATATTATCCCAAGTCCGGCCCGCAGCTTACTAATTCGATGTTGTTTTCCACTGTGTACGACATCGCGCTCTGCTCACCGTGCATTTCAATGGATGCAAATTTGGCGCACGCCGTGGGAATCTGGGCCGGCCGCCGTCTCGGTGTACATTCACTGCTGTGACAGATGTAGTGTTGTCCGGTGGTTTTTAATTGGTGATGGTGAAATGATATGAGTACGGTACTTTTAATTTTTTTCTTTTTATATAATCGAATGATGAGACGAGCAAGTCGCTCGCCTAATGGTGAGTGCCACGCCTGCCTATAAACAGAAGCCACACAGAATTTCGAATTATAAAGCACTGCATGACACTGAATTGCACTCGTCACCCCCGAGACATAATGTTAAGTCTCATAATAACCAATAATTTCACTGGTTTCAATGTCCTTCAAACCGAAATACAACAGTGCTTACACACTGTTACTTGGTGGCTGAATAGACAATGCGGCTGGAGTGGCTGGCGACTGGATGGTGGGTAGCGACCACCGTACATATGGCGTAAGGCCATAGTGGTTAGTTCAGGCAAATCTATATCCTGTAACATCAAACCAGCATAATTCTGCTGATCGTCGAGGAACGCTATGTTTCTTGAATTTCATTATATTAAGACTACATTGTACTTAATATTAGGTCCAGTGTAGTTCTGCCGTCATAACTAAGAATGCAGTAATCGCAAAATGGCGGTTACGAGATAAACGCAAAAAACATATTTCATATCACCTGAGCAAGATGTTCGTATTTTATTGGTCATAATATATATCTAAAAATTCGGAAAAAAATCAAGCTTTTACAAGATAATTTTCCTTTATTTCATTTACTAATATATGCAATTATAATACGTATTACTGCGTTTTGGTTTAGTATCAGGTCGTTTCCGAGTCACAGGATACTAAAATTAAATGCAGCATTTGCGCGTATTACTGCATTTTGTCTTAGCACAACTCGATTACTGCATTATTTTTTAATAATTATAGCCATTATTATATGCTCGGAACTAAGAGTTGGAGTGTACTGTGTCTTCTCAAGGACTTATACGGGTTACAGGTTAAGTCGACCTAGATCTATTATGTTTTTATACCCAAGTGGTAGGTTTCATGGTTAAGGACTAGATATTATTTTTTACTACATCCCGGAAGCATTATATCAAGGTTTTTTTTCTAAGAATTGTGATATCACCCTAGCTTGTTATACCTTATTGGATAGCTAAAGCAACGTAGATATTATTTAGCGCATCTGCAGCATGGCTGTCATAGACTTTTTTTGAAATATTTCTACAAGAACAAAAAGTTTTTACAAATTAATTTCTTTTTTTAAACTATCAATCGTCCATTGCGACCCAGTTGGGAAATTTACATGTGGTTTTTGTGTTGAAAGTAATGAAAAAACTTATTTACTATACAAAAATCGCATAAACAAATAAATTTGAGACACAAAACACAAAATAAAGAAGAGAATAGGCAAAAAATCGGTACTTTTTTTACGAAAATCTTCAAAGTCGAATATTTTGAGAACGTTAGGTTCGGGATAGGGTGTTTCATAGTAAAATCAGTCAGGAATGATGGAAACTATAATCTCTTAACGGATCTAGGTCGACTTAACCTGTAACCCAGTAGGTAATGTTTAATACTGCGTTTTTTCTTATCATTGAAGCAGTTTTTATGCAAGTACGGCGAAAATCATTACATAAAAAACATACTTCGATTGAATTTTTTTATGAAAATATATTTTTCTCCTGTACATGAACCTCTAGGGATGCCATTTCTGGAAAAAAGTGAAAATCACAAAAATGTCGATTACTGCATTCTTCGTTATCAGGGCAGAGTTACTTTGCCGTGACAGGATAGAAGGAAACTTTTTAATTTCTATAATTGTTGAAGTAAAGCTTCTTTAGCACCGTTGTGATTTAAAAATGCGATGAAACGAAAAAGCGACAGTAAACAGAGACAAACATGGTCATAAATAGGATTTAGCCTGAGAGAGAATGAGATAGATTACAAGTGTACAGTGTTTTCTGTAATCTTCGTCTCCTCTTTGTTTTTTTCTCTCTTTATTGGGAAGGCAAAGGACTGCATATTATACAGCCTCATCATCTTACAAAGCCGTCGTATATGCCTAATACTTGCTTCGGTCTAAACGCTCTACGTCTATTATATGTTTATACGTATGCTATCACGTGTCTTTGCGCCTGCGTACATCGAAGCCTTCGGAAAATGTATCATAAACAACGTAGTGTACCATTCACGTGTTTTATTTTTAATGCATTAGCGTATTAAAATTCGTTGGTTAATTAATTTATATAAATTATTCTGAATTTTCAGTACTGCCGTGTGTGAATTGCACTCACATTTATTTAATTTTATATTTTACATTGTTATACGTGTTTTATGATGATATTAAAACTTTTTTTCTATTTTTTTTACACATGCTGGTGGGAGGATACTTGTATCCGACCGAATAGCGACCACGGTACATTGGTGCTGAAACCTGCCAAAGTGGCCCACCTCGTGTGGGTCGCGTTCCAGGGTGAGCCAGTGTATATCCGGTTCTCCTCAGGGGGCTTGCCCCCTGATCCCAACCCTTTTCCCATCCCTTTTTCCTGCCCCTCCCCTTTGGCCCTTTGGAAGGCCGTCATGATCTTGCAGACCTACGATGGACACATTGTTTATCGTCGGTTGACACTATTCTTGGATTGCGCTACACTTACCATCAGGTGTAGCGTAGTCACTTTGCCGAGCCAGGATAAAAAAAAACACGATCGCACAGAATTTATGGAATATTACTGCAGGGTTACTAGTAATAATTCGACATTTGGCGGTTATTAAACGCTGGAAACTGTTAATTATATCCTTTCGAATTAATTTGCTATTTATTTGTATGATTATCGACCGTCAAAAAACATGTAAGGACTGTTACTAATTATTATTGATTTCTTTATTAATTTCAATGTATGTTGAATGTGCAATATCCCGTGATTTAGCTCCTTAATTAGGAACATTCCTAATTATATGGATAGATGTAAATGCTAGAACCAATTTGTAGATGGAATAGAATCGATGGATGGCTACAGCATGAATGGACCGGCTCGATCGGGTTTGTACCGCTGTGAGTGACATTTCTGGAGGCCTAACACCCCCTCCCATTTGCAATTCCTTAATTACCCCCTATAGGAAATAAGGTTATAAGCGAAAATAAAATAGACTGTGAATTTTTAAGTCTACTACTGTGACCTAGCAATACAAGAAGAAGCAATGTTAGGTATGGGCGTTCACTACTGAATAAAATAGTCCTCTTTAGTCCACCACGCTGCTCTAATGCGGGTTGGCAGACTTCACATACTTTCGAATTCCTTATAGAGAACTTCTCGAATATGCCGGTTTCCTCACAACGTTTCCTTCACCGTTTAAGCAAGCGATAATTAACAATTAATACACACATTACTATTTACTTAGAAATGTCTAGAGGTTTTTGTTAGCCGACATACGGTATAAAAAAGTTTGTGTGTGCAATTCCCGACAGAAGATAAAACTTCAGAATTATTAAAATAAATTAATTAACCAACGAATTTTAATACACAAATGCAAAAAAATAAAACACGTGAATAATACACCACGTTGTTTATGACACGTTTTTCAAAGGGTTCGTTGTACGCAGGCACAGAGACACGTGATAGCATACTTGTAATCTATCTCATTCTGTCGCAGGCTAAATCCTATTTATGAATATGTTTGTCTCTTGTCGTTACGTATTTTCGTTTCATCTAGTTTCAAATCAGAACGATTCTAAAGAAGTTTCACTTCAAAAAAAAAAATACTTTCTTTTGCTTTTTATATTTGTTCACTTCTTAACTTCTCAGGTATAAAGATATCCTCACGATGTTTCCTTCACCGTTTAAGTAAGCGATAATCAACAATTAATACACACATAACTTACAAATATTTTGCTCTAGAGGTTTTTGTTAGCCGACCTTCGGTATAAAAAAAATTGCATATGTGTCGACACAATTGGACCATTGCCTCGTAATTCGGTAGCGTTCGACTCAGCGCCAATACAATCCACGCCCACTTTATCTGATTAATGTATACAATAAAATACTATTCGACGGGCAAGTAGTGGGAATGGATTTAAGTTTTTTTTTCTTTATAACAGAGGCTAGAAAACGTGCAAATGGGTCACCTGATAACCGACCATTTTTTTTATCCGAGCACGGCAAAGTGACTGTACTACACCTAATGGTAAGCGTAGTGCAGTCCAAAAAACTAGCGATCACCGACAAACAATGAGTTTATCGGTGGCCACCAGAATCATGCCGGTCTGTATAAATGCTTCTTCCCTCTTCGGAGAGGGAAGAAAAATTAAAAAAAAAATTGTTTGCTGGAAAACTTTCAAGTTATAACATAAAACAAAGTCGCTATCTGCTTCTCGTATGTCTATTCATTTCTCTTAAACTATGCAATTGATTTAAATGCCGTTTTCAATATCAATTTTTTTTTTATCCTGGCTCGGCAAAGTGACTACGTTACACCTGATGGTAAGTGTAGCGCAATCCAAGAATAGTGTCGACCAACGATAAACAATGTGTCCATCGTAGGTCGGCAAGATCATGCCGGCCTGCCAGGCCAGGGGGGAGGGGAAGGAAAAGGGATGGGAAAAGGGTTAGGATCAGGGGGCAAGCCCCCTGGGGAGAACCGGATATACACTGGCTGACCCTGGAACGCGACCCACACAAGGTGGGCCACTATGGCAGGTTTTAGCACCAGTGTACGGTGGTCGCTATCCGGTCAGATATAAGTATCCTCCCACCAGCAATTAGCATTAGCATTTAGAGCCTTAGTTACCAAAGTAGCCCAGGTGGACCCCCAGGGGTCCACGGGAGACTCGACGTGACTAAAAAATGGGGGTTGACAATTCGTAAGCGGGGCACCACGAAAATGTATCTGCTTTCGATAGTGAAGAACCAAAATGTTGGCTTGACTTCACCTATCAATGTAGGCGGATAATATTTTAAGAAGCTCAGCGAGATTTTTTGTCGAGTTTTGGGAATATGGTAGAAATGTAGCTGCAGGGGGTCCACCGGAACCAGGTAAATTTTGAAAGTGGTCTACGAGAAAAAAGTCTGGCAACCTCCGATTTTGAGTATTTATTCCGAAAGGTGTATATGTATATCACGCTATGACCCATGCGAGCAGGGCAGTAATATGGCTGCGATGTAACCGCAAAAAACAAATAACATTTATTATAATATACCTGGTAAATACTGATTACTGACCGCCGATGCCGGGCGTGGCACTGCTAATGTTACACGAGTATTTTTCTACTTATATCTACATCTACACTATCTACACCAGTGTTTCCCAACGTGGGGCCCACGCCCCACAGGGGGCCAATTTGATAGTCATCATCATCATCATCATCATCAGCCACAAGACGTCCACTGCTGAACATAGGCCTCTCCCAAAGATTTCCAGACCGACCTGTTGGAAGCGGCCTTCATCCAGCGACATCCTGCGACCTTTATCTTTATCAGGTCGTCTGTCCACCTTGTAGGTGGACGTCCAACGCTGCGCTTGCCAGTACGGGGCCTCCATTCCAGTCCTTTCTGCCCCATCGGTTATCGGTTCTGCGAGCTATGTGGCCTGCCCACTGCCACTTGAGCTTGCTAATCCGCTGAACTATGTCGGTGACTTTCGTTCTTCTTCAATTTGATAGTAAAGGGGGGCAATTTATAAATGGACTCAACACGACTTTAACCCTTTCGCTTTGGGTTATTTAAATGCAATGCTAGATTGCGGTGACAAAGGACATTGTCAAAAATGGCCTATGAATCAACACGCATGAAACATTTACTATAACTATTATTATTATTTATAATGTACATTATAATTATTTCAATAGAACGGACACTTTTTAATTTCGAAAACAATTTAAAAAGTATTCACTTCCGTCATAGTCCTCGGTATTATAATTTTTGGTTCAAATTCGGGTTTTTAATAGGCAAAGGTATTGTAGCTCATACAGCCAAGTCTTTGTAAAAGCACTCTTAATAAGAGTTTGACACAGACAAACGTCAGTATTCTCAAAACTCAAGTGTTGAGAATACTGACGCTTGTCTGTGTAATTAAAAACCATTATTTTATTAACCATGATTATGGTTTTTAGTCACAATCAGTCCGATATGATGTCGCGGAACCATAATACGGCTTGTCAAAATGATTTTTTTTAATTTATTTATGGCTTCGCATTATTATGCATTTCGCCAATGACAAGTGTAATTTATTCTCAAGTCTTCACAAGAACGATGAAATATCGGTGTGGAAGTTTCAAGGACTTGTTGGAGTTTTGGTGTGCATTCTTTCCAGTACGATACTTAATTCACTTATTTCAATATTTCCATACACTGTTCATCGCCGTAAATGTTTATTGCACAAATCCACACCACTTTTATACAACAAACACAACATTAAACTAGTTTTTGAATTAAATTAAAATCAGCGAAGAACCGCACTGTCAGAATTCCCGCCAAAACTCCGTCAAAATGAATTAACAGATAACAACATTTGACATTTGATAGTATTTATTGGCTTAATTATAACCTCAAAATCCGAAAGTATTTTATTTATTTTTCGGAATTCTCAAGTGTCCGTAGTTTTAATTTAGTTTCAATCAAATATATACAATATCTAAAACCCAAAAAGTAAATTCACGTCCATGTTGGTTCTTAGGCCAACTATGTATGGACGACGAACAATGTCCTTTAACAAAAAACTGCTAAGGTGGGGCATGGCCTAAAAAAGGTTGGGAAACATTGATCTACACTAATACTATAAAGAGGAAAGATTTGTATTTTTGTATGTAACGAATAAACTTAAAGACTACTTGACCGATTTGAAAAAAAAATTGCCGTTAGAAAGCTACATCATCACTGAGTAACGTAGGCTACTTTTATCTCGGAAAAAGCAGATCACGCGGGCGGAGCCGCGAGGAAACGCTAGTGTTTTATAAATTAATGGTGTTTATTAATATGCTGGTGGTTTTTTTTTATTTAATGGAATGACGAGACGATCAAGGCGCTCGCCTGATGGTAAGGCGCCACGCTTGCCCATAACAGAAGCAACACCACATAGAAACTTTGAATTACAAAGCACAACAGTGCTTACACACTTCCAGTGGTACCAACGCAGACGGCCTCTTGCATACGAGGGACCTACTACCTTCGGCTGTCTCTATGTAATGCAGTCACTATGTCGTGGTCGGATAACAAAAACTGTCCGTTAAGAGTGCGCATAAACCCAGCAAATTTCTAAAATTCACCCGCGAGCCCGCACACACCCCGCTCATCGAACACGATCGCACGCTAAAACACAATATATACTTGTCTCGCTCGTTCAACGCGTATCTTCCGTAGTATACGTAAAATAATTATATAAAACAGTGGGTATTCTTTTTTCTTATATTTTACTTAGTGCGTATTTTAACTTTGTGTATTATTTTGTAATAAGTAATTGTACATTTAATATTATTATTAGGGTTCCGCTTTCGTATCCAAAGGGTAAAAACGGGACCTGTGTGCGTCTGTCTGGCTGGCTATATTAGTCCAATCAATTTAGGTGTTCACCTCGGAAAATTGACACCACGTAAAACATGTATTTTGGCATCCTAACTGTTCTAAAAAATCACATATAATTGGATGGTCGCAAGTTTTAAAATTAGAGGTCAAAGGTTACAAAATCGATTTCTTTTTGTAATTTTTTGCCAATATCTCGTTTTCTATGGGTTTTACGCTATTCGTAGCTATTATCGATATTGTAGAGAATTAAATTCTCTACAACTTTTGTATTTAACATTTTTTCATAGCTTAAACTGCTTTCGAGATACAGGGTAGAGTGCGCGCGGTCAGAGAATCATGTGAGGTCAACTGGTAGTTCCGATTAAAAACTCGTAATATTAATGTTATCAATTATTGCTAAATGTATATAATATAATATATAAATATATATTATTGCATAGGCTGGCAAACGAGCAAGTAGTAGTAACCAGAAGAATCATGGGCGCGTTGCCGACCTTAAAGGAAAGGGATAATTAGGGATTGGGAAGGGGAGGGGATTTGGGCTTCCGGATATCTCACTCACCGTACGAAACGCAGCAGCAAGCCGCTACTTTACGTCGGTTTTCTGTGCGACAGTGGTAACGACCCGGTCGAGCCAGCCCATTCATGCTGTAGACAAAACTGTCTATAGCGTGGCTCTACCACTCAACATAATTATCATTTTATATTAACTTTTTAATGAAATTCAATTTTTTTGGTAACTTATCTATTTTTAATTAAGTCTCAATTTATTTAATAACACTTACCTGGCCATGTAATTAAAAAATTGCTAAGGAAAATACTTAAATTAATTATAATAATGACTTTCTACATAAATAAAGAAGAAAATAAATTAATTTTAAATTAATGTTTTTATTAAAAGTGTCATTTTATAGATTTATTATTGTCAAAATTCATAAAAATTTCGAGAAAAAGTTTTAATTTCAATTCTCTTCTTCTTCATCTTCATCTTCATCATCGTCGTCATCGTCCCGCTGCTGCAGAATTTTGAATTCCTCTTCATTACCGTCTTCAACGACATTTGTCTCCAAGTCATTTATGATTTCTGGGTCAAAGGTTCCATCATCATCAATATCGGTCTGATATGGTACAGCATTGAGACAAGCTTGTTCACCAATTATCCGAAATCATCACCACGTTCTTCTGCTCTTTTGATAATCGTGGTTTTAAACTGAAGAGTACTCACTTTTTTATCTTGCGTCTAGATTTTTCTTTTTTCTTCTTTTCTGCAGACTCATCAGCAACTTCACCACAAAACAAGCATTGCTTCTTAAAATCAAACACTTCGTCTTTTATGAGGTACAGATGGTGAAATTGTAGTTTCTTCGTCTTCTAGTCGCCATTTTGCTGCTTGAATACAATGTTTTTATGCCACGTACTACTTACGTAACGAATAACTGAGGTTAGTAGAAAGTGGTCCCTTGAAAGAGAAGACGGTCGTATAGTAATATAACTATACAATACAAATCCTCAAACCTCACAAACCCTCCTACAAATACTCCTTCGAGTAGCTCATCGCTTCAATGAACTGTAAAGAAAAAGTTAAGCTATATAAGTAGGTGGTTAGGTCGGTGGGCAGCTAGCTATGTAAGGTATGTAAGGAGAAAGAAAAAAAAAAGAATACTTAAAAAAAACTAAAACAACACGCTTTTTATAGAAAGTCTAACTAAAAAATAGAAAATAAATTTGAAGAAAACAATGTATTTTATTGTAAAAAAAAGCACCCCACGCTTTTTTTACAATAAAATACTTGTATCCGACCGGATAGCGACCACCGTACACTGGTGCTAAAACCTGCCATAGTGGCCCACCTCGTGTGGGTCGCGTTCCAGGGTCAGCCAGTGTATATCCGGTTCTCCCCAGGGGGCTTGCCCTCTGATCCTAACCCTTTTCCCATCCCTTTTTCCTTCCCCTCCCCCTTGGCCCCTTGGCAGGCCGGCATGATCTTGCCGACCTACGATGGACACATTGTTTATCGTTGGTCGACACTATTCTTGGATTGCGCTACACTTACCATGAGGTGTAGCGTAGTCACTTTGCCAAGCCAAGCTAAAAAAAATGTGATTACTCTGCATAATATGCATATTCACAACCTGTTTACATTATTTTACTGGAACACCATAGGAATCTACACTCATACTAATAATATTATAAAGAGGAAAGATTTGATTGATTGCACCGTAAGAATTAGGTACCTACATAACAAAGCATAAAAAGTATGTTTGTAGGTACCCACTATGAATGTATCTCGATATCGTCACTTCAATACACCGCCCGCGGAAACGAATTTACACTCTGTGACGCAAAGAATAATATCTAAAGGCGCCTACATAAACTTTCTCAAATTAATCAAGACTTAGTGTTTTTAATTTTTTTCCCATAAAGTTACTGTAATAAATTAATACTAAATAAATACACCCAACAGTCACATACATAGTCCTGACCCTACGGTAAGATACGAGTCTTGTGTCGTGGGTATCAGGATCTATGAGAGACTTTCGGTCTCACAACACCCAGACCCCGAAACAAATATTTGTGGATCACACAAACATTTGTCGCGGTGCGGGGTTCGAACCCGCGGCCTCTCGCTTCATAGCCGGCTACTCGCCCGCTGCGCCACGGAGGCTGTCAATATAATATTACAATACTATAATAACTTACCTTCGACAATTAGTCATGTTTTCAATTTGCAAATTTTTTAATTCTCATTTCTTAAGTCTTTTCAATGTCCTTTTCTTGTTTCCCATATACTATTAATTTCGAACAACAACAAAAAATAATATCAAAATTATTAAAACTCGGCGCAGCTAAAAATTTGAGCATAGTCTTCTCGTCTCAACGGAGCGATAGCGACTGATGTGTGAAATAGAATTATGTTTGAAGCTCCTTAAACGTGCGACGGAAGATGATTTCCGTGCGGAATTAAAACGTAGTAAGTGCCAAAAGTGTTTTATCGTTATAAATCCAAAACTAAAAGTAATTACACAAAATGCCGAAACATAACTCTTGCATATGTTTTAATATATTTATTTATGAAAAAAAAATCTTAATAGTTATTACCATGTCAAGTATACAACGGAAATATATGAAAATTAGAGGTAATTTCGTGATTTTTTTCTATCGAGTCAATTGTAATATTTTATGTTTTTGACAAAAGAGAACCCTTGAAAATATCATGTAGTTTGATATGTATTTTATATTTTAGATTTGGTCTTGAATATTACATGTAATATCGAATATAAGATTGGTAATTTTGCTTTATGCGCACTCTTAAACCCGGATTTACTAAGCATTCAATTATATATCACCGTAATTACTCGGTCATGGTTTTTACTTAACAATGTGACTAGCGGAATGTACTAATATGTTAACTGTACACATCATTTTCGCTTTGCCATTCGCAGAAAGATTCAATAGGAATCGATCAATAGGAATTACGGCGACTCGTTTTTATACATATATCAACTAGCAGACCCGACCACGCGTTGCTGTGGCTAAGGTATATGTTAAATTATATTGTAGTAAACTATTCAATACAGTATGGGTCGTCTATTAGATACTTTCAGCCGATAAGTTACCTTACACCGTCATCTATTAGAATCTTATGGAACTCAGATAATTATATAGCTGGTAGGACGATACTTGTATCCGACCGGATAGCGACCACCGTACACTGGTGCTAAAACCTGCCATAGTTGCCCACCTTGTGTGGGTCGCGTTCCAGGGTCAGCCAGTGTATATCCGGTTCTCCCCAGGGGGCTTGGCCCCTGATCCTCACCCTTTTTCCTTCCCCTCCCTCTTGGCCCTTTGGCAGGCCGGCATGATCTTGCCGACCAACGATGGACACATTGTTTATCGTTGGTCGACAATATTCTTGGATTGCGCTACACTTACCATCAGGTGTAGCGTAGTCACTTTGCCGAGCCAGGATAAAAAAAAAATACACTTTACTCTAATATTATAAAGAGGAAAGATTTGTGTTTTTGTATGTAACGAATAAACATAAAAAGTACTGGACCGATTTGGAAAATTCTTTCATTCACAACATTAGAATCCTACATTATCCCTGATGAACATAGGCTACTTTTTATCCCGGCAGATCATAAGCAGATCAAGCGAGCGGAGCCTTTTTTTTTAATTTTGTTTTTCCTTCCAGGTGGGGTCACTCCGACGTCAACGAAGTTTTTGAGAGAAGATGAGACCATGTCCACGCATATGCTGTTCCAGTGAGTATTCTTGTCCATGATGGGTTGCGGGTTCTGTTCTCGGTGAACGCCAATTAATAAGACAGTTTCCTAATTGTCACGAGGCGTACAGTAATTTTGTTACTTATTGTTTTTTAATATAAGTAGTTTAAAAAAATACTTTATGTATGATTTTTTTTATACGAGCACGGCAAAATGACTGCGCTATACCTGATGGTAAGCGTATTGCAGTCTAAAAAAACTAGCGACCACCGACAAACAATGAGTTTATTGGTGGTCAACAGAATCATGCCGGCCTGTATAAATGCTTCTTCACAGTCCGAAGAGATAAGAAGCAAAACGAATTATTGAGTGGTAGAGCCACGCTGTAGACAGTTTTGTCTACAGCATGAATAGGCTGGCTCGACCGGGTCGTTACCACTGTCCACAGAAAACCAACGTAAAGTAGCGGCTTGCTGCTGCGTTTCGAACGGTGAGTGAGATATCCGGAAGCCCAAATCCCCTCCCCTTCCCTAATTATCCCTTTCCTTTAAGGTCGGCAACGCGCCCATTATTTTTCTGGTGGTGGGCGTACATGGGCGGTGGAGATCACTTACCATCAGGTGACCCACTTGCTCGTTTGCCGGCCTATGCTATAAAAAAAAACGAAGGGCCTGCGACAGGACAGGCGGATGACCGATAGGCATAGGGATACAAGGATGTATGTACCCCTATACTCGCCCCAATCAACCATCAAGTCATGTCGCAAGCCGCTCGGGAGAACCAGATATACACTAGCTGAACCTGGAACGCAATCCACACAAGGTGTGTGGATCACTATGGCAGGTTTTAACACGATGTGTACGGTGGTCGCTATCCGGGCGGATATGAATATCCTACCACCAGCAAAATATATAGTGGAATGGTCACTCTAGACACACTGGTCTCTACTTATAAACGTTTCTTAAGCATTGATTAGTTAAAACACCTTTGGTCTTTTTCTGTAATAGAACAAGACGAAAATAGAGCTTAACTAATAATTGCTTAAGAAAGTTTATCTATCAGTAAAGCCCCATAAATGTATAAATTTTTGAAGTGATACCTTCTTATGGGAGGGTAAACCGCTTCGTATCGTAACGCGTTACGGCGCCACTCTGTCTGGCTTCCCCTTCTCTCACGCATACGGTAGCAGTAGGCAGGCTCCTCCGCTCTCACTTTAACCCACATTAGTTTAAGTTATCACTTCTGTCGAGCGTCCCGAGACGCACACGCTTTTTTATTCAATTGTTCCAACTTCCACCGATTGTGGGCATTTGTCCCTTTCGCCAAACATAATTGGCCCATGTCACTATGCATTTTGTTTGCAACTTTCAGGTCTAGCTATCAAGTGCCTAAAATTAAAGTCGGCCCAGATCTCCGCAGCGCTAGGAAACCGAGACAGCAAGTGAACAGGTAAACCCTTACAGATTTTTTGTAAACTTACCCTACGCCGTCTTGCCCTATCCCGATTTCCATATCCTAGTCCGTGAATCCCTTCACTTAAGGATGCCCTCCCGTTTCTCCTGCTTGTTGGTGTGCCTTTTCCTGCCAGCTTTTAGCGCGGCGGTTAGTCCAAAGTTCCCTTAATTCTAAGTTAGTCTTTTTAATGACAAATGTTCTGTACTTGATCTGTCATAAGCGCTTTCTTAGCCTACATGATAAATAAAGATTTTGATTTGATTTTTGATTTTTAAACATGTATCTTGATGGTCGCCGTTATGTTTGGATTGCACAGGATAAAAAAAATGCTGTTTTGTATAGCATAGACCCGCAAACGGGCAAGTGGGTCCACTGGTGGTAAGTGATATCCACCGACCATGTACACCCACAATACCAAACGAATCAATCTGTCATTGATCAAGCTCATTTACAAAGGCGGTAGGTCCCTCGTATGCGAGAGGCCGTCTGGGTTGGTATCACCGCGCCGTCTATTCCTACTGCCAAGCAACAGTGTGTGAGCACTGTTGTGTTTGAAGTTTGAAAGACATTGAAGCTAGGGAAATTACTGGGCATTTCATGAAACTTAACATGTTATGTCTCGGGGTGACGAGCGCAGTTCAGTGCCATGCAGTGCTTTGTAATTCAAAGTTCTGTATGGTGATGCATCTGTTTATGGGCAGGCAAGGCGCTTACCATCAGACGAGCGCCTTGCTCGTCTCGTCATTCATCGTCGTCAAAGACACGTGATAGCATACTTGTAATGTATCTCATTCTCTCATAGGCTAAATCCTATTTATGAATATGTTTGTCTCTTTGTCGTGAGTCGTGACGCATTTTCGTTTCATCGAGTTTCAAATCACAACGATTTTAAAGAAGTCTCATTTCAATAATTTGCCAAAACTTTATGTTTTCATAGTAACTGCTAGATGCATGACAATACAGTCAACCTGGGTAACTTAAGCTTTCAATGTAACATTGACTCACTAACTTGTATTTGAACGTTTAATTTTTTCTCTTCTTACTGATACACTGTATAATAATAAGTTGTTTAATTTATGAAAGTAAAAAGTGTTTTTAAACGAAACCTGCAGTGACAATTGATATTTATCAAATATATATTTTTTTCTCACCATTCAAAATTTGGGCGGTAAACAGAGTTAGAAATATACTTGCTAAAAAGTTGTGTATAGCAATTACTTCAGAAGAACTACAGAAGGCGAGTTCAGTTTTATGTTGAAGAATCATATGTTTTTTATGTAATAACACTGCAATATCCCGCGATATTGATAGATTTTTTAAAAAATCTTTAATTAATCTTGGAGCCGTTTCATTTTCAGACCATTTGGGGTAACATTAGCTCGGGGCGAGGACAGACAATGCGTGAAAATTTCAATTATGCAAAAAAGTTTTGAAGGGTGGAAGTGGCCATCAAAGCTTGACATATTTAATTGTCACACCCGAAATATAGTTAGTCGATTTGGAGGATCTAAAATCACAAAACGAGGCGATTCTTATGCGATTGATGATCAATTTCTATACATGGTATGGGGGAATTGAGAGCCGATATTATGTTTCTTTTTTATATGTGATTGAGTTTGTTTTATTATTTTTTATTATTTTAGGCATTGCTCAATGATTATAAGTACATCAAAACCTGATTAATACAATAATAACTTGATTTAAGAGGTCCATAAAAAAGAAGTTGATTTCGATAAACCAGGCAGTTTAATATTGTATTAATATGGCAACCCTACGTTGCCACTAAAAAGGAGATAGTGATATAAACGAAATGTATTTTTTTTATCAATATGACAAGCTAATCTTACCGAGGAGTAAAAAAAACTACATAAATTAGAGATTTTTTTCATCAACTCCTCATACTTATTAATGTTACCCAAATGTCAGTGTAACTTTGGCTCACCAAATTTTTGGTAATTTAAGGGTCTTTTATTTATCGTTTTGATAAATAACACAGGAATTTAGATTATAGAGGCCAATATCCCACTAGAAACACTCATTTAGGACAAATAACAATAAAAGTAAATCCGTACTGCTCTAAATTACCTCTAAAGTGAGCCAAAGTTACCCAGGTTGACTGTAATAATCGTAAATAATTATTTTTTCAGACTAAAACCACCGACAACGCAGACTTCACCGCAACAGACTTCGCAAACGCAAACGTCACTCGACCTGTCAAAAACTTTGTCCCTAGAAATGTCAAAATCATTCCTCCAACCGATACTGCCATTCGCTCTACCACCTACACACAAACCGACAGATGTACATATAAAAAACTTTCTGTTAAACACCGCACTGCAAAATGCCTTGACAGGCTCCCTGAACCAGTTAACGCAAAGGCGTGCGTTCACGAAGACAGTTACAGAGGAATGTGCGAATGAATACATTAATAACAACGACGAGGTTCAGAGTCGTAGGAGGCTTCATAAATGCGACGTGGTTGGTTGTCATAAGGTTTATACAAAGAGTTCGCATCTCAAGGCACATAAGAGAACACATACAGGTAAATTTGTTTTAACGCCAGTGGATATATTATTAGTTGTAAATTCAAAATTTTAACGAATTATCAAATCACACTGTTTTTATTTTTTCCTTTTGGTGAGGTGAATAATATGTGGCTATCGACTGATAATTTTCCTTCTTTTGTCGATATGGATATTTGGAGTGTATTTAAGGGTCGATACCTGACGGTGACTGTTAAGTACTGGATCCTGTGAAACTAGACAACCTAAAATTTCTGGCTAATGTAAATCACTCGATTATGACGATCGATAAGCCAGATCACATCACTATAAATTATTTGCATTAATTGAATTTTGAATGACGAATAAAGGATGCACAACTATTACTGTGACGACACCGCTATTACAGTGCAGGTGTGCGAGGGAGATAGTGACATTTTCCCACTACACGCCCACATTTGCTCATACCAATTACAATAATTGCCTGATTTTCAACCAATTTTGATATTATTTCTATAAAAGGGTTTCTTTATCGAATTATATTATCTTTATATAAAAATTTCATGTCACGTTGTTTGTCCGCGATGAACTCTTAAACTACTGAAACGATTTTAATAACATTTTGCAAACACAGTTTGATCCAAGTTGAGAGATAGGATGGTTTATATCTTAATTTATAGTCGCAATATTTTTTATTGCAAATTATTTGTTTTAATTATCTGTGAGTCCCATAAGATTCTCACAGATGGCGGTGTAAGGTAATTTATCGGTTGGATTGAGTAAGTATCCAATAGATGGCGCATACTGTATTGAATATTTAACTACAATATAATTTAATAAATACCTTAGCCACAGCAACACCTGGCCAGGTCTGATAGTTTCATATAAAATAATGGAACATAATTAAATATAATATACTCGCACTATTCTATTGACGAGAACAGATAAAAAAAAAACAACCTCAAGACGACATAATTCTGCCGACTATCGATGCACCCAATGTCTCGACGATCGACATTATAGTTAACCGCACTGTCCTTAACATCAAATTTAATGTAGTCACTTTAAAACGCGTCAGGATAAACGTGATTCTAACATGTTTCAGGCGAGAAACCCTACTCGTGCGGCTGGGCGGGGTGCGACTGGCGTTTCGCTCGCTCGGACGAGTTAACTCGTCACACGCGCAAGCACACCGGACACAGGCCGTTCACTTGTCCGTTGTGTGCACGGTCGTTCGCTCGCTCCGACCATCTCGGGTTGCATATGAGGCGGCATTGAGGTTAGTTATAAGGAACATAGTTTTTTAAGCTATTGTATAGATTTTATCGCGGGCCTTGCGGCGAGACCGAATCCAGAAATTTCGTAACGAAAAAACCTAACACCCCCCCATCCGACCAGCCAGCGTTAGCTGACCTCCCTGGAACATCGATAATTTCGAAGTCCCAGGTGGCGTCACACAGTGACCTTAACCCACAAAATTAAAATTGAAAACAAAGGAAAAAAAACAGAATTTGATAAAAAATGCTATACAATAGCTTTACCGCGGCAGTCTCCGAGTGCCACACGTCTTTTTTTTAAGGCATAGGCCGGCAAGTGGGTCACCTGATGGTAAGTGATCGCCACCGCCCATATACGCCCACCACCAGCAGAATCATGGGCGCGTTGCCGACCTTAAAGGAAAGGGATAATTAGGAATTGAGAATGGGAGGGGATTTGGGCGTTAAACATGACGTGCACACGACCATAATATACACACGGGCGGCTCGGTGAATAGGGGCGCGCAATCGTATATTTGATAAGATCCTGTACATCCTGTTTGACAGCCTCTGTGGCGCAGCAGGGCAAGTAGCCGGCTGTGAAGCGAGAGGCCGCGGGTTCGATCCCCGCACCGAGACAAATGTTTGTCTGATCCACAAATATTTGTTTCGGGGTCTGGGTGTTGTGAGACCGAAAGTCTCTCGTAGTTCCTGACACCCACAACACAAGACTCGTATCTTACTGTGGGGTCAGGACTATGTGTGTGACTGTTGGGTGTATTTATCTATTTATTAACACTCACCGTTATGTGTATGTATCCTTAAATATGACTACACCGTTCTGTAAAACGTTGTATAAACAAACAATATCGTGATTTTTTTTATTTTTCCTCAGGTTCCAAACAAGCTGGGTGTCACATCAAACGAGGCTTTTGAAGCCTCGTAACTAAACATAAGGGCATTACACATGTGATTTGTTAATATTTTTGGCTCAATAATAATGACAGTATAAATGACAATATTTATTGATAGAGACTTATTGATGACGCTGAACTCTCTTCAGTCTAAAACATTTGGCCTTTTATAGATAACATATTTATACGTTGACTTTGAAATTCAATAAAAAAACAAATATGACTGTCATATGATAGCCTCCGTGGCGCAGCGGGCGAGTAGCCGGCTGTGAAGCGAGAGGCCGCGGGCTCGATCCCCGCACCGAGACAAATGTTTGTGTTACCCACAAATATTTGTTTCGGGGTCTGGTGTTGTGAGACCGAAAGTCTCTCGTAGTCCCTTATACCCACGACACAAGACTCGTATCTTACTGTGGGGTCAGGACTATGTGTGATTGTTGGTTGTAATATGTTATGTTTTGGATTGGAGAAAGATTTCAGATTATATGCATACATTGAACTTCTGTAAAACGCAAAAAAATATTGTTTTAAAAAAGAGTAATAAAAATTGTGTTTAAGGAAACCGCGTATTTTGAAACCGAAGTTAAGTTACAGAATACTATGAAATCCACAGTTGAGACATCTTATTATTAATTGAGTCGCATAGTACTATATAGTACTACTTAAGTCGATTTATATGTCACTATTTTTGGCAGTTTTATTATCCACTAAGAAGTAATTAAACTTTGTCCAGGAAGAAATTTTTTATGCTATTTTTTAGTTTTCATAACTTAGAAGAAGGACGCGTTATTAGAGGACGGGTTTTACGAAGTTCACTGTTGCGAACAATGTTTTGCGTCATTAAAAATTGCAATAACTTGAATTAAGTAATTTAAGTGAAGAAGTAAGATACTTTAAGTTAGTTTTTATAGTTTTTTATCACACATGTAAATCATGTTTTTACCCTTTCTGTTTTTTGCCGGCCTTACTTGTAAACTTTCTTAGCACTGCTTAGTTAAAACTCTATTTTCGTCTCTCTCTACTCGCTTTACAAAT
This sequence comes from Amorpha juglandis, assembly GCA_949126905.1. Classification (NCBI taxonomy): domain Eukaryota; kingdom Metazoa; phylum Arthropoda; class Insecta; order Lepidoptera; family Sphingidae; genus Amorpha; species Amorpha juglandis. Next base: position 5,177,921 of record OX421393.1, read on the forward strand.
CGCGTTGACAGAGAAAGACAAAAGAGTGTTTAACTTAGCAATGCTTAAGTAACGTATATAAATAAGGCCCAGCATATTTTGTGATGATGGGTAATATTGGAAAATATATATGACTGACAGTCTCCCTGGCGCAGCGGGCTACGAAGCGAAAGACCATGGGTTCGATTTCCGTACCAAGGCATATTTGTGTGATCTACGAATAATGGTTACGGGTCTGGGTGTTGTTGGACCGCAAGTCCCTCGTAGTTCCTGATACCCACGATAGTTTAACCTAGTGTGGGGTCAGGATTGTGTGTGTGACTGTTGGGTGTATTTATTTATTTATATATTCTTTAGTGACAGCTTACGTAGGTTGAGAAACTTAGTGATCTTTCTTACAAATTCTAGGTTTGGCAATCATTTTATTCCAAAAAATCAGACGAATTGTTTGGGACTAAAATTTATAGCGATAGACTCGTCACTTAGCAAAATAAAATCAAAATCTCAATTTTTACTCGATGTGTGTTGAAATGTTATTGCATATTTTCATCAATTTATTCAACCAATATTAACAGTCCAATTGACAATACTGTACGACTCGCTTAGACTTATATGCTGAGTTTCTAACTCAGAAATTTGTTCGTCCGAACATGCCTATGAATGCCCATCATCACAAAAATATTTTTGTTTCGTCTGTATTTCATAAATATTTTGTTAATATATAAAACCTAAAGGCATTAAAGTAAACTTAAGGCCAGTAATTATAATACATAATTATATTATATTTTATAGATTTTTAAGGAATGTGATGCGATTTAATTTAATGACTCAATTTCTAGGTAAGTGAAAATATCTGATATTTCAAGACATTTTTGGTTGTTTTTAATCAAATAATATTATCATATGGGAAATATTGAGCGGTATTAGTTTAAATATATTATCAAATAAATTAAAAACGAAAGGGTGTTGCTTGTGCATGTTAGGAAAATAATTTGACGAAAATACAAATAGGTCAAAAGTCATCAAAATGCAGTTAGGCCACTCTGGTTCTAGCAGCCTCATATATAATCTCGTGGATAAATATATGTGAAAGATCCGTATTTTTGACATATAAAATAGAAATTGGAATGCTAACTGACAGATAACTTGTGGATAGGCATATCAGCTAGTGGTAAGTACTTAATTAATGATTAATTTAAATGTTGCGCTTTTAATCGATAGCTAGGTTATGTTTAATTAACTATCTAGATTTTTTTAGCGCCCTCAATGGTTTTTTTTTAAATAAACGCGTATAGTGAAACCGCGTATAATGAAGGCGCGTTATGTGAGGGATTACTGCATTAAGCTAAGCTGCGTATACCGCATGTGTTCACGAGTTTTTTTAAATATATGTGGTATAGTGACATAATAAAAAAATGACGTAAACGCAGTTATGACACATTTGGTTGTGAAATTTCTGCTATGAAAAATAATGACTATTTGACAGACGCTTCTGCTCCGGTAACTAAAGTTGAATCTTTTAAAAAACAAAGAAATTCTATGATAAAAAGTATATGTGTGTGCAATTCACACACGGCAGAAGTGAAACTTCAGAATTATTGAAATAAATTAATTAAACAACGAATTTTAATACGCAAATGCGAAAAAAAAGTAAAACACGTGAATAATACAACTTTTTTTTTAACATTTCTTTTTTATGTCACTATTTCATAAAATAAAAACATATGAAAAAAGTAAAAAAAAAAGTTCCGAGATTTAAAAAACATATATACAGGGCATTCGTTGCAATATTAGTGATTAAAAAGTATATTTCCTTCGTCCTAAATATTTTTGTACTTAATACTATTAGTATTTTATATCGTTATGATTATGGTTGTTTTATATTAAATGTTTATGATTTAGTGTCATTTTTTCTTTCTAGTTAGGTTAGGTTAGTTTTAAATATGGGGCCAGTATACCTGACATTAAGTAATACTTTTTTTAAGATTCCTTGAAGTCTGTACTAATTTTTATGTTTTTTTTTGGAAGTAAATATAAGTGACCACAGACAATGACAAAATGATCATACAATTTTTAAATGAGGAAATCCCACGCATCATAATATATTTCCTTAATCCAGTATTTGATCAAATTTGTTTGATAGATACTAAGTGTGTTTGTGGTATTTTTTTTATAAATATAATAAAAAATCAAATTTGATCGAATGGACATTTCATATAGATATTTGACTCACATTATGGAAAAAATACTACCCAATTGTCTGTTAACAATACGTAAAAAATAGTACACACTTCTATAAATATATTTTATTATAAATCAATGGAAAATATGAAAATATGGTGATTGATTGATCTCAGATTGGTTATTCTATCTCTCTATGTGTATATGTAAATTTGATCTCAAAAACTAACATACATATTGTAGTTGGTTATGTATTAACCGTGGAATCGACTTACATGAGCAATCTTATAACAAAAATTAAGAAAAAAAACTAATTAGAAAAATGGATCCGGTTCGAAGGACCATTTTTCAAGTGTTATGGTGATGTAATTTTAGTATATTTGTTGTCAGTCTTTTAAATTGTAATATCCGGCTAGATTAACATGAAAACATAAAACCAAATTCTGCACAAGGTACTGTTGACGCAAGTTACATAGAAAAGACGTAACACAGGGCGAGGAAATTCAAAGTGATTTCATACAAAATATGTAAGAAAGAAAGGAAATAAAATTATTTTTGCACATCAAACTCATAGACCAACGAATATTCAAAGTGATTAGAAAATTAAAATAATAAAAACTATGACAGTGAGTATTTGCGTACCAGATCTTATCAAAATCTAGAAATCCTAAAATTTCCCGCTAATTTTAATCGTTCGTTTGTCTCGTTTGTCGTTGATCTATAAGATCCATCACATCCCTATAAATTACGTGTACTAAAAAGCCGCACTGGGAGTTTTGGCGGGAATTTTGACAGTGCGGTTCATCGCTTATTTTAATTTATTTCATAAACTAGTTTAAAGTTGTGTTTGTTGTATAAAAGTGGTGTGGATTTGTACAATAAACATTGACGGTGATGAACAGGGTATAGAAACATGAAATAAGTGAATCAAGCATCGTACTGGAAGGAATTCACACCAAAACTCCAACAAGACCTTGAAAACGTCCACACCGATATTTCATCGTTCTTGTGAAGACTTGAGAATAAATTATACTTGTCATTGGCGAAATGCATAATAATGCGAAGCCATAAATTAAAAAGAAGACAGCTGCACTTTTTATCATTCAGAGTTATCTATAATTGCAAGTCAAATATAAACAACATGTTAATACATTTTGTATGACAGGATGACAGGAGAGGCCGCGGGCTCGATCCCCGCACCGAGACAAATGTTTGTGTGATCCACAAATATTTGTTCCGGGGTCTGAGTGTTGTGAGACCGAAAGTCTCTCGTAGTTCCTGACACCCACGACACAAGACTCGCATCTTACTGTGGGGTCAGGACTATGTATGTGACTGTTAGGTGCATTTATAAAAAAAATATTTTGTATGAAATTACTGTTAAGCGGCGTCGCGTCCTCAATCTTACATCTTTTCTATGTAAGAAGATCTTACACATAAAACTGAAAAAAAATCTCAATATTGTTTTTTGGTTAACCCAAGTATATAATATGTTTCGTCTTTTATATTTCTAGGTTAGTACATAACTGATTGTTGTAAGCCAGTCTATTTTAAATCTATTATAATGTCTACAAGCATTTCGCCGGCCAGTAAAACATGCAACCTATGTTTATAATGAGACATCGCTTAGCATAGTATTTTTTATAGCATAGATCGGCAAACGAGCAAGTGGGTCACCTGATGGTAAGTGATCTCCACCGCCCATGAGCTCACAATACTAGAAGAATCATACGCGCGTTTCCGACGTTAAAGGGAAGGGATAGTTAAGGGATTGGGAAGGGGAGGGGGATTTGGGTCTCCGGATATCTCACACATCGTACGAATACTATATATTACATTAGTAATGCACTAAAATGCAGCTAGGTTCAATGCTTCTTACATAGTGATTCTTTAAAAAAAACATTTTTTTCCATCCGGAGGCTCAGGTCCCTCTCTCTCCTTCACAATATATTGTATTTTGAGTGTTTATTCCCGGTGAAGATCACTTACCATCAGGTGACCCCGTTGCACGTTTTTCTGCCTCTGCTATAAAACATATTATATCATAGTTCATTTTAATTGTATTTTAAAAGTTTATTTTCGAAGGGCATCCGGATGTAGAGATCTAAATTATACGTAATAAGCGGTCATTCATATTAAACGAATTTAGAAAGAAAACACAAAGATAACGAAAAAAACGTTTTAAAGAGAATGTAAAAAAATATTATACTAATGTGATGTCTCATAATTGACGTTTAATTTTAAAGACACCTATTATAATAAATTGCATAATATTAAGTTTTTTTTTGTATAGCGTTCTATAGATTTAACGTATTGTCTTTATTGAGAAAAGAATGTTGGTGATTTTCGAGATTTTAATGGAATTGTGGTGATATTGCAAAAAAATTAATACTCAAGGAGGTATTTGAAAAAGTTGGTGTGAATTAAATTTGTAAGTTTTACTTACATACTTATGTACTCACATATACCTGTACACCTGGAAGAACTTTTAGATCTGACATAAGTGTCCTAAATTACAGCTGACGTGTAAAATACGAGTATCGATAAGCAACTTACAATATCGTTTACATTGGTAATTTATTTGTAAGTCACGTTATAAACTTGGACTGGTAAAACTTACAAATGTAATCCACGCTTAATATATTTTTATGTATGCTTATGTTTATTAACATCAAATTTTCCCTATTTTTCGCCAGTATATTTTTCTTTATTATTTTAAAAAAATATTCGTCCACAATGCAGCTATTGATGTATCATTTAACAAGTATAGCTATCTATCTATATCTATCTATTAGTATACTACCATAGAGGTTGAATACATATAAACTCTCAACTGGCCAGAGTTTAACCGCGCTTTTATCGCACGCTTGTTCGATTTTCAAATTTGACAGTTTATTCTATACTTATAAAATTAGTTTCGATTTCCACGTGATAGATTGTCTATAGTTTTTTGCAAAATCTTTTTCTTTGTACGTTATACTGATCTAATGACAGAATCTTTTTACTTAAATGCTTCCATTTCGCCCGATCTTCAGCATCCGCTGTAGTGAGACTATTTACTCGCGTGTTATATACGTATGCAAGCGTTTTTAAAACCGTCCGCGTTTTTTTTTTGCAATATCACATTTTTTTTAAATGAAATTCGTCAATATGGTGCTGGATGAGCTAATTAATGTTACGAATTATAATGATTCCTATTTTACAGACAGAGTTAAGTTCACGTTTGTACCTATTTCGTGTTTTTATATGGCAATAAAGTGTTAAAAGGTTTTTTGTGTTTTATTTTGTCCTTTTTTTAGGGCAACATCTTAGACCCAATGCCAACCTCACCTGCACGTGGTACACTCTGCTGATCAATGGACGAGGCAATGGCGAAACCGTTTTTTTTATCCGAGCATAGCAAAGTGATCGCACTACACCTGATGGTAAGCGTAGTGCAGTAAAAAACTAGCGATCACCGACAAACAATGAGTTCTACGGTGGGCACCAGAATCATGCCTGTATAAATGCTTCTTCCCTCTTTGGAGAGAGAAGTCAAATCGAGGGGCCTGCGACAGGACAGGCGGATGACTGCTGCAGGCACAATGATACAAGGATGATCCGCTATACCCGCCTCAACCAAATATTAAGTCATGTCACAAGCCCCTCGGGAGAACTAGATACACTGGCTGATCCTGGAACGCTATCCACACAAGGTATGTGGGTTACTATGGCAGGTTATAACACCATGTATTCGGTAGTCGGTATCCGGGCGGATATGAATATCCTGCCAGCCCATATACCAAATTAGACCAGCTTGGCAAACTGGCTTCCTCGAGACGAATTAAGCCTCAATTATCATGCTTCATAAGCCATAGACGAAGGTTTTCGAAGCGCATTCATTTATCACAGAACCTACTTTACCTACACCTGCTTGCACCCAATAGTTTTGACCACAAACAAGCACAATTTATATCAGTGTTTCCCAACGTGCGGCCCACGCTCCACAGGGGGGCAATTTGAAAATGGACTCGATACGACTTTAACCCTTTCGCTTTGGGTTATTTAAATGCAATGCTAGATATCGGTCACAAATTTAACAAAAAAATGTTAAGGTGGGGCATGGCCTAAAAAGGTTGGGAAACACTGATTTAGATTGACATGAACTATGAAGTTTAGTCACAAGCTGGTACGTTAGAATTTATTTAAAAAAAACCATCCATCAAAATGCCAACTATCAAATAAAAAATAAATCACGCGTGTCAAAAATGTCTTAGGAAAAAATTGTAAAACTTAAAATGTAAAGGAAAAAAATATAAAAAACAAACATGGCGTAAGTATCTTTGGTTTTATGTTTTTTTGCATATTAATATGCAGTAGATGCTAGCAGTTTTATCCATAACATGAAAGGCGTGGCTTGACTCCTGCGATTTTTGTTAGGCGAGCGCCTTGCTCATCTCGTCATGCAATTAAATAATGATAAAAAGCTTTGCTACAAGCCAAAGCTTTAGCTTAAAGCTTTGGCTTGTAGCATTTATGATCGGCCACCTGCCTGACGTCAATCACTTTTTTTTCCTTCGTGGTCATCATCATCATCATCATCATCATCAGCCATAAGACGTCCACTGCTGAACACAGGCCTCCCCAAAGATTTCCAGACCAACCTGTTGGAAGCGGCCTGCATCCAGCGACTTCCTGCGACCTTTATCAGGTCGTCTGTCCACCTTGTAGGTGGACGTCCAACGCTGTGCTTGCCAGTACGTGGCCTCCATTCCTTCGTGGTCACGGCGTATGAAATAAAATCGGGGTCGCGATAAGACCTTTTAAATTAGTTTTATTTCAATGGGTAACATTCACGTAAACGTTAGAAACCATTATTTTATTTTCAAAGTTACAATCTTTTTTTTTACTAGCCCTGTTATGTCCCACTGCTGGGCACGGGCCTCCTTTACTGAATGAGAGGGTTCAGGCCTTAGTCCACTACGCTGGCCTAATGTGGGTTGGCAGACTTCACATACCTTCGAAAAATCTTATCGAATTCTCAGGTATGCAGGTTTCCTCACGATGTTTCCTTCACAGTTAAAGCAAGCGATAATTAAAAGTTAATATACACGTAACTTACAAAAGTCAGTGGTATATGCTCTTGGGGCTGGTTTCGAACCTGCGACTTTCGTCTCGACAGTCCATACCACTCCCCGCTGAGCTATCGCTTGCAATCACTAGTAAAGTTTTTTTTTTGATTGAATGAGGAAACGAGCAAGGCGTTCACCTGATGGTAAGCGCCACACCGAAACATAACAATGGCATATACTGCTTGGCGTTAGAAATAGACGGCGCGGTGGTACCAACCCAGACAGCCTCTCGCATACGAGGGACTTACCACCTTGTGAAAGTGCGCTGCCACAACCGATGAGATGATTATATTATTTGACAGTTGCAGTTTGTGTGAACATTGCCAGTGTCCAGTGAGTCAGGGCGACAGTGTCTCTCTACGCGAAGGATATAACTATCACAAACGGTGTCACAAATGCTGTTAGTACATTGTTTTATGTTAACGAACGTGCAAGTGCATCAGGTGCGAACGTGCAAATGTAGGTGGTTTCCACCGCCCATGAACATCTACAATATCAGAAGAATCATGGGCGGCGGCGGCGCGGGTGCGGTGGAGACCCGGTCTCGAAGCCAGCGGGCAGGTCGCGCGGCGCTAGAGCGGCGTAGTGTTGTACTATGAGAAATTGATTGAGAAAAGGAAAGGGCTTAAGGGCGCATTTATATGACAAGGAATCCCACCGCGTTGCGGCCGCGCGGCGGCCGCGCGGACGCCGCGCTCGAATCACTCGAAAAACTAATGTAAACTCTATTGACTAAGCCATAATGTTTAATACTTCGCAACGCTCCAACCACGCGGCGACTGCGCGATCGTGTAAACGGGAGCGCGACCGCCGCGCGGTTGGTTACTCACAAAGAATTTCAACGTTAAGTCCTAGTTAATAAGACATACATTTGCTATGACTGAAAAATTTCGTGCAGCCGCCGCGCGGCCGCCGCACGAAGTTTTTCGCGTCGTCTAAACGCAGCCTAAGGAAAGCGATTGGTATTTGGGGCCTAAGGATTTCTCGCCCACCATACGAAACGTAACAGCAAGCTGGTACCTGTTCAAGGTCATCAGTTTGACAGCCTCCGTGATGTAGTGGGTGAGTAGCTGGCTGCAAAGCATGAGGCCATGGGTTCGTGTAAGATATGGTGTGCATAGAAACCATAAAACTTCTTCAGACAGCAAAATATGGTTATTTGACGTGAACGCGGGTTATAAGGGAGAGTTCTTTGCTTCTTTGTTGAATATATTCCGCTTTTTGGTGGTAAGATATTAATATCCGCCCGGATAGCGACTACCATACACACCTACTGTGGATCGCGTTCCAGGATCAGCCAGTATATATCCGATTCTCCTGAAGAGCTTGTAATATGACTTGATAGTTGGTTGGGGCGGGTATAAGGGTACATCCTTGTATCCCTGTGCCTGCATCGGTCATCCGCCTGTGCTGTCGTAGGCCCCTCGAGTAGTTTCTTCCCTCTTCGGAGTGCGAGGACACATTCATACAGGCCGGAAGATTCTGGTGACCATCGATAAACCATACCGAATATCCATATTTCGGATTTCCCAGCATACACAATAGTTTGAGATTGCCGCACCGAGACAAATTTTTGTGTGATCCACTGCTACTTTCGGTTTGGGTGTAAATCGGTTTGGGTGTTGTGGGACCGCAAGTCCCTCGTAGTTCCTGATACCTACGATACAGGTTAACCTAGTGTGGGGTCAGGACTATGTGTGTGACTGATGGGTGTTTTTTAAGACGTATGCAGCGAAACAAACCTGAACAATGCCGAGATCTTCAAGGGCGTGATATTTTGCTCGAGCTGCTCTCAGCGTATTTTCCAAGGATGCTCCACGGCGCGACAGACAAAAACCCCGAGACCGAAGAGGTCAAGATCAAGGTAAATTAAAATCTTTATGTATAAAAATATCGTGTCACGTTGTTTGTACTGAACCGATTTTAATCAAATTAAACCCGACGTAAAGTAGCGGCTTGCTGCTGCGTTTCGTACGGTGAGTGAGATATCTGGAGGCCTAAATCCCCCTGCCCTTCCCAATTCCTTAATTATCCCTTTCCTTTAAGGTCGGCAACGCGCCCATGATCCTTCTGGTATTGTGGGTGTATATAGGCGGTGGAGATCACTTAGGCCACGGTCTCGAAGTCAGCGGGTGCGGCGCGGGTGCGGCGGACACCCGGTCTCGAAGTCAGCGGCGCGGCGCTAGAGCGGCGTAGTGTTGTGCTATGAGAAATTTGTGTCTGTTCGCGAACGAAATTGATGTGAATATGATGTTCCATATTAAAATCATTGAAATAATTTGCTCCACCACGTCGGCGGGCATTTTTGAAAATACACAGCACTATGTCAATGCAGACGCGCAGGCGCCGCTCGAGTGGCGCGCGCCGCTCGTACGTCGCTCCTCGCGCCCGCGCCGCGCCGCGGCTTTCGAGACCGGGTCCATTTAAATCTATGCATTTGAACGCGCCGCACCCGCGCCGCCGCCGCTTGCCGCTGACTTCGAGTCCGCGGCCTTACCATCAGGGAACCCACTTGTTCTTTTGCCGGCCTATGCTATAAAAAAAATCTATCTCTGTACCATAATTCATCAAAATCAGTTTAGCGGCTTAAGCGTGAACGCGGGACAAAAAGATTCCCTTTGTGGAGATCACTTACCATCAGGGTAATGTGTCAGTCAACCCAGCACCCACTCAGTGGACCCACTTGTTATTTTGTCGGTCTATGCTATAAAAAAAATTAATAATTTCTTTTACAAAGGTACCGCAAGAGACTGGCGGGAGTGATAGAGCTGGCCGGCTTGGTTGGAGCGACAGGGTCCGATGACAAGAATCTAGCTGATGACCCTCGGAAAACTTTGAATGGGTAAGTTTCAGTTCAAGTTTCTTTGCCTTATCGACAGCCTCCGTGGCGCAGTGGGCGAGTAGCCGGTTGTGAAGCGAGAGGCCGCGGGTTCGATCCCCGCACCGAGACAAATGTTTATGTGATCCACAAATATTTGTTTCGGGGTCTGGGTGTTGTGAGACCGAAAGTCTCTCGTAGTTCCTGATACCCACGACACAAGACTCTGGGGTCAGGACTATGTATGTGACTGTTGGTTGTATTTATTTATTTATATATTTATTGGTTTGGTGGCACCATACAGAAAGAAAAAAGAGAAAGAAGAAAAGAAAGAAACCTTTATTACCAATATGAAAACATGCAATTTAATGGTAGATCCCTCGTATGCGAGAGGCCGTTTTTTACAATAAAATACATTGTTTTCTTCAAATTTATTTTCTATTTATTAGTTAGCTTTCTATAAAAGCGTGTTTTTTTTAGTTTTTTTTTACTATTATTTATTTTTCATTTTATCATAATGGCGTTTTTTTTCAGCAAAACGCTACCATCAACGGAACTTGCATTACAAGTTAGAAAGGAGATGTTTAATACGGTTGGTACCTTTTAATTTGAAACTTTAGGAATAAGATTTTAGCCCTGTATTTAGAGGCGGCGTGGGTGACGTGGGCCACCCGCCTATGTCACCCACGCCTACGCATCAGAAGTTTTTTTTTTAATTTGATTAAATGACGAGACGAGCAAGGCGCTCGCCTGTTGGTAAGCGTCACGCCTGCCCGTAAACAGAAGCAACACCGCATAGAACTTTGAATTCCAAAGCACTGTATGGCACTGACCTGCGCTCGTCACACCGAGACATAAGATGTTAAGTCTCATAATGCCCAGTAATTTCACTGGTTTCATTGCCCTACAAACCGAAACACAACAGTTCAAACCAATACTCAACAAGATTGTCGTTACCTATCAGCATATACATGTACATATACAGGAAAAGCTCCCCACTTTTTATGGTCGGTTAAAAACTGTTAATAAATGGACCGTTTATTTTGATAGTGGTGTAAGTCCATTTTCTTTTGTTTCGAGAAAATTAAAGGTTACTATATTTGTTGATTTAAAAATACAGGCAAATCATATGAGGTCTGGCATTGTTTCTATTGTTGTATCAACATTTAATTTGTTTATATAAATTTGTTTTTGGCTAATTAGACTACGATAACACATATTTATGTGCTATAAATGGACTAACACCACTTTCAAAATTAGACAATTGTAAAAATAGTTTAATTTCAATTTTGAAAAATCAAATATCGCTTAAAATATACTTCCTTTGAATATAATTTTGTTTACAAATACGCATAACAACACATAAAATTTTATTTTAGACGGCAATTACATTGTCATTACAAGATACTTATTACAAGAATTTACTTATTCTCTGCATGTGGTAGTGTTTCAAAATATGCATGATGCACCGGAGCTATATAGGGTAGTAGCTGCTTCATGTCTTGATATTTTTCGTACGTAATAGGTACAAAGGCTCCAGGGAGATTTTTTCAAATTTTAACGGTCTTCTAGGACGTAGAGGTAATAAATTGATAATTTAGATAGTAAAATTAAATGAATTAATTGATTTTCTACCTCTGTCAATTGGACTTACACCACTTTCATAATCGATGATTATGCAATTTCATTTACCGAGCGATTTTAAGTTGTACAAAACATGGGATTTTTTTGAGAAATTAAACACGGACTAGTTATATATAAAAAAATTACATTAAATTAAGCATGAATTACGTGATAGCTCATTTTTCTCAAAAATGGACTTACACCACTTTCAAAATAAACGGTCCAAATAATAGCATTAACTCAAAATTGGTTACACGCAGAGCCAATTAATTTATTTCCATTTTTAATGGTTTTATTTTGTTGTAAAGTTTTAATCCATTATGCATGGTTTTAGGACGTGGACAGCATGAAGAAAGAAAGCGTCGGTAAGCATTTTTTTTATTCGACTGAGTGACTACCAGGTCGCTGGCGTGACGATAAGTATACCGCCTGCCCATAAACAGTAATGTTCGAATGGTAGAGCCACGCTGTAGACAGTTTTGTCTACAGCATAAATGGGCCGTCTCGACCGGGTCGTTACCACTGTCTCACAGAGAACCGACGTAAAGTAGCGGCTTGCTGCTCCGTTTCGTACGGTGAATGAGATATCCGGAGGCCTAAATCCCCCTCCCAAATTCAAATTCAAATCATTTATTCTGTAAATTGGATCATAAATATCACTTTTACATGTCAATAATTTTATAGTATAATACATTTATTTATCTTTTTTTTCGGCATTTCGTGGCTAGCCATGAGAATAAATGCCGAAACAAACTCATGGGTTATGGCCTCTTTTAATGTCCAGACATTGATTCACTAGAATTGTGCGAGTATAATGGTGCTGCCACACCGATGTTATAAAATGTTTACAAACATTTTCTAACATTAAATCTAACATTTTATAACATTTCTTAACATTTTATAACATTTCTTAACATTTTCTAACATTTCTGAACATTCTTCTTTGTCGGCTTCTTTGACGGCGCCGCTCTCAAAAGTACCGCCGCCTGCGGTTATAAAATGTTAAGAAATGTTACAAAATGTTACAAATTGTTAAGAAATGTTTACTAAATGATGCTGCCACACCGGTGTTATAAAATGTTATATAACAATTTCTAACACCGGTGTGGCAGCACCATAATGTACAGGAATTGTCCCCTTCCCAAACCCTAATTATCCCTTCCCTATAAGGTCGGCAACGCGCCTCTAATTCTTCTAGTATTGTGGGCGTACATGGGTAAAGTTCACTTACCATCAGGGGACCCACTTGCTAATTTGCAGGTCTATGTTATTTTTTTTTGTAATAAATAATCGTGTACGATTAATTTGCTCCATCTGCCTACTTAGTCGAAAAACCAATGCCCACCACTGGGTCGACGTCATCCTGTCCTGATAGGAGATAAAATAAATAATGTAAACTATGGAAAGTATGTCGAAATGATTCTAGTTTACTTTGTTCCACAGAAATGGGTACAACAACAGACGTTACTCAAGTATTGTTGGCTCAGATTGAGTGTACGGAAATTATGTAAGTTGTTCATATTCAGATTATGTGCCGTACAAGACGGCTCGCGGTCACTCAGCGAGCTATGGAGAGAGCTATGCTCGGTGTTTCTCTACGTGATCAAATCAGAAATGAGGAGATCCGTAGAAGAACGAAAGTCACCGACATAGCTCAGCGGATTAGCAAGCTGAAGTGGCAGTGGGCAGGCCAGAACCGCAGAACCGATAACCGATGCGGCAGGAAGGTTCTGGAATGGAGGCCACGTACTGGCAAGCGCAGCGTTGGACGTCCACCTACAAGGTGGACAGACGACCTGATAAAGGTCGCAGGAAGTCGCTGGATGCGGGCCGCTTCCAACAGGTCGGTCTGGAAATCTTTGGGGGAGGCCTATGTTCAGCAGTGGACGTCCTGTGGCTGATGATGATGTTCATATTCACGCTTTTTACAATACAATACTTTTTTTCTTCAAGTTAATTAGAATTTATTCTCTATTTTTAGTTGGATTTTCTATAAAAGCGTGTTTTTTAGTATTTTTTTACTATTATTTTTTTCATTTTTTTTGTATTGAATTGTCATCGGTCCTTGATAAGTATGCTTTTTAATCCGACGTTTTGAAGGAGGTCAAAATCATTTTCTAAGTTTTCGTTACAGTATGTACTGTTTTACTGTAAATAAATAAATGTTATAAAATGTATATTTAATATACAAATCTCGAAAGTCTAAAAATAATTTACCACAGACTCTTAACATATTTTTCTTGTTTAGGAAACCGCCACCGATTCAAATATATTCAGTCAGACATACAAATGAAAAGCCGGTAAGTTTATATTAATTTACTAACTTCACTGTAACTGTTTTTTAACCCACTTCATAAGAGAAAGAGGTTATATTTATTTTATTTAGCTCTGTGTACGTGAACGGCAGATCAACGGAAGCAGTTGGATATAGGACTTCGATAGCCCCATGGCATTAAACTCTTATATATATTTCTAGAAAATACATTTTCCCAAAAGTCATTTAGGATTGTTTTTTTTCAGTAAATCGACTTTTGGATTTAACTTCGCAAATGCAGCTAAATTAATACGTTATAACTGTATTTTACAATAGCAAAAATAATGGGCCTTTCGCTCACAACACTTAGGAATCAAGGCTTAAAAATATCGAAATAAAAGATCCACTTTACAAAAAAAACTTATTTAAAGGGCCAAAAATGAAATTTTACGCTAATGTTTCATACGCATAATTTAAATCGTAATATAACAACCGGCATGAGTCGTGAACGCAGATTGACATTAGTGGGCGCAATCAAGCATCCAATACACGAAAAGCATCGACTGACGAACCAATCATGTGAAACGTCGGCGTCCCTCTCGCTTTCGTTCCGCCAATCAGAACTTTGAATAGAATTAAGAATGACTACGTGTCATAAGTTTGTACTCACAACTCGTGCCGACACATATCCTACTAATATTATAAACGCGAAAGTTTGTAAGTATGGATGGATGGATGGATAGATGTATGTTTGTTACTCTTTCACGTAAAAATTTACCGAATTGATTTTAATAAAACTTTACAATAATATAGCTTATACATCAGATTAAGACATAGGCTATTTTTTATCCCGGAAAAAGCAGATCACGCGGGCGGAGCCGCGAGCAAAAGCTAGTATCGTATATTTTTCTTGTTTTTTTTGCAGAAAAAAGTATCGTGTAGTGACCTCAGAATTGCAGGTGAAATACTATATTGTTTATAATTATTTCTTGTATGGCCGAGGTCGGCTTACGGGCAAGTGGGTCACCTCGTGGTAAGTAGTCTTCAACGGCCATGAACGCTAACGACACGCGTTCAAAGAAACTATAGAGTTAAAAGCAAAATCAAAAATACAATATATGGTATCAATCATATATCATTAATACTGTAATTAACAATAACTCTTTGAGTGGTAGAGCCACGCTGTAGACAGTTTTGTATACAGCATGAATGGGCCGGCTGACAGACGGAAGACTGACGTAAAATAGCGGCTTTCTACTGCATTTCGTACGGTAAGTGAGATATCCGGAGGCCCACGGGCTCGATTGCCGGCCTATGCAATAAAAAAATATAATACCGACGCAGAAACGATTTTAGCTTTTATGAGTCAGGTTTATAATGTTACAGAACTTGGCGTTTCAACTGAGATAGCTAATATGGCGCTTAGAAAGAAGTCTGAAATGCCAGTCATCATTAAATCTGAGTGAGTATCATTCCAAAACCTTTCTGCCCCATCGGCTATCGGTTCTGCAAGCTATGTGGCCTGCCCACTGCCACTTCAGCTTGCTAATCCGCTGGGCTATGTCGGTGACGACACACTGCACGACGACACACGATGCACTGTTGTGTTTCGGTTTGAAGGACAATAAAGCTAGTGTAGCTACTAGGCATTATTAGACTTAATATCTTATGTCTCGGGGTGACGAGCGCAGTTCAGTGTAATGCAGTGATTTGTAATTCAACGTTCTGTGTGGTGTTGCTTCTGCTTATCGGCAGGCTTCCCATCAGGCGAGCGCCTTGCTTGTCTCGTCATTCATTCAAATAAAAAAAAGTGTGCGTCTCGGGACGCTCGACAGAAGTGATAACTAATGTGGTTAAAGTGAGAGAGGAGGAGCCTGCCTACTGCTGCCGTATGCGTGAGAGAAAGGGAAGGCAGACAGAGTGGCGCCGTAACGCGTTACGTTACGAAGCGGTTTACCCTCTCATAAGAAGTTATCACTTCAAAAATAGACATTGTATTGCTTGGTCATAACTTTCAGTTCGCGTTTACACCGGGAAGAATCCATGAGCCTGTCGATGTTGAAACAAGAATCAGGTGTTCTTTTTTATTGATGACTATTTTTACCGTTTATCCTTCCCCTCTCTCTCTTCTGAAATTAAATATATATATACTGAAATGACGAACTTTGGGTCTTGTCCCCGATTTCACCTCCTTAAGAGTGTTTTTTTTTTCTTGAAATTAAAATGAGCAATTTTGAACTACACTTGTTCGAATGAAAAAAGCATTATCCAAATCGGTCTACATTGGACGGAGGTTTGGGTGGTTTTAAATCCAAAACAACGCGTCGGATTGAGAACCTCCTGCTTCGCAGAAATATACGAGTTTCTTGAGTGGTAGAGCCACGCTGTAGACAGCTTTGTCTACAGCATGAATGGGCTGGCTCGACAGGGTCGTTACCACTGTCTCACAGAAAACCGACGTAAAGTAGCGGCTCGCTGCTGCGTTTCGTACGGTGAGTAAGATATCCGGAAGCTCAAATCCCCCTCTCCTTCGCAATCCCGAATTATCTCTTTCCTTTAAGGTCGGCAACGCGCCCATGGTTTGTCTGGTGGTGGGCGTACATGGGCGGTGGAGATCACTTACCATCAAGTGACCCACTTGCTCGTTTGCCAAGTTGCCGTTTTGCTATAAAAAAAAGACGGCGCTTTGGTACAAGAACAAAGATAGACGGCTCGCATACGAGGGACCTATCACCTTGTGTATTGAACAAAACCACATAATTATGTTTTCAGATATATCGGGTGACTTGAACGAAGAATGGATGGGATCAGGGTGCAGCACTCTTCAAGATGTCTCCGCAAGGTCCCGTACCTTAAACTTACCGAAATAAAAACAAAAACGGGGAAATAACGAAACGAATACTTTTCTTCTTTTTTATTTATGGCTTCGCATTATAATGCATTTCGCCAATGACAAGTATTATTTATTCTCAAGTCTTCACAAGAACGATATAATATGAGTGTGAAAGTTTTCAAGGACTTGTTGGAGTTTTGGTGTCAATTCCTTCCAGTACGATACTTTATTTACTTATTTCAATATTTCCATACACTGTTCATCACTATCGATGTCTGTTGCATAAATCCACACCACTTTTACACAACAAACACAACTTTAAACTAGTTTTTAAAATAAATTCAAATAAGCGATGAACCGCACTGTCAAAATACCCGCCAAAACTCAAAACGAATATTTTGAAATAATGTCATTTTTAACTTAACCATATCGCTAGTGGTATGGCAAAAATACTAAAGCGCCAATACTTGAACTTTACGTTAGAGCATTTAGGCATTGAACTGCGCTCGTCACCCCGAGACATAGGATGTTAAGTCCCATAATGCCCAGTAATTACACTGGCTTCAATGTTCTTCAAATCGAAACGCAACAGTGCTTACACACTGTTGCTTGGCGGCAAAACTAGATAAAACCACGAAACGCAAGAGCAAGATGGTACTCCACGTCGATTTTCTGTGAGACAGTGGTAATGGTAGGTGTCAAAAATCTATGACAGCTCATATCTAAAAAAGAGAATTATTGTTCTTAATAAGAGGGAGGGAAAAAGTATTTATACAGGCCGGCCTGACTCTGGTGACCACCGATAAACTCATTGTTTGTCGGTGGTCGCTGGTTTTTTGGACTGCACTACGCTTACCATAAGTGTAGTGCAGTCACTTTGCCGTGCTCGGATAAAAAAAAACTAATCGCATTTTTCTCCAACATTCCTAGACGATTGTTGGACAGGCGTATCGGAAGTATTCTAAAGATGCCTTACAAATGTTGTAAGTACATTTATTACCTTATTTAACAGACTCAAACTCTGACCATTTTATGATAGAGAAACCCTGTGTCACCTCTACCCGACCCGGGAATTAAACCCGAGACCTCAGCACAGCAGTCGCACCTCGAACGAATTACAACTGCACCACCGACGCAGTCCAATATTGTTATGAATTTTGAGGGGTGGCCATTAAGGATTAATATGCGCATCACCGAAACGTGTTTTAAAAGTGCCATTGGATCCAAGATCACAGTCTGAGAATACATGGCGAAACAAACTCAATGGGCTTACTTTAATAATAATTATGCTGGTGGGAGGATACTTGTATCCGACCGGATAGCGACCACCGTACATTGTTGCTAAAACCTGCCATAGTGGCCCACCTTGTGTGGGTCGCGTTCCAGGGTCAGCCAGTGTATATTCGGTTCTCCCCAGGGGGCTTGCCCCTGATCCTAACCCTTTTCCCATCCCTTTTTCCTTCCCCTCCCCCTTGGCCCTTTGGCAGGCCGGCATGATCTTGCCGACCTACGATGGACACATTGTTTATCGTTGGTCGACACTATTCTTGGATTGCGCTACATTTACCATCAGGTGTAACGTAGTCACTTTGCCGAGCCAGGATAAAAAAAAAACATTTTCTTTCAGTTAAAAGAAGCATATTGAATAGAAGTTCAGTAATAAGCGTCCGTGTGTGGAGCAGTAGTTCAAGTGAACAGAAAAAGAAGTAAGATATTTTCTATTATTCCGTTCTTTCTTCCAAGGTAGGTCCCTCGTAAGCGAGAGGCCTTCTGGGTTGGTACCACCGCGCCGTCTATTTCTGCCGCTAAGAAACAGTGTGTAAGTACTATTGTGTTTCGGTTTTGAAGGACGGTTGGAAGAACATTTTTTTGTTAAATTTGTCACCGATATCTAGCATTGCATTTAAATAACCCAAAGCGAAAGTGTTAAAGTCGTGTCGAGTCCATTTTTAAATTGCCCCCCTTGACTATCAAATTGCCCCCCTGTGGGGCGTGGGCCCCACGTTGGGAAACACTGCTCTAGGGTATTTCTGATTTAATTTATTTCAGACGTATGGCAAAGAAACTCCAAATTCTATTTCAAGAAGAGATAACCAACCATCAGCGTGAGTTGAAATTTTAATATCTGATTTTTTTTATAGCATTTGACAGGCAGACGAGCAAATGGGTCACCTGATAGTAAGTGATCTCCACCGCCCATCATTATTATCATTATCAGCCCGTGTTAGTCCACTGCTGGACATAGACCTCTTTCAAAGCACGCCATTGAGCCCGATCTTCGGCTCTACCTCTATGGCAACGCCCATAAAGGTAAAGCCGTAAAGGTAGTTGCCGTCCTTAAAGGAGGGATAATTAAGGGATTGGAAAGGGGAGGGGGATTTAGGCCTGCGGACATCTTACCGTACTGTTATAAACCCCAACTGTACCCGCTTATGCTTACCCTATCCTCTATTCTGCTCCGTCAGCATTATCTCTACCCTAGTCGCTCCACACTTCCATCTACTAGCTTCAGTCTCCTCTCAATTCTCATCTCGGGCGGTTGTCTAAAACTCTATTTTTAGTTTTATTAAAATAATCCTTTTTTAAAAAGGGTAATCGCGGAGCCCTTATAACATTGGTGGCAGCTTAAGGGATTTAAAAAACGTGAAAATCCCCGGATTACGTCTCCGTTGTGTGTGTTGTGTAAAGTGAGTGAAGTGAAAACGGAAAACCCAGGATAATTCACGCCCATTGCTGCGCACTGCTCGTGCTGTAGCCGGCCCTGACTCCTGAAGATCCATCGTCACTCACCAGTCTGCGTTGAGACCACACTTTTACAAGCCTGGCTTGCAATCTACGTGTCCGACTCCGCCGCAATCTTCGCGCCCTTCGTGTTCGACTCCACTGTGCCCTTCGCCCGAGCCTGACTCAAACCCGCCGTGTTCAACCCCACTGCATCCATCGTGCACCAACTGCACCTTCGCCTCAAAATCGCCTCCTCGTGCTTCAAGGACCATGCTATATTGTATAATTCTGCTTATCAAGTAGGTGATTCTAGGATTATAATTATCTAACTTTTAATTTCATAATATTTTATTTTTATTTCTTTGTGTTTGTATTTGTGTGTGAAAAATGTCTGAAAGTAGAGCTCAAAGCCCCAAATTCGAAAAACCCGAGGTCACCGTTACTGACACTGAGGAAGAGGCCTTTGCCCTCCCAGGTCCTATTACAAGGTCGACCTCCAAACGAAAAGTTCCAGTGGTTCCCAAACTTGAGTTGGATTTGTCAACGTTATTAAAGTTCATCAAACCATTTGACGGTTGTAGAGAGACCTTGAACTCATTTTTAGTAAATTGCAATAACGCTTATGAATTAGCTTCGGAATCACAAAAAGACACTTTATTTAAATATATCCTTTGTCAACTTCAAGGCAAGGCCCAAACAGCTTGTTCCGTTAAAGAATTCACCAACTGGATCCAATTGAAAGAGTTTCTCAAAACTCAATTCTCAGAACGTAAACACTATGCACACCTGCTCACCGACCTGCAGGAATGCAAACAACTGACAAATGAATCAGTTGGCCAGTACGCTCTCAGGATAGAGTCTTGTCTATCACAGTTGCTCACAGAGATATCAATCTCGCACGGGCACAAAAGTAGGGAGATGATAGGTCGCACAGCAGCGATGGAGGAACTAGCCCTCCACCATTTCCAAATGGGATTGACAGCTCGAATCTCCAATATTGTCAGATGCAAGTCCCCAAGGACACTAAATGAGGCTATCAATGCCGCCATTTCAGAGGAAAAGATCCAACAATCTATATATAGACAAAATTTTAGTCCAAAACCAAATACCTCAAATCAAAGGCCAAATCCCCGTCGTGACCAAGGTCAACGACCCTCTGCTCCTATGCAAACTAATTCCGCATCCAGGCCTAACTTCAACTATAACAACAACGGCTCACCCCCGGTGTGCCGATATTGCAAGGCAGTCGGGCACACATTAGAAGAATGCCGCAAACGGCAATATAACAATAGACTCCGGAGTGATCCAAATCACTCAAGGACGCCTCAACGGGTCCACTTCGTGACCGACGCCCCAGAAGAGGAGTACCCAGCGGAAACTACTGAAGCTGAGGGGTACGACACCGTAGACGCTCAACAAAAAAACTATTAAATGTCTCGTCCCGGTGTCGTACGGGACTCCGCTCTTCAAAAACCGGCACCTTTACTAATTCCAATCCGTCATCACCGCATGATGACCCACTGATTCCCACTGTATCGTCTCGTTCTAATCCGTCGTCGCCACATGATGACCCACTGATTCCCACTGTATCGTCTCGTTCTAATCCGTCGTCGCCACATGATGACCCACTGATTCCCACTGTATCGTCTCGTTCTAATCCGTCGTCGCCACATGATGACCCACTGATTCCCACTGTATCGCCTCGTTCTAAACCGTCATCGCCACATGATGACTCGCTGAATCCCGCTGTATCTAAACAACAAAATCTTACTAAATCTAGTGTATTTGAAATTACCAATGACCCTGGTAAAATACTACTTCCTCATGTCCTTGTTGATTCCGCTGTATCAGATATCCCTCTAGCTCTTCTTGTTGACTCAGGTTCGTCAGTAAGCCTCCTGAAACATTCATGCATGCAAAAGAATCCCAAATTAGTGAAAGACACAATACAACTAAAAGGTATTGACTCATCTGAAGAACCTATACACACCCGAGGTCATTTCCAGCTAAAATTGCACTTACCTAAGATCAATGTATCTCATCAGTTTCATGTTATTGACAAAATACATTTACCTTATGATGGAATAATAGGATCAGATATGCTCAACAAACTCAGCTGCAATATCGACTACACTAAAAATTTACTTCGTATAGGCAAAACTCACTTAAAATTATACTTTCATGAACCAGCTTACCTTATTCCACCCAGAACAGAGACTGTTATCGAATGTTCCGTTTTGAACCCTGAAGTGAAGGTGGGGATGATCCTCGATCAAAAATACTCTGATTCACTCTTAATTGCAAATAGCGTAGTCTGTGTAAAAGGAAACAATAGAATAAATATATCCGTAGTAAACTTAGCCGAAGAACCTGTAACATTAAATTCAAATCTTAACCTTAAACTTACGCCTATAGATCCCTCTGACCTCGAAGAACATCCACTTGTCCCTGTTAATCACATTAGTTCAACACCTGATGCTTTTGCTCGAACTGAAGAAGTGCTTAAACAACTGCGTGTTTCCCATTTAAACCAAGAAGAGAAAGAGGCCCTTTCCCAAATATGTTCGGAATTTTCCGATATTTTCTATCTCCCTAGCGAAAAGCTATCTTATACTGACGCCATGAAACATGAAATTAAGACAACTACTGAAATTCCAATCCACACAAAAACTTACCGATTTCCTGAAATCCATAAAACCGAGGTTCGAAATCAAATGAATAAAATGCTAGAACAAAACATAATTGAACCTTCTGATTCCCCATGGTCGTCGCCCATATGGGTGGTCCCCAAAAAACTAGATGCTTCTAATATTCGAAAATGGCGTGTCGTAATCGACTACAGAAAACTCAACGATGTCACAATCGGTGACACTTATCCTATACCCCAAATCGCAGAAATCTTAGACCAGCTGGGTAACAGTAAATACTTCTCCACGCTCGATTTAGCGTCAGGTTTCCACCAACTTCTTCTTAATGACAGTGACAAAGCCAAAACGGCCTTCACAGTCCCAGAAGGTCACTTCCAATTCTTGAGGATGCCATTCGGCCTCAAGAATGCTCCCTCCACCTTTCAAAGGTTGATGAATACCGCCTTATCTGGCCTCACAGGCATGCGCTTCGTTTATCTAGATGATATCGTTTGCTACGCGTATGACCTTGAATCCCACATCGCAAACCTCAGATCCATTTTCCAAAGAATCCGGAAATTCAATCTTAAGTTACAGCCAGATAAGTGTGAGTTTCTCCGACGCGAAGTCTGTTACCTAGGGCATGTCATTACAGAACAAGGCGTTAAACCTAATCCCGAAAAAATCAAGGCAGTTACCGAATTCCCTACACCAAAAACCGCCAAAGACATCAAATCCTTCCTTGGGTTGGTTTCATACTATCACCGCTTTATTCCTAATTTCTCCAAAACTGCAAAGCCCCTTACTAGTCTACTTAAAAAGGACATAATTTTCACCTGGAAAAATGAGCAACAGCTTGCCTTTGACACACTAAAACACAAACTCACCTCTGCACCTCTATTAATCTACCCTGATTTTTCTAAGCCTTTTATACTCACCTGTGATGCTTCAAATCACGCCGTAGGAGCCGTTCTTTCACAAGGACAAATTGGTAAAGACCAACCAATAGCTTATGCATCGCGCACACTCAATAAGAGTGAAACCAATTATAGCACGACTGAAAAGGAATTGTTAGCCATCCTGTATGGTTGCAAAACCTTTCGCCCTTATCTATATGGGAATAAGTTTCAAATTGTTACTGACCATAGGCCACTAAGATGGCTCTTCAATCACAAGGACCCTAGCAGCAAGCTCCAAAGATGGCGGTTAAAACTTGAAGAGTTTGAGTATGAAATTGTTTATCGCAAAGGCAAACTGAATTCAGCAGCTGACGCTCTCTCCAGATATCCCGTAAACCCTGTCCTTCCTGAAACAGAAAACAACCCTTTAATAGACCCTGTAGATAACACTCACTCGGATTCTGATGTCGAAGTTCCACTTCCTGATATCCACCAGGAAGATCTCGACGAGTTGCTAGGACCAACCCTCGGTTCAGACGATCTCAATCTCGATTTCAGTCCCCTGAGTCTTCCAGCTTCTACAGCACCTGCAGACCTTCCAACTCCAGTAGTCACTTCCGATGCCGTAGATCCTCCTATATCTGAAACAGAACAAGACCCTCAACCTTCTACTAGTTGGCAGAACCCTGAAACCTTACCTCCTTCTATATCCACGTACCGCGACTCAGTAACTCCTTCTCCAGTACCTGAAAACTTAGCCTCCTCAGATGAAACCTATAGTAAATTTCTCAAATCTACGACAAAGATATACAACACACATATCACAGAACACAACGAAAATTTACTAAAAGGAGCGCAGAAGTTAATAGTAGTACCAACCTCGATAGACATGGATGAATCTATGCCCTACGTCCAAGAAATCCTCGGAAATTGTCCCAGTCCCGAACTTGATGAATTTCTGAAAATGGAAAGAAGTCTGTATACATTTATACCCCTGACGATTGATAACAAAACCTACCTCCTCTTATTCACGAAAGTACACCATTTCGACGACCACTCGTATCCCGACATATTCAAGGGCTTAAAATACACTCGAGACGAAATAATCATGTCATACCCCAGCATCAACGAAATAAGTATATCAGACTTCAGAAATCCCTTCGACAAACACTCCTTCGCCAGAATCTACAATATGTTGGCCTACCTATTCGATGGGACCAACATCAATATCCATATATATCACAACCAGATCATATACCCTTCACCTAGTGAAATCCCTAAAATTCTAAAAGAAAACCATGATATCCCTATTGCTGGGCATTTAGGCACTGCCAGAATGCTGAGTCGTATTAAAGAAAAATACTCATGGAAGAATATGCGCACTGATGTAGAAGACTATATCAAGAAATGCCAGTCGTGCCAGACCAATAAAGCTTTACGTAGAATAAATAGAGCACCAATGGTCATAACATCCACTTCCACATCTCCATTTGAGAGATTGGCCCTCGACATCGTGGGCCCACTGCCAGAATCCGGCACAGCCAAGCTTAAGTATATTCTGACTATGCAAGACGATCTGACTAAATTCTCCCTAGCGTATCCTCTTCGCAGTAACACAGCAGCTGAAGCAAGTGATTGTCTCCTCCATTTTATATCGTTATTCGGAATCCCAAAACAGATACTCACCGATCAAGGGACGAACTTTACAGCGGATCTCTTTAAGAGAACGTGTGAGTTCCTCAAGATCAAACAACTATGGTCATCACCTTACCACCCGCAGACCCAGGGAGCATTAGAAAGATCCCATTCTACATTGAAAGAATATTTAAAGTCATATGTTAACGAAAACCAAGATAACTGGCCTCAGTATGTTTACACGTCCATGTTAGCATATAATACTGCCGTGCATACAACCACGCACTACTCCCCATACGAGCTACTGCTTGGGCACAAACCTCGCATACCGGACTCAGTATATAGTGACAACTCTAATACTACGTATCCCGAATATGTGAAACTCCTGCAACACCGCTTAAAACATACACGTGATAAAGCCTTAGAATACATGCGTAAATCTAAAGAGACATCTAAAGGATACTACGACACAAGGACTCGTTCCATTGAATATAAAGTAGGTGACTACGTCCTATTGAAGAACCATCTTAGGATGCGCAAGGCCTTATCACCCTTGTGGAAGGGCCCATATAAGGTTGTCAAAATACACGGCAATCACACTTTATCCCTGCTCATAAATAGACGTCACGTAAAACATCACTACGACGAGGTTAAACGTGTCGAAATAGAAGACGCATCCCCATCATAAATTATAAGCTATCTCTAATCCTATATAAATGAATAATATAAGCATAGTAGGTAAGAAGTATATTATCCTTCACTAATTTAGTACATACTTAGACGAGTCTTTTTTCCTTACAGTGTGCTGGCCCAAGGTCATGCAGGATATGTCCATCCGCTCAACTCAAGCGCCGGCATTTACTTTGATCCAATTGGTGAACTCAAAATTAATGTAGGTCATTTAGACATCGTAACCCCTTTTGACATCTCCCACATTGAATCCCATATTCAAAATATAAATTCAGTATTAGGCACGACCCGTTTTCTTTGCAGCCAAATTGAAGTAGAAACCGCAAGTCCACTTGAATGTCATAACGCGCTAGAACCTTTGACAATTAGATATAATGACATTGTCTCCGCTTATTCTTCCATTAACCATCTGATGAACAACAACAGATTAAAGAGAAGCGCATGGCTAGGTGGTGTAGGCACCCTATCAAAAACAATTTTTGGAACCTTAAATGAAGACGATGCCATCAAATACGATAACGCTATTCGAAATTTACAGGATAATGAAAAAAGGTTAAGTACATTAATTAAGGAAAACATTCTAGTAGCAACCACTATTTTATCGAGATTTAATAATACATTATATGCCATAAAAATAAATGAGGCTAGACTTGACGAAGGAATAGAAAGGCTCTCATTGAATCTAAAAAACATATCTGAAAATTATAATAGCTTAAAAATTAAATCAATTATAGACTCAATACTCCATAGTTTGGAAACCACTGTACTTACCTTATCGTTTCAACTAGAAGACATTGTAAACGCTATCATGTTCGGTAGTCAAAACATCCTGCACCCGGCTGTCTTGACACCCACACAGTTGTATCAAGAGCTCGTCGATAATTATAGGTACTTACCTGTAGATCTTAAGCTTCCTATCGTTTTAGAATTAAAAAATATTCATATGTTAATGAATGTTTCTAGTATTATTTGTTATAGTTTAAATAACAGAATTATTTTTATTTTAAGAATACCTTTAGTTTCTTCAATGCAATACAGTTTATACCATAACATAGCTTTACCTACTCCACATCATAATAAAAACCCAGACACTTTTACCTTTATTGTACCCAGTAGCAGATACACCGCTGTAAGTAAAGACAAAACCGAATATTGTAACCTTGAATCACTGAACGAATGCAGAGTTATCGGCCCATATGAATTTATATGTGACGTAATGACTGTTTTATCTACTAATGCAAATCCCAGTTGTGAGAGTGAATTAATGACAAATGTAATTAACAAATTACCCAAACAGTGTCAAACGGATTTTATTCATGGTCATTTAGACATATGGAATAAATTATATAGAAATAGCTGGATATATGTACAATCAGATGTAAGCAAACTCCACATTGAATGTGCCAATAGTAAACTTGTAACAATAAATATAATGGGCACAGGCATTGTAAATATTCCGGATAATTGTTATGCATACTGTAAAACTACCAAGCTCATTCCTAAATTTAATAATTTAAAAATCAATGTAACTAATTTTCACCCTGATTTCAATATTATTAATGACTCATGTTGTAATTTAAATATATTTAATAAGAAAATGAGTGATGAACCTCGTAAAAAACTACAAAACATTAACCTTGATTTTCTCACACCAGATATTAGTTCCAAATTAAAGTCAATAACTAGTGAAGCCGATAAATTGCTTAACCAGCATACAATCATTAAATACGAGACTCATCTCTCAGTTTTATTAGTTTTAATTATTTCTTTAATTTCATTATTTTGTATGTTTAAACTTTTATTATGCATTAAATCGCACAACCGCCTCACCTATAATATCCCTCTTTTCTCCCGACCTGCTAAGATAAATCCACCTGTAGAACAAATTCCTATAGAAACTCTACCTAATCCTATCGTTCCTGACAGGACTGACAGAAATAAACAAATCCCAGAGGACATTCCAGCCCCTAGCACTAGACGACATATATGACTTTTACCTTCCTACGCTACCTATACTCTCCCTAAACTTCGCAATTTCATCCCCGAAGTTTAGTCCACCCCAGGGAGGTGTTATAAACCCCAACTGTACCCGCTTATGCTTACCCTATCCTCTATTCTGCTCCGTCAGCATTATCTCTACCCTAGTCGCTCCACACTTCCATCTACTAGCTTCAGTCTCCTCTCAATTCTCATCTCGGGCGGTTGTCTAAAACTCTATTTTTAGTTTTATTAAAATAATCCTTTTTTAAAAAGGGTAATCGCGGAGCCCTTATAACAGTACGAAATGCAATAGCAAGCTGTTGATTAACGTCGGTTTTTTGTGAGATAGTGGTTAGGACCCTGTCGAGTAGACCCATTCATGTTGTATACAAAACTATCCATTACACATTACAGTATATTACCCACAAACCAACCTAGGTTTAAATGATGTTATCATTGTATTCCTAATGTATAATTTGTAAAAAAACAATAAATAAAAAAAAAATATGTACACCGTGGCACTACCAGTTGTATCAACGCTCTACAACTACTAATATCTTTACCTTAGAATACTTAATATTAATTTAATAATTTAATTAGAATTGTGCCCGGTATCGCCAACACCTTATGTCTCAGGGTGACGAGCGCAGTTCAGTGCCATGCAGTGCTGTGTAATTCAATGTCCTGTGTGGTGTTGCTTCTGTTTATGGGCAGGCGTGGCGCTTACCGTCAGGCGAGCGCCTTGCTCGTCTCTTCATTCAAACAAATATAAAAAATATATATTATACAGTAGTGATAGCTCAGCGGGGAGTGGTATGGACTGTCGAGACGAAAGTCGCAGGTTCGAAACCAACCCCAAGAGATCTCTGACTTTTCTAAGTTGCGTGTATATTAATTGTTAATTATCACTTGCTTTAACGGTGAAGGCAACATCGTAAGGAAACCTGCATACCTGAGAACTCGATAAGATTTTTCGAAGGTATGTGAAGTCTACCAACCCGCATTAGGCCAGCGTGGTGGACTAAGGCCTAATCCCTCTCATTCAGTAGAGGAGGCCCGTGCCCAGCAGTGGGACGTATATGATACTGGGATAGTAAAAAAATATATATTATACAGAATATTCTCTTTCTAGATCGTGGCATGAGAAAGTTGTATTCAATAATAAATAAAAGAAAAACGCCCTACAAACTTGGCTGGTGAGTAGATAAAAAGATTTCAATTAAGTTTAATTTTTTTTTATAGCATGGGCCGGCAAACGAGCAAGTGGGTCACCTGATGATAAGTGATCTCCACCGCCCATGTACGCCCACAATACCAGAAGAATCATGGACGCGTTGCCGACCTTAAAGGAAAGGGATAATTAGGGATTGGGAAGAGGAGGGGATTTGGGCCTCCGGATATCTCACTCACCGTACGAAACGCAGCAGCAAGCCGCAACTTTACGTCGGTTTTCTATGAGACAGTGGTAACGACCCGGTCGAGCCGGCCCATTCATGCTGTAGACAAAACTGTCTACAGCGTAGCTCTACCACTCGTAAAACTCGTTAATTGTTGAAAAATATAAAATAGTTGCTAATTGAAGTCTATTTTTAAAGTTCCTGAATCCTAGTAGTAAGTTTTCACCGTCTTCTGTCTATCTATCTTTTTTTTATCCAAAGCGACTGCACTACACCTGATGGTAAGCGTAGCGCAGTCCAAAATACTAGCGACCGCTGACAAACAATGAGTTCATCGGTGGTACGCATAGGTACGAATAGGATGTGACAGAGAAATACCAGCTTGTAATGTCAATAAATTTTTTTGATCTTAATTAATTTAATTTCAGGTTAAATTTAATGATGAAGATGTCTCCAATTGCAGAGTGAGTGAATACTTTTATATATTTCACGTGGTAGAGCCACACTATAGGCAGTTTTAACGAATAAACTTAAAAACTACTGGACCAATTTCAAAAATTCTTTTGCCGTTATTTAGCTACATTATCACTGAATAACATAGGCTACTTTTTATCCCGGAAAAAGCAGTTCACGCGGGTGGAGCCGCGAGGGACAGCTAGTATGTTATAAAAAATAACATAACGACAACGCTTACATTCGGTTTTTTTTTATTCCAGATTAAATGAGTCTAAACAATATAATAAGAGGTAAGTTATAGATCTACCGAAGGAACCTTTCTTACCGACTTCAAAAATAAGAAGTTCTCAATTCGACAAGATTTTTTATATGACGTGATATTTCGCCAAATGTTTCACCTGCCCTTATAATAATTGCGGGGTCGGCGCAACATGTTTTTTTAACATAATTAATGTTACAGAAAGATTTGACTTTTACTTTACTTTTTACTTTTTTATGATAGAACGCCTGACGTCAAACCCAAAACGAATATTTGTGGATCACACAAACATTTATCTCAACGCGGTAACCGAACCCGCGGCCCCTCGCTTCACAGCCGGCTAGTCGTCCACTAAGCCACGGAGGCTTTTTTTTCCGGGCACGGCAAAGTGACTGCACTATACCTGATGGTAAGCGCAGTGCAGTCCAAAAATCAGTGACCACCGACAAACAATGAGTTTATCGGTGGTCAATAGAATCATGCCGGCCTATATAAATGCTTCTTCACACTCCGAAGAGGTTAGAAGCAAATCGAAGGGCCTGCGACAGGACATGCGGGTGACCGATGCAGGCACAGTGATACAAGGATGTACCCCTATACCCGCCCCAACCAACCATCAAATCATATCGCAAGCCCCTCGGGAGAATTGAGTATACACTGGATGATCCTGGAACGCGATCCATACAAGGTGTGTGGGTCACTATGGCAGGATTTAACACCATGTGTATGGTGGTCGCTATCCGGGCGGATATGAATATCCTACCACCAGCGATTATATGACATGTTTATATCTAAATATATAAAACTCAAAGGTGACTGACGGCCATAGTGATCTATCAACGCACAGCCCAAACCACTGGAGGGATCGGGCTGAAATTTGGCATGCAGGTAGATGTTATGACGTAGGCATCCGCTAAGAAAGGATTTTGATAAATTCTACCGCCTAGGGGATAAAATAGGGGATGAAAGTTTGTATGAAACTTTGTCAATTTTAAACGTTCACGCGGTCGGACCCGCGAGCAAAAGCTAGTCATTTAATTATTTTTAGAACTTATGACGCAGTTGTATTACGTACGCGGTATGATTGTGCTGAGGTCTCGGGTTCGATCCCCGGGTCGGGTAAAGTGATATTGGGTTTTTCTATCACGAAATGCTCAGTATCAGCCCGGAGTCTGCAATTGTGCCCGGTATGGCGATAGGCTCGCCCCCTATCACATCATGGGACGGAAATACGCTCCGCGAAATGTGGGTGTACTGGTTACACATCTTTTTTTTTATCCTGGCTCGGCAAAATGACTACGTTACACCTGATGGTAAGTGTAGCGCAATCCAAGAATAGTGTCGACCAACGATAAACAATGTGTCCATCAAAGGTCGGCAAGATCATGCCGGCCTGCCAAAGGGCCAAGGGGGAGAGGAAGGAAAAGGGTTAGGATCAGGGGGCAAGCCCCCTGGGGAGAACCGGATATACCCTGGAACGCGACCCACACAAGGTGGGCCACTATGGCAGGTTTGAGCACCAGTGTACGGTGGTCGCTATCCGGTCGGATACAAGTATCCTCCCACCAGCCTACCCTTGTATATTGTTATTAGATGTAAGCACTTCAGAAGATCCCACAGCTACCGCTGCATGAGAGCAAAGGTGATGCGACTCGCCGGACCTACAAGAAGCGAGTGAGTATTACATACTTATTTTATCCACAAATGGTGAAGATACACTTAGACGCAACGCAATAGCCGTACGCGCTGCAAAAGCCGCACGCGCCGCAAAAGCCGCACGCACCCCAAAAGCCGCACGCGCCGCAAAAGCCGCACGCACCCCAAAAGCCGCACGCGCCGCAAAAGCCGCACGCGCCGCAAAAGCCGCACGCACCGCAAAAGCCGCACGCGCCGCATCATCGAATTCATTGTATTTTTTTTTTACCCGAGTACGGCAAAGTTACTGCTCTACACCTGATGGTAAGCATAGTGCAGCCCAAAAAACCAGCGACCACTAACAAACAATGAATTTATCGGTGATCACCAGAGTCGTGCCGGCCTGTATAAATGCTTCTTCCCTCTTCCGAGAGGGAAGAAGCAAATCGAGGGGCCTGCGACAGGACAGGCGGATGACCGATGCAGGCACAGGGATACAAGGATGTACCCCTATACCCGCCACAACCAACCGTTAAGTCATGTCGCAAACCCCTCGGGGAACCAGATATACGCTGGCTGATCCTGGAACGCGATCCACACAAGGCTTGTGGATCACTATGGCAGGTTTTAACTCCATGTGTACGGTGGTCGCTATCCGGGCGGATATGAATATCCTACCATCAGCAAAAGCAGTTTATCTACAAATGGTGACGCACCGTAACAGCCGTACGCGCCGCAATCATCGAATTGATTGTATAAAATTATAATAAACAAGAATTCTTAGTATGAAATGACATATTTTGCAAGACGTAGAGCAACGCTGTCGACAGTTTTGTTTCCAGCACGAACGGGTCGGCTCGACCGGGGTTACCATTTTCTCAAAGAAAACCAACCAACCAACCAGAGATATCCGGAGGCTCAAATCTCTCTTCCATTCCCACTTCCTCAATTATCCCTTTCCTTTAAGATTGAAGTGATTTTATCGTGGTTTTCATTTTAATAAATAAATAAATACACCCAACAGTCAAATACATAGTCCTGACGTCACATTAAGATACGAGTCTTATGTCGTGGGTATCAGAACTACGAGAGACTTTCGGTCTGACAACACCCAGACTTCGAATCAAATATTTGTGGGTCGCACAAACATTTGTCTCGGTGCGGGGATCGAACCCGCGGCTTCTCGCTTCACAGCCGGCTACTCGCCCCGCTGCGCCACGGAGGTTGTCAAACAAGAAATAAATAAAATCTGTTTAAATTAGTTTCATTTCTTTTTGTAGGTTAGCAGACTTCAGAGGAAGAGTAAGAAATGCTATAGCACCGAATTTCGTCAAAAATCTTATAGCGTACAGTAAGTTTTTTATGGGATAATGAGCACCCGAATGGTCTAGATTTGCTTCTTCCCTCTTCGGAGTCTGAAAAAGCATTTATACAGGCCGGCATGACTCTGGTGACCACCGATAAACTCATTGTTTGTCGGTGGTCGCTGGTTTTATGGATTGCACTACGCTTACCATCAGGTGCAGTGCAGTCAGTTTGCCGTGCTCGGATAAAAAATATCATTTTAATTTAAATAACAGTTGGGACGTTGAATTTACTCGGTGTGATCTTAGACTATACTTAAATCTATTGAATGATTTGGCTTTTTTTATTTGATTGAATGACGAGACGAGCCAAGCGCTGGCCTAATGGTAAGCGCCGCGCCTGCCCATAAATAGAAGCAACACCACAAAGAACTTTGAATTACAAAGCACTGCATGACACTGAACTCGAGACATAAGATGTTAAGTTTCATAATGCCCAGTAATTTGTGGTACCAACCCAGACGGCCTCTCGCATACGAGGGACCTACCACCTTTGTCTATTTCTGCCGCCAAGCAACAGTGTGTAAGCACTGTTGTGATTCGGTTTAAAGGACATTAAAGCCAGCGAAACAGCCATGATGGCGTGGCGCTTACCATCAGGCGAGCGTCTTGCTCGACTCGTCTTGCAATCAAATAAAAAAAAATACTACACCGAGTGAAATACCTGTCGTACACTATATGTTGCTTAAATTTAACCACCTTTCTGATATTATTTTTATTTATTACCTTTTTTATTTCTTTTTATATAATGTATGCTTCCAGACAAAAGATACGCCATAATGATGTCCAAAGCTTGTGGCAGTGACGCACACGACAGCGATTCGATAAAAAATTATACACAGAAGCTTGTCAAATAGCGTTCAATATACATATTACAGACTACCAAGGTGTTTTATTAACAAATCTTAACATTGTATAAAATGAAGTCGCTTCCGCTGTCTGTTCGCTTAGATCTTTTAACGGATTTTAATGCAGTTTTGAGCAATAGATATATCACGCTATTACCTATGGGATCAGTAACATGCATGTGAAACCGCGAGGGTCAACTAGTATTAAATAAAAGGAAAGAAAACGATTTTATTGTATGTAAAAACGTGGCGCAGCGGGATGGAGGAAAAAGGTATATATCGGCTTAACATCCTTTTAAAAAAAATATCCACCTCATCATCATCATCAGCCACAGGACGTCCACTGCTAAACATAGGCATCCCCCAAAGATTTCCAGACCGAAAAAAAATAGAACAAAAAGTATCGATATATCGATGTATCGAGTCAAAATGTAGCGCTAAAAATATCAATGTATCACAGAAAATATAATCGATATATCGATCTTTTTCAACATCCCTAGGCCGTCATCATGTCCGTATGAATTAATACTTCCACCTGTCTTACGTTTTCGAAAGCATTCCCCTAACTCCCTGTATATAGATTCATCATCATCATCATCATCAGCCACAAGACGTCCACTGCTGAACATAGGCCTCCCCCAAAGATTTCCAGACCGACCTGTTGGAAGCGGCCTGCATCCAGCGACTTCCTGCGATCTTTATCAGGTCGTCTGTTCACCTTGTAGGTGGACGTCCAACGCTGCGCTTGCCAGTACGTGGATATAGATTAAAGTATATAGATATAGATTAGTATATCATCATCATCATCATCATCAGCCACAATACGTCCACTGCTGAACATAGGCCTCTCCCAAAGATTTCCAGACCGAACTGTTGTTGGAAGCGGCCTGCATCCAGCGACTTCCTGCGACCTTTATCAGGTCGTCTGTCCACCTTGTATTGTCTTGTTGTCTAGATTAGTATATAGATTAAATAAATTAAATTAGAAGAAATAAAAGCTCTTTAAAAACAAATCTTATTTATTGAGTATCCTAGAATCGGTATTTAAGGCCCTCAACTTGACGAAGGCGTCCGTTTCAATATCTTCTGAATCGGACTCGATCCGTTTGGACCAGCATCTGGCGAAGAAACCTCGTCTCCATAGCAGGATGACCACCAGGACTATGGGAAACGTCACGAAAATTCCTGAAACAAAAATGTAACTCAGTTTTGTCTACAGCATGAATGGGCTGGCTCAACCGGATCGTTACCACTGTCTCACAGAAAACCGACGTAAAGTAGCGGCTTGCTGCTGCGTTTCGTACGGTGAGTGAGATATCCGGAAGCCCAAATCCCCTCCCCTTCCCAATACCTAATTATCCCTTTCATTTAAGGTTGGCAACGTGCCCTTGATTCTTGTGGTGGTGGGCGTACATGGGCGGTGGAGATCACTTACCATCAGGTGACCCACTTGCTCGTTTACCGGACTATGCTACAAAAAAAAAAAACTACTTACAACGTAGGTCCCTCGTATGCGAGTGGCCGTCTGGGTTGGTACCACCGCGCCGTCTATTGCTGACGCCAAGCAACAGTGTGTAAGGACTGTTGTGTTTCGGTTTGAAGGATTATTATTATTACTAGCCCTGAATACACGCCCCACTGCTGGGCACGGGCCTCCTTTACAGAATGAGGGGTTAGGCTTTTGTTTGAAGGATATTGAAGTTAAATTACTGGGCATTATTAGACTTATCTTATGCCTCAAGGTGACGAGGGCAGTTCAGTGCCATGCAGTGCTTTGTAGTTCAAAGTTCTGTGTGGTGATGCTTGTGTGGGTGGTTGCAGGCGTTGCGTTACCATCAGGCGAGCGACTTGTTCGTCTCGTCATTCAATCAAATAAAAAAAATGTAACCATAAGAAGCTGCAACGTCAATATAAAAATCTTATATTGACGTCGAAGGCTGAAAATATTTTCTTCAAACATCCTAAAAATCCAAAATGGGTCCATTCGTTGCTGGTGGTAGGATATTCATATCCGCCTGGATAGCGTCCACCGTACACATGGTGTTAAAACCTGCTATAGTAACCCACACACGTTGTGTGGATCGTGTTCCAGGATCAACCAGTGTATATCCGGTTCTCCCGAGGAGCTTGCGACATGGCTTGATTTTTGGCGGGTATGGGGGGGGGGGGGGGTACATCCTTGTATCTCTGCCTGAATCGGTCATCCGCCTGTCCTGTCGCAGGCCTCTCGATTTGCTTCTTCCCTCTTCACAGTTTAAAGGAGCATTTATACAGGCCGGCTTGTTTTCGGAGACCAATTGTTTGTCGATGGTCGCTGGTTTTTTTGAACTGCAAAGGTGACCCACTTGCTCGTTGCTTGGTCTATGCTATAAAAGATACCTACCTATAACTATCCCGAGCAGTATCGCCATGTCGGGCACAGACTGGCTCGTGAGATCTTCCGCCTCTGGACAAGTTAGCTCCTTGGACGCATTATGAAGCTGCATGAACGATATTCCCTTCATCTCTTTCGGCTTCTTACAACTGAAAGTATAGTATATACATTTTTTATTTGCATTACATTCAAGCCAGTGAAATTACAGCGCTGGAGAGAATGGGAAAGTCAACAGAGATACTTAAGTCAATTCAAAGAAGGAATTGGAATATTTTGGCCACATTTTTTTTTATCCGGGCATGGCAAAGTGACTGCACTACACCTGATGGTAAGCATAGTCCAATCCAAAAAACCAATGAACACCACCAAACAATGAGTTTATCGGTGGTCACCAGAGTCATGCCGGCCTGTATAAATGCTTCTTCCCTCTTTTGAGAGGAGGAAGCAAATCGAGGGTCCTGCGACAGGACAGGCGGATGACCGATGCAGGCACAATAATACAACGATGTACCCCTATACCTGCCCCAATCAACCCATCAAGTCATGTCGCAAGCCCCTCGGCTAACCGGATAATATACACTAGCTGATCCTAATAATAATAATCCTGATGACATCATTCAAGGGAAAATAAAGGGCAGTAAGAGGCGCGGTCGTGGGAGGATATCACGGCTTAAAATCTTCGCCAATGGTTCAACATGAGCACAAGATCATTGTTCCGAGCAGCAGCTTCCAAAATTAAGATAGGCTGTATGATCGCCGACTGCCGATAGGAGATGGCACTCAAAGAAGAAGAAATTACAGGGCATAATATCTTGATGTCTTTTTTTGTTAAGGAGCGCAGTCCAATGCCATACAATGCGTTGTAATTCAAAGTTCTTTTGTTTATGGGCTGGAGTGGCGCTTACCATCAGACGAGCACCCTGCTCGTCACGTCATTCAGTCTAATAAAAAATTAAATACACACACGGATACACTCAGATTATTGATTTATAAATATTTCGTCGGTCCGCAGAGGGCTGGGCTCCGTAGTGGATTTAATGTTATTTTTTTTATCCGAGCACGGCAAAGTGACTGCACTACACCCGAAGGTAAGCGCAGTCCAAAAAAAACAACACTAACACACAATCTCGGTGCGGGTTTCGAATCCACGACCTCTCGCTTTGCAGCCGGCTACTCGCCCACGGCGCCACGGTTTGTAATGTACATTTTTTTTTTACTAGCCCTGTATTATATACGTCCCACTGCTGGGCACGGGACTCTACTGAGAATGAATGAGAGGGATTATGCCTTAGTCCACCACGCTGGCCTAATGCGGGTTGGCAGACTTCACATAACATCGAAAATCTTATCGAGTTCTCAGGTATGCAGGTTTCCTCACGATGTTTCCTTCACCGTTAAAGCAAGCGATAATTAACAATTAATATACACGTAACTTAGAAAAGTCAGTGGTGTATGCTCTTGGGGTTGGTTTCGAACTTGCGACTTTCGTCTCGACAGTCTATACCACTCCCCGCTGAGCTATCGCTGCTGTATGTACAAATTACTCACATCATATTCCCCAAAGTACTGTTAGAAGGTGATGACCTGACCAGAGGAACGTAGACTACCACAATCCACTGGTTGTTACAGTCGCACAAGTAAGGGTTATTGCTGAGGTCGACGCTGGTGAGGATGTCCCATCTCTCCAGGTACCCTGAGTAGATCCTGGATAAATTGTTGTTGTTGAGGTATAGCTGAAAGACACGCAATTTTAAACAATTAGAAATGTTGTTTTTTTATCCGAGCACGGCAGAGTGACTGCACTACACCTGATGACAAGGGAAGTGCAGTCGAATGAAACTAGTCCAAAAAAACCAGCGACCACCGACAAACAATCAGTTTATCGGTGGTCACCAGAATCATGCCGACCTGTAAATACTTCTTCATACTCCGAAGAGGGAAGAAGCAAATTGAGGGGCCTGAGACAAGACAGGCGTATGACCGATGAAGGCAAAGGTATACACCTTTATCCGCCTAAATCACCCATTAAGTCATGTCACAAATGTCTCGAGAACCGGATATATACTGGCTGAACCTGGAACGGGATCCACACAAGGACACAAATTACAGACTCCGGGTTAGTACTGATCATTTCGTGGTAGAAAAAACCCAATATCACATTTACCCACCTGGAGATTGAGCTCGAGACCTCAGCACAGCATTCCTACCGCGTACGCATTACATCTAAGCCACCGAAGCAGTCACCACTTTAAATACTATAAATCAATGGGTTTTTACATACCTCTAGTAACTGTGGCCCTTTCTCCTGTTCAGTATCCTCATCAGTCCACAGCAGGAAACCGTCTTCAAGGTCAGCCAACCTTGGATTGAAGGACAGGTCCAGAATTTCAAGGTTCTCTAACCCACCCAGAGCGCCATCTGTTACTTTCTGTAGTTTACTTAGACGGCTCAAGCGTAACTCTTTTAACATCTTCAAGTTTGTTATAGGACTGCAATTTAAAGAGTCAATTTTAGTAACAGACGAAATAAAACGGAGTAACTTCTCCATTCGACACTTCTATTTGTTTTATAGGCCTGAATAAGCAGGTCAATAAGGCCGAAGTCTGCCATTGCAATAGGGTTTTCTATGTTCAATATTATTCATTATTTTATATGCAACAGAAAATAATACGAAAAAGAAACCCTTTGTTAAACTTTTGAGTGGTAGAGCCACGCTGTAGACAGTTTTGTCTACAGCATGAATGGGCTGGCTCGACCGGGTCGTTACCACTGTCTCACAGACAACCGACGTAAAGTAGCGGCTTGCTGCTGCGTTTCGTACGGTGAGTGAGATATCCGGAAGCCCAAATCCCCTCCCCTTCCCAATCCATAATTATCCCTTTCCTTTAAGGTCGGCAACGCGCCCATGATTCTTTTGGTGGTGGGCGTACTTGGGTGGTGGAGAT
Organism: Amorpha juglandis; assembly: GCA_949126905.1. Taxonomy (NCBI): domain Eukaryota; kingdom Metazoa; phylum Arthropoda; class Insecta; order Lepidoptera; family Sphingidae; genus Amorpha; species Amorpha juglandis. The sequence continues at coordinate 5,216,553 of OX421393.1, forward strand.
CACTTACCATCAGGTGACACACATGCTCGTTTACCGGCCTACGCTTTAAAAAAATACGTTAACGTTTCAATTACTGTACAACCCATACCGTTCTTCCCACGTTAATTAACTAGTAGGTAACAGGATAGATGGCTTAGGTTCTAGTATTTCATTTATACCCTTTGGGTACGCGCTCTAAAATTATGAGACGCTTGGTTTCAAACTAAAGTCCTTCATACTTAGTGGCATTGAAGGTTTCCACAAGATTCTTTCCAAAATCCAAGTACTCCAGATTGACAGCTTCGCCCAAAGCTAGAGGCACTGTGGCGAATTTGTTATTACTCAGATCCAATCTTTTTAAGCGACGGTGCCTCCTGAATAGACCACTTGGTAGAGTTTCCAGCTCGCAGCCACCAAGGTTCAACTCCTGAAAAAAAATATTTCATTAGGTCCCTTCTGGTCGGTCCCTCATATCTGATCGTTATCATCAATTGACGGTCCACATTTGTATTGAACGAACTGCCTCCATCGCTGTCAAGGTAAAATGAGTCCTTTACTTGACCGGTCCATCTGGTTAAGGACTGCCCTCCAGCTCTCTTGCCCTGCGTGTTCCCAATTACGATCAGCTTTACGAGGGTTTTCATCTCCTCTCTGTATTAACGCGGAATTATATCAAAATGTGATTTTTTATTCTGAGCTCCAGCAACATAAGCCACTAGCACCACATCTCGAGTGCACGACTCTACCTTTCTCGAGCCAGTATCAAATTAACTAAATAACTCAGTAATTACAAAAGTATAATTATTTCACGGCCTTTTTTTATATTTCCTACATCATCAAGTGCCCCGACGTTTTAAGGATTGAAATATTCTGAAGGATATTGAAGCCAGTGAAATGATTGGGCATTATGAGACTTAACATGTTATGTCGCGGGGTGACAACCATTCATCCCTTATTTCACCCTTAGGTGTTAAATATCCAACAAACCTTCCTTAGCTTTTTATACAGGGTTACTTTTAAAACATCAACAACCTCGCAGGACTAGATAGCTAACCCCATAAGGAACAACTTTTTTCTGCGACTTTTGATAATTTGTTAGATTTTGAGGAATGAAACACTCGACTCAATAAAAACTCGGTACTTTTAATAGTGAAGTACATTTACAAAAGTTATACATAACACATTACTAAGAAACGCATAGGACCGGCTACGTGTCGCTCGCGCCGCCACGCAATTTTCTTACTTACTAATATCGGGGTTCGCGCTAGACATGTGTAAGTACTGTGAGTAATGCATGACATGCTATATAACACGACCGAGTACTGAAACAGTACACAGTACCCGGCGAAATGTTGCATGGCACATGGCATGGCATGACGTGCGCACTGCCATAGTACATACACGGGCCGGGCGGCTCGGTGAAGCGGGCGCGCAATCGGAAACGTTCGGGAACGGTCGGGATTCTGTCTCTGTCACGCCCCTTAGTAGAATTTTGATTAAGAGCAGTATATAAAATACTGTTCATAGGGTTTACATTTCTATGGCACCGCCCAGTAAGTAATAATAACTCAACTGGCGCGCTTTCTTTCGTCTTTTACTATTGTTTTGAATTATTTCACAATTCACATTTGTTTACGAGGACAAGGTTATTGTATGTGGTATGGTAAAAAAATTGTTGTTTTGGAAAGTGTTTGTTTTGTGTGTTTGTGAAGAAAGTACTTAATTTGTTACCTACTTAATTCTAACTGTAAATAACTAGAAAAAATATTGCTAGGTGTGTAAATATATTTTTTGGGTATTAATATATTTGTTTTTTATGGCGAATTTGAATTGTTTTTAATTCAAAGTTCTGTGTGGTGTTGCATCAGTTTATGGGCAGGCGTGGCGCTACCATCAGGCGAGCGCCTTGCTCATCTCGTCATACAATCAAATAAAAAAAAGTGTGCGTCTCGGGACGCTCGACAGAAGTGATAACTTAAACTAATGTGGGTTAAAGTGAGAGCAGAGGAGCCTGCCTACTGCTACCGTATGCGTGAGAGAAAGGGACGCCAGACAGAGTGGCGCCTTAACGCGTTACGTTACGAAGTCCGGTCAGTCATGTCCAAGTCCGGTCCAAGTCCGGTCAAAGTCGTGTCGAAGTCGTGTCAAAGTCGTGTCAAAGTCGTGTCAAAGTCGTGTCAAAGTCGTGTCAAAGTCGTGTCGAAGTCGTGTCGAAGTCGTGTCGAAGTCGTGTCGAAGTCGTGTCGAAGTCGTGTCAAAGTCGTGTCAAAGTCGTGTCGAAGTCGTGTCGAAGTCGTGTCGAAGTCGTGTCGAAGTCGTGTCGAAGTCGTGTCGAAGTCGTGTCGAAGTCGTGTCAAAGTCGTGTCGAAGTCGTGTCGAAGTCGTGTCGAAGTCGTGTCGAAGTCGTGTCGAAGTCGTGTCGAAGTCGTGTCAAAGTCGTGTCAAAGTCGTGTCGAAGTCGTGTCAAAGTCGTGTCAAAGTCGTGTCGAAGTCGTGTCAAAATCGTGTCAAAGTCCATAAGAAGTTATCACTTCAAAAAAAATATAAAAGGTCTATCTCTCTAATATTGCTATTACATTACACCTGAGTCCTGATTGAACATATAGTACACAACAGTACAAGTAATGGTGGGCCGTACACATTACTTCACATAGCGTGTCATGTCAGGTCATGCCTAGAGTAATGCTATAGTGCCATATTAGTAATAGTGGGCCGTACACATTACTTCACATAGCATGTCATGTCAGGTCATGCCTAGAGTAATGCCATGCCATGCCATGCCATGCTATAGTGCCATATTACGCCGTACGAAATGACATGCCATATGGCATTACTTCATAGCGTACTGTTTTGCGCATGTCTAGTTCGCGCGGCTCGCAGGCCGCGCGCTATTGGCGGATCGCGAATGGCGTGTCGTGGTCGGGGAGCCATCGGCAGCGCGCGATACAAAGCGCGCGAAATTTGAGCGCTCGTTACAGATTTTATTTTCTTATAAAAATAAGTATTAATTTAATTTCCGTCTTGAATGTTTATATCTCTACGCGCATCGCAAAGATTACGTAAACAAACCCCTGAGAAGCGTGAGGAAGGGCTAGCGCCTTCGAATTTGACCCATTTATCAAGCCGCTAGTCGTCTGTCATTCAGCAATTTTTTTTTATGTATTGAATTATGTCCGAACTAGTAGAACAAAAGTTGTTCCTTATGGGGCTAGCTATCTAGTCCTGCGAGGTTGCTGGTGTTTTAAAAGTAACCATGTATAAACATTGTATCCCCACTGATTTAGGCTCTGCATTGATGAATCACTCAGCCAGGACAAGTAATACATACCTTTAAGTCTTCCAAATAAGTGATAGCTCCCATCGTGATCTGGTCGATGTAACCCAGTGGATTCCCACTCAGGTCTAAAGTGGTAAGCAAAGGCATAGAGATAAAGATGTCTTGAGACAAAGAGTGGAGGTCGTTGTTAGCTAGGCTTAAATAACGAAGGTTCAGCAATGGCGGGGTACCCATTTTTCCATCTAGGATGCCCTGAAATTTAGTATCATAATATTGTTAACCACCCTTTTTTATAGCATAGGCTGGAAACACAAGTGGGTCACCTGATTGTAAGTAATCTCCAACGCCCATGTACGCCTACAATACCAGAAGAATCATGTGCGCGTTACCGACATTAAAGTTTTCAGATAGTATAAGAGGTAGTATAAGAGTTTCGAATGTTTGTAGAGTCTGCCAACTCGAATCAGGCCAGCGTGGTGGATTAAGCCCTAACCTTTCTCATTCAGTAGAGGTAGCCCGTGCACAACAGTGATACGGGTATAAATACAGGACTAGTATTTTTTTATCGGAACACGGCAAAGTGACTGCACTACAACTTATGGTAAACACAGTCCAAAACACCAGCGATCACCAACAAACTATGAGTTTATAAGTGGTCACCAGAATCATGCCGGCCTGTATAAATGCTACTTCACACTCCAAAAAGGGAAGAAACAAACCGAGGGGCTTGCGACAGAACAGGTGGATGGCCGATGTACAGAGATACAAGAATGTACCCCTATACCCGCCCCAATTAACCATCAAGCCATATCGCAAGCCCCTCGGGAGAACTGGATATACACTGGCTGGTCCTGGAACGCGCTGGTCGCTAAGGCATGGTTTACCACCCCGTGTACGGAGGTCATTATCCGGCCGGATATGAATATCCTACCAGCAGCAAAATTATGATATACTTACTACAAATATCATTTTGCTGACCGCAGAAGTAACCAGGACATTTCCACTCAGATCCAAGCTGATCAAATCTTTCAAGTACTTGAATGAAGCCACCTCAATTCTTTCGATCTTGCAGTTCGAGACATTGAGATGTTGTAATGTAGTTAGATTAGTAAAACGAGAAATGGTTGTCAGAGGATTCTGGCTTAGGTCTATTGATAGTGGCTTGAAATCTAGAAGACCTGGAAATAAAAAAATATAGCTGTCCACCGCAATTTTTTTACTTAATTAAATGACGAGACAAGTAGGTCGCTCGCCTGATGGTAAATATCACGCCTGCCCATAAACAGAAGCAACACCACACAGAACTTTCAATTACAAAGCACTGCATGGCACAGAACTGCGCTCGTCACCCCGAGACATAAGATGTTAAGTCTCATAATGCGCAGTCATTTCGGTGGCTTCAATGTCCTTGAAACCGAAACACTCCAGTGCTTACAAACTATGGCTTGGCGATATAATTAGACAAATCAACCACCATCAATCTACCACCTTGTAAAAATGTGTGCGTTAGCATCCTGTGTAGTCATCGTTCCTAACAGTCAACCGGATGCTTTTCGCAGCTTAGTCATTGACTTCAGGTGTATTGTAAGGAAGCAGTACTTGGCGCACGTGTATATCTTTGTTTTGTGCATATACATTACCATTTGATTTATCAATATGATTCATTTATTTTCTTTTATTATTTGCTGGTGGTAGGATATTCATATCCGCCCGGATAGCGAACACCGTACACATGGTGCTAAAACCTGCCATAGTGATCCACGCGCCTTGTGTGGATCGCGCTCCAAGATCAGCCAGTGTATATTCGGTTTGCCCGGGGGACTTGCGACATGACTTGATGGATGTTTGGGGCGGGTGTAGGGTACATTCTTGTATACCTGTGCCTGCATCAGTCATCCGCCTGCCCTGTCGCATGCCCCTCCCTCTTCAGAGTGTGAAGAAGCATAGGCCAACATGATTCTGGAGACCACCGATAAACTTATTGTTTGTTGGTGGTAGCTGGTTTTTTTGGACTGCACTGTGCTTACCATCTGGTGTAGTGCAGTCACTTTGCCGTACCTGGATAAAAAAGACAAAATCAAATAGATTCTTACCATCCCAATCAGTCATTTCAAATTGATTCCGCAGATTTTGATTACGGCAATCTACCATCTGGTCTTTGCAATCACACACTCTGCAAATAACGTTAGAAACATATTCTGCTTCTGTTGTTTCTACAATGGGCGCTTCTGTAGTAATTGCGTCGGTATTTGTCGATTCTTTTGTAGATCCAATCTCTTGTGTGATCGCGTCTCCTTCTGGAGTCACTACTTCTGTGTTTGTCGTAGACACTTCTGTAAAATAAGTAACAGAAAAAAAGAAAAAGTAATTACTTATATTCATTATAATCTCTTCAAGGTACTTAACAGATTCTTGGACTCTAAACCAGACTGTGATGTTTTTACGAGTGACAGTAGATTATTTTTGATGGAATGCTTGTGGTTCTGCGAGAATGATGGATGAATAGAATTAGCATAAGTTATAATTATGTTGCGTAGCTTAACTGAATAGTGTAAGTGGTAATTTGTACCGTTCTATTCAAATAAATAAATAAATAACAAGTTTTACCCATATTATTATATACATCATTGATTTTATACATACAACGCGATTTTATACATACGATTTTATATTCACGCTTGTTATCTCCGAAAGGGTACGCAGAAGGGAACCATTACACATTTCGACTAGCTTTTTTCCGTCCCATGATGTGATAGGGGACGAACCTATCGCGATACGGGCACAATTCCAGACTCCGGACTAATACTAAACATTTCGTGATAGATAAACTCAACTTCAAATCATTAATTCGTTCTTACGTCGGTCGGTTTTCTGTGAGACATTGGTAACGACCTGTTCGAGCCGGCCCATTCATACTAAAGACAAAACTGTCTAGAGCTTGGCTCTAATACTCATAAAGATAATAAAACAATAAGTTCGAGATGAATGACGACACACTTAGGTGTGCCATCAACCCGGAACTGAAGACCACGACCATTCTGCCAAGAGTGTAGTGACAAAAAAAAGTATAGTGTACCGTGTACCCGCTGTACCAAACCCTATTGTATTGCTAATTTTATTCATCATGTAGGCTAAGAAAGCCCTTATGACAGGTCAAGTACAGAACACTTAAGTTATTAATAAGATTAACTGAAGATTATGAGAACTTTGAATAACCGCCGCGCTATAGGCTGGCAGGAAAAGGCACACCAACAAGCATGGGAAAAGGGAGAGGATCCTTAGTCTAATTCACGGACTTGGGTGGAGGATAGTGCAATCGGGATAAGGGCAGGAGGAAGTAGGGTAAATGAACAATAATCTGTAAGGATTTTAAAGGTAATAAGATGTGTCGTGGACCTTACTGGCAGGAATATCAGAATCCCTAGCCTAGCTAACCTACCACTAGCTGCCTACTGATGACGACCGGAAGAAGAAAGGCAGAAAATCCGGGCTTATTTTTATCGCCATCAATTACATTTTTATCGCATGAGTAATGTTCTTATTCGACTTGCAATTTCGGACAACAATAAACTATGATAAGCAGCTGATACGAGTAAAGCCGGTACTAGGCATGCAGAGGTAACGGAAATTATGTGATCGATCTTCATAAACAGTGATTAAAATTAGAATGAAATTTTAGGATATCTACATTTTCGTCAGATCCGGTATATTCACTGTCAGGTGTATGTAAAAAAAAATATATTGCATATTTCCATCCATTTAACGACCTTTAAATGGATGGAAATATGCAATTTTTTTTTTTTATTTGATTGAATTACGAGACGAGCAAAGCGCTCGCCTGATGGCAAGCGCCACGCCTGCTCATAAACAGAAGCAACACCATACAGAACTATGAATTACAGAGCACTGCATGGCACTGAACTGAGCTCGTCACACCGAGACATAGGATGTTAAGTCTCTCAATCCCCAGTAATTTCACTGGCTTCAATATCCTACAAACCAAAACGCAACAGTGCTTACACTGTTGCTATTATGAGCTGGCATTATGAGACTTAACATCTCACTATGGGTTTCGTCAAGCAGCGGACGGGGCAGGACGGCAACGCGGGAGCGGCGCGTTCAAATGCATAGATTTAAATGGACCCGGTCTCGAAAGCGGCGACAGCGGCGCGGCGCGGGCGCGGGGAGCGACGTACGAGCGGCGAGCGCCAGTCGAGCGGCGCCTGCGCGTCTGCATTGACGTAGTGCTGTGTATTTTCAAAAATGCCCGCCGACGTGGAGAAGCAAATTATTTCAATGATTTTTTATATGGAACATCATATTCACATCAATTTCGTTCGCGAACAGACACTAATTACTCATAGCACAACACTACGCCGCTCTAGCGCCGCGCGATCTGCCCGCTGGCTTCGAGACCGGGTGTCTGCCTCTTGCCGCTGACTTCGAGACCGCGACGCTGACGGGACTGCATATCCCCTAGTCGAGCGTCGAGCGCGACGGGTCTGTGTGACATTTTCTATATTGACTAATGCATTACAACTGCTCACGTCCAGTCAGCGTCGCGTTGCCGTCCCGTCCCGTCCGCTGTATTTTTTTTATAGCATAGGCCGGCAAACGAGCATGTGTGTCACCTGATGGTGAGATCTCCACCGCCCATGTACGCCCACCACTAGAAGAATCATGGGCGCGTTGCCGACCTTGAAGGGATAATTAGGGATTGGGAAGGTGAGGGGATTTGGGTTTCCGGATATCTCACTCACCGTACGAAACGCAGCAGCAAGCCGCTGCTTTACGTCGGTTTTCTGTGAGACAGTGGTAACGACCCGGTCGAGCCAGCCTATTCATGATGTAGATAAAACTGTCTACAGCGTGGCTCTACCACTCGAAATCTAAACCACCCAAAGCTGTTTGACGAAACCCTCACCAAACCCTAACAATGAATGTAATTTACCATTGTAAACTTAGTGTGTAACCCTGAAATAAATAAATAAAACACAAATTTACTCACCGGTCATATCTTGTGCGAAACACAAATTGCATAACACCAAAAAAATCACTGCAATCCTCATTTTTATCGCGTACACTCGAAACTTTATTTTGAATTATCACTAGAGATTATATAATGTAATTCTGCATTTCAATGTCTTATAATACTGACAGAGAATTGATATGAATTAATGGACAACTGCTCATATTTGTCCAACTTCCAAAATCACTTTGGCCACTCCGCTTCTTTCTTCTATCAAGTCATTCGCTTCTACCTCTATATTGCCAGGAACTACGCGATCTAAAATTTTTACATTCACTAAATAAATAAATACACTCAACAGTCACATACATAGTCCTGACCCCACAGTAAGATACGAGTCTTGTGTCGTGGATATCAGGAACTACGAGAAACTTTCGGTCTCACAACACCCAGACCCCGAAACAAATATTTGTGGATCACGCAAACATTTGTCTCGGTGCGGGGATCGATACCGCGGCCTCTCGCTTCACAGCCGGCTACTCGCCCGCTGCGCCACGAAGGCTGTCGAAATAGTGAATCTACAATTTTTGGTAGGGACTACTAATGTCCGTCTGGGTTATTATCACCGCTTTGATTTCTGCCGCCAAGCAACAGTGTGTAAGCACTGTTGTGTTTCGGTTTGAAGTACATTGAAGCCAGTGAAATTACTGGACATTATGAGACATATCATCTTATGTCTCGGAGTGACGAGCGTAGTTCAGTGATATGCAGTGCTTTGTAATTTAAATTTCTGTGTGGTGTTGCTTCTGTTTATTGGCAGCCGCATACCATCAGGTGAGCGTCTTGCTCGTCTCGTCATTCAATCAAATAAAAAAGGTCCTCTCTGCAAATAAGACTGCGGAGAGACTTTGGTTCTCTCAGCGTGTTCTATCGTCTGTTCAATGAGGAGTGCTATGAGGAAGTGATGATGATGCCAACGTCACCTTTCTACTATCGCATCACCCGACACTGCAGTAGAGTTGCTGGTGGGAGCCTGAACCTGCCATAATGGCCCACCTTGTGTGAGTCGCGTTTTAGGGTCAGCCAGTGTATATCCGGTTCTCCCCAGGGGCTTGCCCCCTGATCCTAACCCTTTTCCCGTCCCTTTTTCCTTACCCTCCCCCTTGGCCCTTTGGCAGGCCGGCATGATCTTGCCGACCTACGATGGACACATTGTTTATCGTTGGTCGACACTATTCTTGGATTGTGCTACACTTACCATTAGGTGTAGTCACTTTGCTGAGCCAGAATAAATAGAAAAAAAAAAGAGTTCATCCATACCACCTGGAAACAATACGGTCTAGTACCGTACGTTTCCAGCGTTCATTTATTGCTTTCATTCATTATTTCTGTTCATTAATATTGGGGTTTTCTACGAAATGCTCAGTATCAGGCCGGTGTCTGGAATTTGCCCGGTGTGATTAACAGCTAAGTTGATTTTCGAAATGATGGATGCTCTTAAATTTAAGGTGTTAATGTCTAAAGTAAAGTTATCGTGTTAATCAATCAAGTTAGTTTACAAAGCTACCAATATATCAAAGTATTAGGATAAGATAAATGAAATTTTCAATATTCTTCAAACACCTTACACCATTTTGTCACAAATTAAGTAATATTTAATGAATACTAGAAATAAAAAATGGTGTAAGTGCAAAAAAAATATTATTTCAATGTGTAACATTCGCGTAAACGTAAGAAACCATTATTTTATTTTCACATTTACAACCTTTTTTTTACGAGCCCTGTATTTTATACATGTCCCACTGCTGGGCACGGGCCTCCTCTACTGAATCAGAGGGGTTAGGCCTTAGTCCACCACGCTGGCCTAATGCGGGTTGGTAGACTTCACATACCTCCGAAAAATCTTATCGAGTTCTCGGGTATGTAGGTTTTCTCACGATGTTTCCTTCACTGTTAAAGCAAGCGATAATTAACAATTAATATACACGTAACTTAGAAAAGTCCGTGGTGGATGCTCTTGGGGCTGGTTTCGAACCTGCGACTTTCGTCTCGACAGTCCGTACCAATCCCCGCTGAGCTATCGCTGCTATTATTTTTAATATATACTTATATGACATAATTTTTTTGGAACCCCTATACCGATTGTAGATTTACTAAATTAATCGATACAAGGCGGCTGTACGTTTAGCTTTTTTTATTATTTGATTGAATGACGCGACGAGCAAGACGCTCGCCTTACGGTAAGTCCCACGCCTGCCCATAAACAGAAGGTGTTGATTGCTGGAGGGAGGATACTTGTATCCGACCGGGTAGCGACCACCGTACACTGGTGGTAAAACCTGCCATAGTGGCCCACCTTGTGTGCGTCGCGTTCCAGGGTCAGCCAGTGTATATCCGGTTCTCCCCAGGGGCTTGCCCCCTGATCCTAACCCTTTTCCCGTCCCTTTTCAAGCAAGATCTTGCCGACCTACGATGGACACATTGTTTGTCGTTGGTCGACACTATTCCTGGATTGCGCTACACTTACCATCAGGTGTAGCATAGTCACTTTGCCGAGCCAGGATAAAAAAAAAAGAACGTGGACTTCATTGAACATTTATGTGATTACTTACAGAAATCATAGAGATAACTAAATATCCATTCTTATAAATCCCTAGTCCTAGACTTTTGTAATCGTATAAGGCAATAATGCTTATTCTAAACAGACTAATAAACAGTCACTTTTTGAACTTTAAATTCACTATTTTCTGTTACAATTACACATTATGTTTCACTACAAAACGCGGACTTCATGTAGTCACCAATCCGATACTGAAATTGGTTTACATAATCTAAGTTGAATGATAAACATTTTTTTTAACATGATAAATCATATCACTGATTGTATAAGTGATTGGAGATGCGACACAGTAGTTACAATTGTGATACTGCCTATGACTTGCCAAGCGTCCGGGTAAAGGCGAACATAGTCAAGTTTGTTTTAATATAATTTGTAGAGCCAGCCTCAAGACTAGAGATTCCCAAAGGGATCGATATATAACGAGAACCGCAAAGTTTTTAAATTGGTAAATATTTTATATCAATACGAAAAAAACAAGAGATAGGATTTTTACTTTCTATTTATACTTTATCATAGGAGCGTTGCCGACGTAGGGAAGGCCCAATTAAGGGATTGGTAAGGGAGAGGAATTTGGGCCTCCGGATATCTCAATTACCGTACGAAACGCAGCAGTAAATCGCTTCTAACATATTTATTTTTAACTTGATTACATAATTCTTTCGATAATAGATTTTAGAGGATAAAGTTTAAGTATTAATATAATGACAGTATTTGAATCAAATATTCTATTGGAAAGAAAAATCTCGTTTACGAGGCTCTCTCGGTCGAGAAGGTATTTATGTAAATTAGGCATTATTGCTCCTTCTGGCGTTATTTTTTAATCTTTGGTATATCTCTGTTATCAATCGATAACGTCTGCGGTTTACGTTGGGTTACATCTTATTGGGGTAAATCGTTTTTTGGTAATATTACATATAGATGTAGATAACACAGTTACGTGCGTTTCTTTAAAATGTGGGGTTTTAAGGCACTTTCGACAAACGAGCAAATTTCATTCGATCTGTAGGCCTAGCACAAGTTTTAATAGTTTAATTAAATGATGATAGTTTTCGTTTATTCTGCTGGAGAGTGGAGAGTGGTCCACCCCGGGTGTCACTAGTTTTGGGGAGACACCCGACCTAAATTTACCCGAAATAAATACTAAAAAATTGGGAGTCTCCTCCTTTTTTGAAATCGGTTAAATTTCATTCTAGAGGTGACGTCTCGGATGCCACCCGTGCTAGCTACATCACTAGAGAGTCTCTCTCCATACATCGAGTAGTAGTAGCCACTATTGAGAACTATGATGAATTAAAATTGATAGTATGATTAATTTTATATCATACTAGCTTTTGCTCGCGATCCTGTCCGCGTGAATGTACTTTTGTATTAGATCCCACGGGAACGGACTATCTGAATACAATATATTGTAAGTTTTATGCTAGATCTAGATATACTTATGTGCCAAATTTCATCCCAGTTCATTCAGCCGGTAAATTATGATAGACCAGAAGCGTTAAAACTATTTCGCCATCAAAAAACTTTCATTCATACTTTCAGGGCCCGTTTAACCCTAGGTCATCAACTATATTGTGCCAAAATTCATTGAAATCGGTTCAGTAGTTTAGATTTTTCATACAAACTATTATGTTTGATGTTGAAAAACATAGTAGCCTATGTCCTATTCTGATCAAAAAATTGTTAAGGTGGGGCATGGCCTAAAAAAGGTTGGGAAACACTGCTCTAGGCGAAAGACTGGAACGGCGGCCTTATAACAAAGCTCTGTGCGTATCGGGACGCTTGAGAGAAGTGATAACTTAAACTAATGTGAATAAAAGTGAGAGCGGAGGACCCGGCCTACTGCTGCCGTATGCGTGAGAGAAAGGGAAGCCAGACAGAGTGGCGTCGTAACGCGTTACGTTACGAAGCGGTTTACCCTCCCGTAAGAAGTTATCACTTCGAAAAAATCGTAACAAAATAAAACAATCCACTCCAATAATAAACATATTTTTCTTTCTTCCTTTTTTAGGTTGGCTATGGGCATAAGATATTGGTGGATCAGTTACACCTTCATGGTCCTACTATCTAGTGGATATTTTTATTTGTATTCTGGAGTAATTTTTTTAATTTTTTTATATGATTAAATGACGATACGAGCAAGACGCTCGTCTGATCGTTAGCGCTACGCCTGCCCATAAACAGAAGCAACACCAAACGGAACTTTGAATTACAAAGCACTGCATGGCACTGAACTGCGCTCGTCACTCCGAGACATAAGATTTTAAGTCTCATAATGCCCAGTAATTTCACTGGCTTCAATGTCCATCAAACCGAAACAGTGCTTAAACACTGTTGCTTGGCGGCAGAAATAGACGGCGCGGTGGTACCAACCCAGACGGCCTCTCGCATACGAGGGACCTACCACCTTGTAAAATCAGGGTTAGAAAAAGACAATACAATCTCACTTAAATCTATAACTTTATTACAAAATTAAACATAACACTAGACATATTAGAAATAATTGTCATCAGCAGGTGCGCGTTTATAAAAGGCTCTGGAAGCCTCCGATGGTCCTCGGAGTCCCAGCCAGCCGCAGTACCCTCGACGCCACAGCAGCACCAGGGATAACATGATGGGAACAGCTAGCAGAACTCCTGGAATTACAGTTTTGGGTATATAGCATATCAATCAAAATCAAATCAAAATCTTTATTTATCATGTAGGGTAAGAAAGCGCTTATGACAGGTCAAGTACAGAACATTTATCGTTAAAAAGACTAACTTAAAAATAAGGGAACTTTTGAATAACCGCCGCGCTATAGGCTGACAGGAAAAGGCACACCAACATGGGATGGGAAGAAGGAGAGGATCCTTAAATGTAGGGATTCACGGACTAGGAGGATATGGAAATCGGGTCAAGGGCAGGTAGGAATAGGGTAAGGGTTTGGGTTAAGACACCAAACAGTAAATGGGTCACCTGATGGCAAGTGATCTCCACCGCATATGTTTTTTTTTTATCCGAGCACGGCAAAATGACTGCACTACTGATGGTAAGCGTAGTGCAGTCCAAAAATCCAGCAACCACCGATTAACTCATTGCTTATCGGTGGTCACTAGAGTCATGCCGGCCTGTATAAATGCTTCTTCCCTCTTCGGAGAGCGAAGAAGCAAATCGAGGGGCCTGCGACAGGACAGGCGGATGACCGATGCAGGGACAATAATACAAGGATGTACCGCTATACCCGCCCCAACCAACCATCAAGTCATGTCGCAAGCCCCAAGGGAGAACCGGATACCATGTACGCCTACAATATGAGAAGAATCATGGGCGCATTGCAGACCTTCAAGTAAAGAGATTGGTAAGGGGAGGGGGTTATGGGTCTTCAGATATCTCACTCCAACGAAACGTCGCAGCAAGCCGCTACTTTACGTCGGTTTTCTGTGAGACAGTGGTAACGACCCGGTCGAGGCGGCCCATTCGTGCTGTTGACAAAACTGTCTACAGCGTGGCTCTACCACTTATAAACTACTCTCATATGATAGTACATTTAGGTTTTTTGGTAATCAATACACGCCTATACGGTTGTACTGATTTATGAAATATTAGCCCTGTATTATACAAGTCCTACAGCTGGGCACGGGCCTCCTCTACTGAGTGAGAGGGATCAGGCCTTAGTCCACCACGCTGGCCTAATGCGGGTTGGCAGACTTCACATACCTTCGAAAAATCTTATCGAGTTCTCAGGTATGCAGGTTTCCTCAAGATGTTTCCTCCACCGTTAAAGCAAGCGATAATCAACAACACAAACGTGAGTTAGAAAAGTCGCCGGTGCCTTTTGGCTGGATTCGAACCTGCGACTCATCTCGACAATCCGTAATCTTCCTAGCTTAGCTATCGCTGCTTTTGAAATAATGGTTACCTAATAAATTCTCCATTACCTAATAATTCGACAGCCTCCGCGGCGTAGCGGGCGAGTAGCCGGCTGTGAAGCGAGAGGCCGCGGGTTCGATTCCCGCACCGAGACAAATGTTTGTGTGATCCACAAATATTTGTTTCGAGGTCTGGGTGTTGTGAGACCGAAAGTCTCTCGTAGTTCCTGATACCCACGACACAAGACTTGTATCTTACTGTGGGGTCAGGACTATGTGTGTGACTATTGGGTGTATTTATTATTTAATAAATATCTTACCTATTAGAGTACCGAGTAGTATAGCGCCATCTTTTTCAGGCCTGTTGCCGTACTTGTCCACGCAACGCATGTGGCGGTGGATTTCGTGGAGATGCTTCATGGTGTAACCCCGCATTTCTATCGGTTCCTGGCATCTAAATAAAGTATTTTTTTTTGTAGCGTCTTATGTCGTTTAATTTGAGTTATAAGTAATCAATTTTCTATTATAGCGCCATCTATCGACGAGTAGTTGAGTCAATCCCGGCTGTTAACCGACAGCAGTCGTTAAGCCAAGTCAAAGATGGTTTGAAAACTTTGACCACTAAGTTATCATTATGTTTGGATTGCATTGTACTTAACATCAAATCCAATGGTCACTTTGACGTGCCAGGATAAGAAATAGCCACTTTTTTTCTGTCTGGCGTTATCCCAGCTTAACGGCAGATTCCCCTTTTCTATCGCCAAAGTCTCGCCATTGTCTCGTCCATTAATCAGTAGAGTGTACCACGTGCAGGTGAGGTTGGGTTTAGACCTAAGATGTTGGTGGCCCACTATCTTCATATATAAAATTTCGTGTCACGTTGTTTGTCTGCGATGAACTCCTAAACTACTAAACCGATTTTAAGCAAATTTTGCAATCTGTGTGCAGTTTGATCCAACTTGAGAGATAGGATAGTTTATATCTCAATTAAGAGTGGCAACATTTTTTTATTGCAAATTATTTGTTTCAAATAGTTATTCAGATAATTCTGCGAGTTCCATAAGATTATAACAGATGGCGGTGTAAGGTAATTTATCGGCTAGATTGAGTAAGTATCCAATAGATGGCGCATACTGTATTGAATAGTTTACTACAATATAATTTAACATATACCTTAGCCACAGCAACGCGTGTCCGGGTCTGCTAGTATAAATACACATAGATAGATTAACTCACATCATCAATGTAGAGTTAGCTCCCTTCTCATCCACCAGCGGCACCAGTATATCCACCATCCACTGTGTCGAGCAGTCGCAGAGCCACGGGTTGTCTGACACGTGCACCTTCTCCAGGAGATCCCAACGGGAGAGCATCCGCGAGTCAACTTCCGTGAGGTTGTTCGACTGAAGATATAACTGGAAAAGAACAACTTCTATATGCTCCCGATTTATTTTTATTTGATTGAATGACGAGACAAGCAAGGCGCTCGCCTAATGGTAAGCGCCACGCCTGCCCAAAAATAGATGCAACACCACACAGAACTGAATTACAAAGCACTGCATGGCACTGAACTGCGCTCGTCACCCCGAGACATAAGATGTTAAGTCTCACAATTCCCAGTAATTTCACTGGCTTCAATGTCCTTCAAACCGAAACACAACTGTTCTTACACAGTTGCTTGGCGGCAGAAATAGACAAAGCGGTGGTACCAACTCCGAGACGACCAAGACGGCCTCTCGAATGATCTTGATAGAGACTATCCCGCCCACACTCTCGCCACTGTAACTCCTGTGCACCAGGCATCACTCGTGATCAACAGTGGCACGCGTTTTTTGTTGACACCGAGCAGTGAAGCTCGGCGAGTCTCTTGGAATGCCTAAGTGTCTTTGTCCCGCAACGAAATTAATCAGATAGA
Organism: Amorpha juglandis; assembly: GCA_949126905.1. NCBI lineage: Eukaryota > Metazoa > Arthropoda > Insecta > Lepidoptera > Sphingidae > Amorpha > Amorpha juglandis. The sequence goes on from OX421393.1 coordinate 5,233,161, forward strand.
AGGTTAGGGAGGAGTTGGGAATATTAATTGTGCATTTTTTGGAAATATTGATTGAATATTTCCAAGAAATACCATAGCCACATTGATTGTCTGGCTCTAAAATAATATCATGTCCCTGCTTCTAGAATTAATTGAAGAATCTAGCAGTATCAGAATACGTTGGTGTCACATATTCTGCAGTCAATGTTAAAGTCAGCGTCACTCTTTCTTTCTTTCTTTCTGCCTAGCGTTGTCCCGGCTTATGTGCCAGGGTCCGCCTTCCAACTTAAACGCTTCCACTTCGCCCGATCTTGAGCATCCTCTGTAGTGAGACCATTGACTCTCATGTCGCCCGCCAATCCTGCGGTTTCCTCAGAACATGACCAAACCACCTTAAGCGACATTCTTGGAGTCAAGTCAGCGTCACTATTATCGTCAAATTTGACATAAACCTTAACTACAACTGCTATTATGGTGCAATCCAGCCTAAGACTTAAAATTACACATTATACATTCACCCCTACCTCTTTAATAAGGGGCCAGTCGTAGGTCTCTCCGATATCATCAGGCCTCGCCAGAGCCTTAGGGTCTATGTACTCCAAGGAAGGGTTGAAGCTAAGATGTAGCTTGGATAAGGTCTCGAGACCTGCCAAGGCTCCTGCACCGATACGTCGCAGGGATTTCATGTTACACATGTGAAGTTCTTGGAGTTTCCGAAGGCGGGGGAAGCCGCTGAAAATATGTGTTTGTTAGTAAAGGTTTGCGCAAATTTCGACAGGTCGCATAGGGTCGGACCGTGACAGAAAAATCTCTACATCTCTTATATACAGTTTATAATAGCTATAGCTTGCTATGCCGGGCCGGAGCAGATCGCATTACTGTGGGCTGGATTTCCGTCCTTACGTGCAGCGCGTTCAGTAGCCAACATCAGAAGTCTGCGATATCTAGAGAACTGAGTCTCAAGGTATGCGAGAGGCCGTCTGGGTTGGTACCACCGCGCCGTCTATTTCTGCCGCCAAGCAACAGTGTGTAAGCACTGTTGTGTTTCGGTTTGAAGGACTTGAAGCCAGTGAAATTACTGGGCATTATGAGACTTAACACCTTATGTTTCGGGATGAGGAGCGCAGTTCAATGCCATGCAGTGCTTCATAACTCAAAATTCTGTGTGACGAGACGAGCAAGGCGCTCGCCTCATGGTCAGCGCCACGCCTGCTTATTAACAGAAGCAACACCACACAGAACTTTGAATTACAAAGCACTGCAGCATGGAACTGAACTATGCTCATCAAACCGAGACATAAGATGTTAAGTCTCATAATGCCCAGTAATTTCGTTGGCTTCAATGATCTATTATTTAAGATGTGCCATATTTTAGTGGTTCTAATGAAGGGGTAAGGAAAAAACCCCTCAACGAAATACAGCAAATGTTTTTCGATTTGGATTATATATTTTTTTAAACTCAGTTTTAGTTAAAGAAACAGTTATTTGTACTTACGGATAATCCTCAGACTGCATGTCAATTTCCACTATCGGGTTTTGGTTCAAGTTCAGATAGATCAGGTTTTTGGTCTCCTCCAATTCCTGGGGCACTGCTTTCAGGAGGTTATCGCTTATGTCCAAGCGTTCCAGAAATCGTGGTGTGTGCAGGAACTTCTCCGGAATCTCTGTGAGTTGGCAGGAACGCATGCGGAGGACCTAAAAATGAAAAAGCACATCGGATGTTGCACACGATTCTTCATGAGAATTTCAAGAATGTGAAATCTACCAACCCGCATTAGCTAAGTGTGGGAGACTAAGACCCAACCATCCTCATATTTAGCAGAGGCCAGAGGCTATTATCATTATTAAAGTAACGTAACGTAGTTCAACTAATTTAATATTCTAAATCATTACATTAATCATCATATAGAGACACTCTGTAAATAATGTAGTCTACAGCAGGAATGAGCTGGCTCGTTCGGGTTGTTACCACTATGTCACAGAAAATCGGCTTGATATAACAGCTTGCCATTATACTTTCGAACTGTGAGTTAGTGTTTTGACTACGGCATGAATGGGCCGGCTCGACCTGGTCGTTACCACCATCACGTCACCACGTCACATCACGTGACCCGGTCGAGCCAGCCCATTCATGCTGTAGACAAAACTATCTACAGCGTGGCTCTACCACTCAATATTTACTATAAATAAACACAGCTAGTGTATACGACACTCACCTTCAATAAAGGCAAGCTGGAGATAGCAATAAGGGTGACATGGTCGAGAGTCGTCAGAGGGTTTCCACTGAGGTCCAACTCTTCGAGTTCCGGGAGGTGCTCGAACAGATCCTGGTTCAGGGAGTGCAGGTCGTTGTATGCCAGGTTTAACACTCTCATAGCGGTGAGCGGTTCGTATTCTTCGGGGGAGAATCGACCCTGTGAAAAGAAAGAAAAATAGACGATGGATATAAAAGGCAAAAAGGAACATACATAGGTACGGGTCGAATACAGAACCGGGTATTTTTTATTTTTTTTTACTAGCCCTGTATTATATACGTCCCACTGCTGGGCACGGGCCTCCTCTACTGAATGAGAGGGATTAGGCCTTAGTACACCACGCTGGCCTAATGCGGGTTGACAGACTTCACATACCTTCGAAAAATTTTATCGAGCTCTCAGGTATGCAGGTTTCCTCACGATGTTTCCTTCACCGTTAAAACAAGCGATAATTAACAATTAATATACACGTGACTTAGAAAAGTTAGTGGTGTATGCTCTTGGGGCTGGTTTCGAACCTGCGACTTTTCGTCTCAACAGTCGATACCACTCCCCGCTGAGCTATTGATATATGAGCTGCTTATGGGTATTTTTAGTCAGTTAAAATTGCAGCAAAATCTTTGAACGGATATAGAATGAGAATGATTTCTTCGCAATAACCTCACCTCAAACGCATGCGGGCTCAACTTAGCAGACGTAAGTTTGTTATGACTAAGGTCCAGGACCCTCATCTCCTGCAGATCCCTGAAACTGGCCTTCTCGATCGTTTCTATACCGCATCTCGATAGATTCAGCACTTCGATAGGCAGGTCTGCCATCACTGTTACATTTGTGAATAAATTCTCGCTGAGGTCCACGTGTTTTGGTTTGAAGTCCGCGAGAGCTGCAAATAGTAGTATAGAAGAGGCTGGTAAACTACTAAGTGGGTCACTGCATGTTAAATTTAAATACATATATAAAACGCAAAGGTGACTGACTGACATAGTGATCTATCAACGCACAGCCCAAACCACTGGAGGGATCGGGCTGAAATTTGGCATGCAGGTAGATTTTATGATGTAGGCATCCGGTAAGAAAGGATTTTGATAAATTCCACCCCTAAGGGGATAAAATAGGGGATGAGAGTTTATAAGTATGGATGGATGTTTGTTACTCTTTCACGTAAAAACTACTGAATGGATTTTAATGAAACTTTACAATAATATAGCGTATACATCAGAATAAGACATCTCAAAAGCTAGTTGTAAATAGTTATTTATTTATAGAAGAGGCTGGTAAACTACTAAGTCACTGCATGTTAAATGATCTCGAGCGAGTATAAACACTAACGATATTGGAATTATAGTATTTTAACGACCATAAGTATGCAGCGTGGGATACAATAAATGTGTTTCTAATCCTTATATTTAAATATTAAATCAATCAGGTATCCAGCTATTGCATTGTATAGGTTGAGTAAATAGGCCAAGTATGTATTGTTAAGGAAAGGAATAAGAGCTGGGAAAAGGCAAAGGTGGGGTTTGGGTAGATTTGGGCGACCGGATATGTCAGTCACGGTAGGAAATAGCCGCAAACTTCAACGACGTACAACATGGCTCTGCCACTGATGTAATATTTTTGAGTATTCATATAAATTATTATTATTGTTTATTATTACATGTTTTGGGTTATAATTATTGTTCATCAAATGTATCCCATAATGTATATTTTTACATGATTGTAACCTGTTTTGTGTTTAATAAATAAAATAAAATAAATAAAAAATTAACCATTAAAATAACAATTTCAATATTTTGCCTAAATAGAGCAATATATCACAAGTAAAAAAATCCGCTAACGCACGAGATTAACGGCCATTAGCCACACGCAAGAGGCGCATATACATTTATAGAAAAAATATCTTAGTTAAATTTATTTCGTGACTTTTATTGGCATCATGTAGGTACATCAGTACTATAACAACCTGTCATATTTCTCAAAAGCAATTCTCTATTCTTTACGAAAATTATAACTTACCAGTCCACTCATCTACGCTGAAGTATTTAGTGATCGTCTGGTCAAAACAATCAACCTTATTGTCCTTGCAAATACATTTTCTGCAAATTCCCGATTCTTTGGCTTCGCTATTCGGTGGCGCTACTGTGGTGGCTGAAAATAGAAACTATGTTTAAGCTACTCGTTAATAGATGTCGCTACTTAACAAATTTTATGATACAAAAAATATTACTTTAATTTGTATAGAATAAGCATTTTTATTTTTTCTATTTATCATTTATTTTACTTAAATGAAGAAACAAGCAAGTCTCTCGGCTGATATAAAGCATCTCTGCTAATAAATAGAAACATCACCACACAGTGCTAAATACTGCACAGCATTAGACTATGCTCGTCACCTGGAGATATAAGATGTTAATTAATCTCATAATACCCTGTCAGGCATTACTATTTCCCTGGCTTCAATCTTGAAGGATCTCTTTCAAACCTTGAAATAAAACTGCATAAACCGAGTATACAAATACAATACAAAGCGGTTGTACAGTCAGTGCCAAAAGTTGATAAACACATTTTAATTTCTAAGACACATACATAAATCGCCTGATTCACAAGTCGTGCAACAAGATTAGCGCCAAATTGAATGAACATCGTTTCGCTGAACAGATTGTTAAATGTAGCTGAACAATAAACACACTAGTATGAGCTGTAGTTCATTACGTTTTGTTATTATTTTGTGTTTTTGAAGTGATAACTTCTTATGGGAGGGTGAACCGAAACGTTCCGTAACGCGAGCGGTCCATCGACCAGCCAGCGTTAGCCGACCTCCCTGGAACATCGATAATTTCGAAGTCCCAGGTGGCGCCACACAGTAGTACCAGTAGGCTTGTACCGGACTTTGACACGACTTTGACACGACTTTGACACGACTTTGACCCGACTTTGACACGGCTTTGACACGGACTTTGACACACTTTTTTTTTTACTTTATTAATGTTACAACAACATTACTTATTGCTTATACGTCCGCCATATTGTCGGCGTCACTAGGGATGTGTCTTATATTTAGTGATGAGACTAGTGTTTTCTAACTGCAACAGTTAAAACTATAGTGGCATTAAAGTCCGCCTATATACTATGTGTACAAAGTTTAATAAATAAATATAGTTGATGTTCTTTTCTTTCCCTAATCCCTCTTGCAGTGGGGTCGGCGCGACATGCTTTTTAACACATATCACAGAAAGATTTGGCTCGCAGTTTTTACGACCGGAACAAATATTCGTCATACAAACATTTTTCTCGGTGCGGGAAATGAACCGATGACTCTCGCTTCACAGTCAGTTATTCGCCTACTGCGCCCCTGTCCACAACTATAGTTGATGTTTGAGTAAATGTAGATTCTGCTACATTTCAACTGACTTCAAAATTGAACTTGATTTTAAAATTCAATGCAATACCATATTGTTAAGCTGCTTTTGATAATCTGGTGTTCAGCTAATTTGTTCTTTTACGATAATCATCCAATGTTGGCTTATGCATTCTAGGATGTATAGGATTTTTGGAAATCTGGATGTATTCATCGAATTTTGGTGTTGATCGTACCCACCCCACAAACTAAAAATAAGACCGGAGAATCGAAACCAGGATCTCATAATACTTGGCTGTGCATAAGTAACACTACTTACACAAAGTCGGTTAACAGATGGCGCTATTCACAAAATACTAATTTAATAACAATCACTGATCAATAGATGTCGCTACTACAAACATTGAGGTCACTCACCGTCGCAGTTGGTCCCGATCACCAAAAAAGTCACAACAAAGGACACAGTTCGCCACATATTTCTGAAAAGTAGAACGATGAGTGAAAAATACTATCGTTATCGGCACGATAAGATTATACGCGAAGTGTGTTGGAACAAAAATAACACTGATTTCAGATATGTCGATCTTTTGTGTAGGAATGAAATGTTTTTTAAAGGACTTATAAGATTTTTTTTTATCCGAGCACGGCAAAATGACTGCACTACACCTGATGGTAAGTGTAGAGCAGTCCAAAAAACCAGTGACCACTGACAAACAATGAGTTTATCGGTGGTCACCAGTTCATGCCGGCCTGTATAAATGCTTCTTCCCTCTTCGGAGAGGGAAGAAGCAAATCGAGGGGCTTGCGACAGGACAGGCGGATGACCGATGCAGGCACAGTAATACAAGGATGTGCCCCTATATCCGCCCCATCCAACCATCAAATCATGTCGCATAGCCCCTCGGGAGAACCGAATATACTCTGAGTGATCCTGGAACGCCAACTACTCAAGGCGTGTAGATCACTATGGCAGGTTTTAACATTTTAGCATGATCCTGGTGACCAATTATAAACTCACTGTTTGTCGACAGTCGCTGGTGTTTTGGACTGCACTACGCTTACCATCAGGTGTAGTGCAGTCACTTTGATATACTAAAACTGCACCTTATTAGTAAGACATACGGATTTTATGTTCACAAAACATTTTCTCATATTAAGTCCATTGCCCTTATGAAGTTAGTTTGCATGCGAATAGCATACAAAGTTTTTAAAGAATCTTATATGTTTAATGCATTGCATCCATGAATAATTTATTAATAAAACGAGTATTTTGTAAAGCATTGCGTTATTGTACATATTTTTATTATGGTTATTATTAAAATAGTTATTGTATTTAAAATACTTTTTTTTCTTTGATTGAATGACGAGTCGAGCAAGGCGAAGGCCTGGTTGTGGTAAGCGCCACGCCTACCCATATTCAGAAGCAACACCTCACAGAACTTTGAATTACAAAGCACTGCATGGTGTTGAACTGCGCTCGTCACCCCGAGACATAAGATGTTAAGTGTCACAATGCCCAGTAATTTCACTGGCTTCAATGTGCTTCAAACCGAAACACAACAGATATATACTCGGTCGAGCCATTCCATTCATGACGTACACAAAACTGTCTACAGCTTAGTTCTACCACTCGATAAGATAAATAAGCTATATATTTAAAAAAAAAATCTGTTCAAGCATTTATAAGTTACTAGCTTTTGCTCGCCGCTCCGCCCGCGTGATCTGCTTTTTCCGGGATAAAAAGTAGCATATGTCATATTCTGATGTATAAGCTATATTATTGTAAAGTTTCATTAAAATCCATCCAGTAGTTTTTACGTGAAAAAGTAACAAACATACATCCATACTTACAAACTTTCGCGTTTATAATATTAGTAGGAAGGATTTATAATATTAGTAGGATAGATGATTTTATCTACACTAATATTATAAAGAGAAAAGATTTGTATTTTTGTATGTAACGAATAAACTTAAAAACTACTGGACTGATTTGAAAAATTCTTTCACCATTAGAGTCCTACATTATCCCTGATGAACATAGGCTACTTTTTAGAAGTAAAAACAGATCACGCGGGCGGAGCTGCGAGGAAAAACTAGTAATTAATGTCGCGCTTTTAAAGGTTAGGTAACCTCTAGTTACATTAAAATATTTATTTATTTATTTATTTACACAATCTATAACATCAATTACAGTTGCCACCAATGCGATGTTATAAGTAATATATTATGGTTAGCTATTTTCTACGCACTTATATGCAGCTTCAGTGAATTTCGGCAAACTACAATTAAATATATCGATATCTTGTGAAATAAGATTCAAAGATCTAATAAAATAAATTAATAATAATTAATAATCTAATATGTAATAAAATAAATAAACTTATCGCTAAACATTCATAAGAATCCAACCACACCTATTAAATCGAATTTTACAAAGATATGAGTATTTTAATCAGTATAACAGAATTCGTCCTTGATATGTAGTTCTATAGACATTCCGTGGTAGTTATGTATTCTACGAATGGGTAGGCAGGGGAATAACCAGTACACCCACATTTCCGTCCCATCATATGATAGGGGGCGTACCTTTCGCCATACCGGGCACAATTCCAGACTCCGGGCTGATACTGAGCATTTCGTGATAGAAAAACCCAATATCGCATCGACCCGGGAATCGAACCCGAGACCTCAGCACAGCAGTCGCACCGACAACTGCGCCACCGAGGCAGTGAATCAACAATTCACTATTTTCAGATATATCTATAAACCGCAAAATACAATTGAAAATACACCTTACTTCATTACATTAAAGCGCATTCTTGTTCCAACACACAATTTAAAATAAATATCACAATTTGTTTTAAAAACACAATTGTTAATTTTATTTCAATTGTAATTTAAAATTATTTATCAAATAAAACATTTAAGGCCTTACATACGTCGAGAATTTTCAAAAAATCGATTTTTTTTTGTTTACAGATTATTATTCCTTATAGTCTTAGGCGTATTTCTGTGTAACCTGATTGTAAAAATTCCCCATAGTTCAAAAGTTATTGTAGATAATGTGACTGCCCGATGAAAAGACACAGGTCTGACGCGCGCCTACCTGAGTTGAGTTGTTTGAGGCAGCTAGTCTTTACCCTTAGACCCTTTTAGTCTACCTAGTCTTTTGTTATCTTTCAATACGTGGAAAGGAGTTTATAATGTTTCTAAAGAATATATTCATATTTTTGAAATTTAAGGTTAGTTCTCTTTGAACGTTACAAGTGAACAGTTGTGTATCATATTCGTGATTTTCGAAAATGTTGGAACGACGCAGTGTAGATCGTAAAAGTGGACGATGTTCACGTCCTAATAGGAAGAAGCCTCCTCAGAGGCCAGATAAAATGGAGTGTGAAAATGCGAACCGGCTGAAACACGCTCGAATCAACGCTACCAAAGCAACAAAAAAGGCCAGAACAATTCGTCGATTAGAAATTAATAAACAACATCAATTTTTTAAGGACAAGGCAGGCGTACAATATGAAGCTGGAATGGGAGATTAGACGTAAGTTAACTAAATAAATTTAAAAAAATCATAAAGTTCTTGCTCCAGCCGCGCGCGATTTCGAGCGAAACGCACTTGAAACTTTAAACGCGTTTTTCTCAAAACTATTTTTTCTGACACGGTCGGCATGATAACTCGTACGGTTTTTAATATTTCTTGATGATTTTTTTTTTAAATATTCGGAATTGTTTTTTCTATAGTCTGTCGAGCCGGATTTTTAAAATTATAATTAGAAAATTTTATAAAAACAATTAAAGTGTGACTTTTTGGACACAAACTTAACTTTTTTTTTAAATTACCGTAAATTGTTTAATTTTCCGAATTTCGAAAATCCGGCTCGACAGACTATAACTACTACCTTATTGTACAAGAATTTCTTTACATTTTGCAGATCCGTCAACATTTGAGGAAGAAATAGTGCCGACCGTGGAGCAACTTTTTTTTTATAGTGCTTCAAAAAATGTGATTTTTCATGTTATAATTATTGAAAAAAAAAATTTAAATAATTTTTTTTACAAACATAACACAGTAATAAACAATGTGTAAGAATTGTTTTTATCAATTTCTATTTCTATACCTCCTAAAAACAGTCTTTCTTTTGGTACGTTTTCGGTACCGCTGGACGTATGTAAGGCCTTAAAACATAAACAACTATTTTTAGTTCTAAATTTAAAATTACCTTTTTTATTATAAACACATGACAATAACACACTACGTTGAATACTGATCCTTGAAGCGACAAAATGGCTGCCATTCTATCTTATCTTTGTTATCTTTTTTTATCACATCGCTGACTTGGGGAAATTAGTATGCGACTCATGGGTTAATAAGTGATTTATTCTGCAGAAGAATCTGTTGGTACTGGGGTGCACCTCTTTAATGATGAAAACAGTATTCGCTATACAGCAGCACCTGCGAGTGAATGAATGAATGCACCTGAATGAATTAAGTGCAAGTTAGTCGGTCATGTCAACAGATGGTTGGTGAGTTGGCGTACTGGAGGCCACGAGTAGGCATATTTATTTTATTTTATTTTATTGGACGACGAGACGAGCAAGACGCTCGCCTGATGGTAAGCGCCACGCCTGCCCGTAAACAGAAGCAACACCACACAGAACTTTGAATTACAAAGCATTGAATGGCACTGAACTGCGCTCGTCACCCCGGGACATGAGATGTTAAGTTTCATAATGCCCAATACTGTCATTAGCTTCAATGTCCTTCAAACCGAAACACAACAGTGCTTACACACTGTTGTTTGGCGGCAGAAATAGACAAAGCGGTGGTACCAACCCAGACGACCTCTCGCATACGAGGGACCTACCACCTTTGACACTTTGTCCGTGTCTCCAACCACCTAGTGGTTAGATCAAATATCTTTGTATCTACAAAGCAGACTTTATTCTGCCAAACATTTTGTTTACTATAATGTCGTGTAATTTTAATATACAAATTGCTATGTAACAACTGTTCAAACAGAATAACAAATGCATTCGTTTTCTTATTTTACATTCAGTATTAATTACATACGTATATTTTTATAAAACGGGTCTACGTCGCAGTTAAAAGAAATTGAAGATTATTTTTCCAACAAAATCGATCCACAATTGGCGGAGATATCGATGTACATACATAAAAAAGAAAAAATATATACGCATCGGTTTCTTACGTTTACGCGAATGTTACTCATTGGAATAAAACTAATTTAAACGGATTTGGACGGAATTGGAACGGATTACACGCGGGACATTCTTTTTCTTAATCTTTGTTATCTTTTATATCTATTATGACCTCAAAATATGTCTTGAAACCTCAAACGGCTGCATACCAAGTTATACTGGTGAAGTAATTTTGTTTATCTACATATATCTGATAATATTCACTTTCCATTATTCTACATCACATTATTTGTTGGAAAAACTATGAATCAATACGGATTTTATATGCGCATCCTGTAAAATGGAGCCGGAAGATGATTGTATCTACTGATACCTAATGTTTTAATAAAAAAACTGACTCATAAAGCTACAAAATTTATAATAATTTTAGGCAATGTTTGTCTTCTTCTTCTGTGGGCAGGCCACATAGCTCGCAGAACCGATAGCCCGCGATGGGCGATGGGGCAGAAAGGTTCAATGGAGGCCACGTACCGGCAAGCGCAGCGTTGAACGTTCATAATTATTAGATATTTTTTTATTAATGCCATAGATAGATTCAACAACACGGCCTTTGTACTTTTATGCATTTTTTTTTCAATTGCAGTGTTTAGTACAAAATACAATATCAAAAATACTATAATCTTTATCAGAAACATCAATATTTTCTTATCTTTAGATAACCCGATGACTCAATTGCAAAAAGCAATCTATTATCAAACCTAAAATCAGTCGAAAAAGATAACATTTAGATTAACCATAAAGAAAAGAGCAACAAGATCCCTGATCGTTAACAAAATCAGTCAAATAATAGCTCAAGTTATACCAGTTATTTATTTTTCAAATAAACCAATAAGTAAGAATTCACATTGCCTATAAAATAGCTGCCATTATAGCTCAACTTAAAATGGGCATGTAATCTTTCATTAGTGTCACATAAATCCGTTTCAAAAGACCTGGCATCGCTTATATAATGTTATAAATGAGGGGCCAAATTACTCTGGATATTTGTTAACAAGTCCCATAGGACAGAAACCCGATGCGCGCCATCTAGCGACAAGTAGGATAATCACTAGTTAATTGACAGTAAGCAGACGCTGACGATAAAATGGCGGGAGTTGTCGAGTTGTAAAGAAAATAAAATGTAATTAATTGACGTTTGTTATTAATTGCTTAAAAATGTTTATTTTTAACCTCTGAAAATAGAGAGGGTGTTATACTTTTGAGCCTCTCAATTTGTTTGTCTGTCTGTACTATTGTAATATTAATTGTTAATTATCGATTGCTTTAACGGTGAAGGAAACATCGTGAGGAAACCTGCATACCTGAGAACTCGATAAGATTTTTCGAAGGTATGTAAAGTCTACCAACCCGCATTAGGCCAGCGTGGTGGACTAAGGCCTAACCCCTCTCATTCAGTAGAGGAGGCCCGTGCCCAGCAGTAGGATATATATAATAAAGGGCTAGTAAAAAAAATAACTTGTAATCATCGACTTATAAAAAAAGGAGGACGGAGCGCTACTAATATCGACAGTGATGCAGGTTCTTGATGTATGTGTGCGAAAGTTGAGGGATACCAGATAAATGAAAATATTCCCCATTTTTAACCAACTCCTAAAAGGTTTTATATTCGACCCGTGTGTATTGAATAAAGTATGTACATGGTAATTAAGTACTTAGTTCAAACAATTAATTGATTCGTGTAATTGTGGGGTAGGTATATGAAAAGATAAAAATTAAATTAAAATCCTTTAAAATGATTTAATTTTTTATAAACATGCCTTTTACTTTGCACGGACCGTTCAGTAGCTTCTAATTTGGAAATATGGTGATCTCGAATGCTCAAATATTTTTCTAAAATACATTTAATTAGATTAATCCTATATTCGGTGCCTGCCAGAGTGTGTTTTAATTCCAAATTGAAAAAAAAAATACTATTCGCTATAAAATGTCGTCACCGTTCCGCATGACGAGAACCTCGTAAAAGCCAAAAAGATAAAACTACCAAATATTTAGATGTGGCACACGAGGTTACCGAGATGTGGGATGTTGACTCAACAATAATTGTACCGATAGTCGTCTCTGGGTTGATACCGAAGAGCCTCGACAAACATCTTCAGAGGCTCTCAATTGGTCTTTGGGTCAAAGTCCAGATACAGAAAGCGGTGTTATTGGACACAGCACGCATTGTGAGGAGGTTTCTCTCTCTTAGGTCCTAACCGCCGGTGGCTTGGGTCCTAGGCCTCGCCATTGGAGAGTAATATTTTTATATTTTTAAATGTTTTGTTTTTTGTTTGTAACTAATATTTAAAAATGTAAAACATCCTTTTAAAATAAAGAGTACTGTACAAAACAAAGTTCAAAACGCACTGATAAATAAATAGTATACGTAATATGTTAAATAATTTTATTCTAATATGTGTAATGTAATTATTATGATCCATGTTGGTTGAAATAAATGATATTATTATTATTATTATAATTAAAAAAAGTCGGGGCTTGTGCCGCTGCCGCGCAACACAAATTTTACCGAATCCAAAAATACCTTTAGACATTAATGTTATTATTTACTTCTCACAGAGTTTCTAAAGATAAATTTTATGTTTTGGTAATCTTGATAATATGAAGCCGGTTAAGCTTCAAAAAAGAAGGTTCTCAATTCGGCGAATTTATTTTTTTATTTATTTGTTTGTTCGAGGAGTTTAATATCTTTACTCCATATTCCGTTATCAGATTTTAACAAAATATATATGCAGTACCATAGCTAGGAAGGGAGAGGGGGGCACTCTACCCCGGTTGTCACCGGTTTTGGGAACTCGACCTGATATAACCCGAAATAATATTCAAAAATTGGGAAATCCTCTCCTCTATCCTCCTTTTTTGAAATCGGTTAAAATACATTAAATCATTTTAAAGCTTTCATTCTTAGGGTGACAGCCAAATCAAATCCACCCCGGGTGCCACCCGTGCTAGCTACGCCACTGTATATAGGAGACCGCTTAGTACTTAAACTTTATCGAACATCAACATATTTCAACAAAGCGGTCCATATTTGATGGGAAAATATATGTTCGTACATTAAAAATAAAATATACGCTTAATTGACAACCTCCTCCTGGTTTAAAGTCGGTTAGTAATTTTTGAACTAATGTTCTTAATTACAACGGAATACTCACACTTTGGGGAAAATACCTCATTTATTTTCTGGCAACACATGCACGTGAAGTTGACGTTTATATTCCGAATATTACGTAAATAATTTTACCAAAAACATTATAAAAGTGATTATAAATTTATATGTTACCTGTGCTAAGTAATTCCTTGATATTTCTTTTTCGATGTCGAATTGTTTTTACAATGTTTTATGACACATGTCGGCATTATTATATTTTTTTAAATCCAAGTTGGAGTGAACGTTACACAAGGCGGTCGTGTCGCGTAATGGCGGAAACTGGCACACTATGATGAGAGTGTGTGCGTGAGACCCGTATACGTACAGCATTCTGGCACACTATGGGTCACTTCACTTTCGATGTATGGGACGTGGTGTCCCCCATAGTCTATGCTTGTAATATATTTTTTTTTTTATTCTGGCACGGCAAAGTGACTACGCACCTGATGGTAAGTGTATCGCAATCCAAGAATAGTGTCGACCAACGATAAACAATGTGTCCATGGTAAGTCGGCAAGATCATGCCGGCCTGCCAAAGGGCCAAGGGTGAGGGCAAGGAAAAAGGGATGGGAAAAAGGATAGGATCAGGGGGCAAGCCCCCTGGGGAGAACCGGATATACACTGGCTGACCCTGGAACGCGACCCACACAAGGTGGGCCACTATGGCAGGTTTTAGCACCAGTGTACGGTGGTCGCTATCCGGCCGGATACAAGTATCCTCCCACCAGCAAATATTCATATTAGCTATTACCACTGTACTATTACCGACAAACATCGGTATTAACCCATCTTTAGTGGAGATACATTTTTAGGACAAGTGCGTTTACATGATCTATAGTTAGTCTTTATATCTGTAGTCTTGTTAGGAAGGATGAAGTGTTCTTAAAAAGCCTGTCGCGAGGATATTATGTAACGCGATATTGTGCGGCACACCCTTAATATAGGGCTGCCAGTTATATTAATTCTGTAAAATAGTATAAAACCATTTTACTCTGAAGCGGAGATAGAATAGAGTAGTTTCGTATGTTGATTATTATACAATATTTTATATGCAACGGAAAATTGTTGCTTGCAAAAAAGATTGTAGTTTTTACGGTATTTTCTCACAAAATTAAATAATTACAATTAACATTTAAAACTGACATCAATTAAAAACTCTGTAATTTATATATGAACAGCTTTTCATAAAAATCACCGCGATTTAACCAACATACAAATGAAAAAACCGCATTTAAAACCGATATTGTATTTTTGTTATAACCCGAATGGCTAAACTAACAGGTCACCCGCCTATATAACCTTGAATTACAATTCCCTACATTACATTGGACAGCACTCGTCACCCCGAGACATGCTATATCCTTCAAACTGAAACACAACAATGCTTAGCGACATAAATAGAAAAAGCTGTGGTACGAAACCAGACGAAATACCACCTAGTGTATAACAAACAAGATATTTCGTTTTTCCGATCTCAAAAGGAACCGGGTTTTTCGGCGAGAATTCCGACAGTGCTACTCATCGCTTATTTTGATTTATTTCAAAAACTAGTTTAATATTGTGTTTGTTGTATAAAAGTGGTGTGCATTTGTGCAATAAACATTGTCGGTGATGAACAGTGTATGGAAACATTGAAATAAGTGAATCAAGCATCGTACTGGAAGGAATTCACACCAAAACTCCAACAAGACCTTGAAGATGTCCACATCGATAATTCATGGTTCTTGTAAAGACTTGAGAATAAATAATACTTGTCATTGGCGAAATGCATAATAATGCGAAGCCATTTGTATTGTATTTAAAATATGTTTATTATTTATTTATTTCTTAACCACACTCTCGATACACCCCCTTCAGATACCTCTCTTTTGCCAGTGTTCCATCCAAAGATTGTCTGGAAAAGATCGTTTTTAGCGATAAGACCGCCGATTGTTACACATATGTTTGTATTTATTTTTCTGTCATATTGTGAATCTTGGGGTGTTAGTAAGTTATCAATCAATCAATCATAAATTAAATTGAAGAAGTAATGGCAACCCTAACGTAGCTCGTTACCCGTCCGTCAACAGAGTCGCGTAGGGTTGCATTACTACTTTACTTCATCCTCGTTCTACTTAATAACCATCACTTTTAATAACCAAAGGATTTTATACCTTTATAGTAGATTTTTAAGCAGCGCTAGCTCAGTGGGGTTTGATACGGTTGTCGAGACGAAAGTCGTAGGTTCTTAACCAATACCAAGAGCATGCACCTCTTAATTTTTAGAGCATAGGCCGGTAAACAAAGCAATTGAGTAACCTGATGGTAAATGAAATCCACGCCTATGTACAATCACAATACCAGAAGAATCATGGGCGCGTTGCCGATCTTAAAGGAAAGCGATAATTAAGGGATTGGACTGGATAAGGGATCTTATAAAATGGTTATCAGACACTTATTAAGTTATGTAATTAAGTTATGATAAGTACTGTTTTCTAAATCTAAATATATAAAACTCAAAGGTGACTGACTGACATAGTGATCTATCAACGCACAGCCCAAACCACTGGAGGGATCGGGCTGAAATTTGGCATGCAGGTAGATGTTATGACGTAGGCATCCGCTAAGAATGGATTTTGATAATTTCTACCCCCAAGGGGATAAAATAGGGGATGAAAGTTTGTATGAAACTTTGTCAATTTTAAACGTTCATGCGGGTGGAGCCGCGAGCAAAAGCTAGTTAACAACAAAACTGAAAACTCAAGGGAGAATTGTGATTGCGCGATCTGAGATTTGAACCCCGGTCCTTACGGCAACCCAGTAACGCTGCCACTGCAGTCTAGGCCAACGAGGCGATATTCGGAGCGTTATGACTTTAATATCACTAAACGTGTACCAATTAGGCGAAAGGTCACGAAATCCCCCGACATCGTTTAACCTTTCAGTTACCCCGTTTAGTTTATAATGTCAGGCTTTTTACCCCATTGATGGATTTAATTTAGAAATGGTGATTAAATATTTCGTGATGAATAATGATAATTTACAATGTGGTAGGTCCCTCGTATGCCAAAAGCCGTCTGGTTTGGTACCACCGCGCCGTGTACTACAGAGGCCAAGCAACAGTGTGTAAGCACTGTTGTGTTTCGGTTTGAAGGAGATTGAAGCCAGTGAAATTCCTGGGCATTATGACACTTAACATTTTATGTCTCGAAGTGACGAGCGCAGTTCAGTGCCTTGCAGTGCTTTGTAATTCAAAGTTTTGTGTGGTGTTGCTTCTATTTATGGGCATGCGTGGCGCTTACCATCAGGCGAGCGCCTTGCTCGTCTCGTCATACAATCAAATAAAATAAATAAAAAAATATGAAAAAAAAATCATTCAATTCGGTTCACATTTAGCAGAGTCGTGGTGGTCATACTTACATTAAAAAAAAACGTCGAAAACTCCTCAGTTTTTTCGTTGGTTGAAAAGCATAAAATGTATGCTCTGATGCCTAAATACATTAGATTATTCCCTAACCTAATTCCTTTCCGGGATTCAAACCCTACACTATAGTACCAACCCCAAGTCGTTTTAATAGACAATAATAAACTAAGTTAAACGTGTAATAGTTTTGACATGTGTAATAACGAAGGGTTGTTTCAATAGGGATGATTTTACGGACAATCAGATTATTTTATATTGTGAAGAAAAGTGTATTTTTAGTTTGCTTGTTCTAAGGGCCATTAAGATGGAGAGAGTGCTACATAGTTCAGGGTTTATCAGAAAACCTTCAATTACGAGGCCACGTTATATGATTCTTTTTTCAAACTCTGTGACGTGGCCTCGCAAACAACAGTTTTTGTTTATCCTTTTACAATCCGTGAATAAGATCCGAATTGGGGATATTCAAGACTTTGCTAAACGAAATTCGAATCTTGATTAATGGTAGAGCCATACCGTAGACAGTTTTGTCTACAGCGTGAATGGGCTGGTTCGACTCGTTATCACTGTCCACAGAAAACCGACGTAAAATAGCGGCTTGCTGCTGCGTTTCGCACGGTGAGTGAGATATCCGGAGGAGCAAATTGGCCCTCTCCTTCCCAATCCCTAATTACCCCTTTCCTATAAGGTCGGTAACGCGCCCATAATTCTCTAGTATT
This sequence comes from Amorpha juglandis, assembly GCA_949126905.1. Classification (NCBI taxonomy): domain Eukaryota; kingdom Metazoa; phylum Arthropoda; class Insecta; order Lepidoptera; family Sphingidae; genus Amorpha; species Amorpha juglandis. The sequence continues at coordinate 5,251,246 of OX421393.1, forward strand.
GTAGGCGTACATGGGCGGTGGAGATCACTTACCATCAGGTGACACACATGATTTGCCGGCCTATGCTATAAAAAAACCTAGTTGCACATCTGCCTAGACCGCAGGATTACAGGCATTAGCTTATATATCACTGTACGTAACGTTAAAATCAAATCAAAGTGGCATACGCAGGTCTTAATAAAGTCTGTACAATGGAGTTATGTCTAAAATGGCACACCTCAACAGTCTGCCAAAAAAAGCGCCTTTGTAAGTGCCATTCTCTGACAAAGGGAACGGGATATGATGTGCTAGAAGGAACCAAACACGTAATGTGTTACTACCTAGGATTTAAATCAGGTATTGCGTTCGGTTTTCGGCAATCTTCGGTTTTATTTTATTTATTTAATAGTGGTAAAGCATTCATATCGACCCGGAGTGATCACAGTACAATTGGTGTTAAAACCTGCCATAGTGACCCACCCATCTTGTGTGGATCGCGTTCCAGGATCAGCCAGTGTATATCCGGTTCTCCCGAGGGGCTTCCGACATAACCTGATAGGTGGTTGGTGTATATTCTTGTGTCTGCATCGGTCATCCGCCTGTCCTGTCGCAGACCCCTCGATTTGCTTCTTCCCTCTTTCGAGTGCGAATAAGCATTTATACAAGCCAGCATGATTCTGGTGACCAACTATAAACTCATGGTTTGTCGGTGGTCTATGGTTATTTTGGGCTGGAATGCGCTTACCATCAAGTGTAGTGCAGTCGCTATGCCGTGGTCTAATAAAAAAAAGCCATTAATACACATACATAGCCACAACTAAAAATTAATTGGTATAAACCATCCTTATTTCTGGAAGCCTAAATCGCACAAATTTGTTCCCATTCCTTTTTTTAATCTGCAACGCATCTATGATTCTTCTCGTATGCTGTGTGAAGTAGGCGCTCAAAAGTCACACAACATAAGGTGACCCACGTGCTCGTTTACTTAATAATAATAATCATGGATCACGTCTGCACAAAATGTATAAAAATAAAACTCTACAGCATAAACCCATCCATTCCTAATCAAATCACTTCAATATTGAAGCTTCTGTAAAATTAAAAGAGTTGTATACCTTTTCGATCGGCCCCTAACTCTGCCAAATTTAATAAACTCCGCGCCATTTTACCCCATAAAACGACATTCGATTTTCAACCTTACCCCATTGGAAAAAGCTCGAGTGATTTTACCTCTTAGTTCAAATTACGCTGGTTGATTTACCGGGTTATTACTTATTACAAGGTTGGTATGCTTTGATCCATTTATTGTTTGAAGGCGTTATTATCTCTAAAAGGTAATCAGTGAATTTTCAGATTAAAGGGCCCTTTATTGGGGTATTTTGGGACATTTTTGCACCTGTCATATAACAGATGATATGAAGCGTCCATTTGGTGTAATTAGGATAAAAAAGGGGTGAATTTGCTATTGCATTAATTCAAAGTGGTAAGTCTTTCGTATGCGAGAGGCCGTCTTGTTGGTACCACCACTTTGTCTATTTATGCCGCCAAGCAACAGTGTGTAAACACTGTTGTGTTTCGGTTAGAAGGACATTGAATCCAACTGCGCATCGTTTTTCTGTGAGACAATTATAAATCTGTTCGACCCGCCCAATCATACTGTAGACAAAAGTATCTACAGCGTGGCTTTATCACTTCTCAAGTGAGTTTGTAGGTACGTAATATTATTCCAACAATAAATATCTATCTTTTCTTTCTTTTGCAAGTCGATCTAAGAAACGACTGTTTAGTGTCTCCTATATCCATTTTCGAACTATTTGTATCAATTTTTAAAGAACATTGTACCTACTCCTTTTCAATAATCAATTCAAATTCATTCCACTTCGTCACAACGATGGCAGAAAAGCTTTCGAAACCTCGAGACCAAAATTAAAATAAAAACTGCTTTAAAATCCGTTCAAAATTATTTTTATATCAAATTCAATACATCATTTAAATTTTTTTTTTTTTTTTTTTTTATTGCCTTGATAGTCAGACGAGCAAGCGGCCCGCCTGATGGTAAGCGGTCACCGCCGCTCATGGACATCGGCAATGCCAGGGGCACAGCCAAGCCGCTGCCTACCACTAAAAGATAAGAACTCAAACCAATTTGACCAATCAAAATAAATAAAATACAATCGACAAATATTAAATACCCCATCGCACGAGTGTCGAATTGTTATGGGAGCAAACAATACGCGAATTAGGGGTAAATCGTGCGTACGCCTGAGAACGTCCTAACGAGGTTACGTCGACGGACGGCGCGTAAACCTTGTTACGGCGCGCGATAGCTGGCTACAAATCAACACGTGTCTGGCAAACTTTATGCACTGTTGTCGTTATTAATTGTTAACAGTTGTGTAATTTTACTCGAAAACAAATACAATTTTGTGAACACCCGACCTGAGAATTGAACCCAAGACCTGAAGATTCTCAGTCTTAGAACGCTGCCACTAGATATTGACACTTGAGGCAATTAGGTGAAGTTAGTGCCAGCTTGCTATTGAATTCCGGAGGCCCACATTTCCCTCGCCTTCCCAATTCTCGTCACTTTCCTTAAGATCAACAATGCAACCATGATACTTACTCCGCATATCCTGTCGCATCGATCGATTTGCTTCTTCACTCTGAAGAGGGAAGAACCATTTATACAGGCCGGCATAACTCTGGTGGCCACCGATAAACGATGTTTGTCGGTGGTCGTTAGTTTTTTGACTGCACTACGCTTACCACCAGGTGTAGTGCAGTCACTTTGCCGTGCTCGGATAAAAAAACTCCATAAGCATGCACCTCTGGCTTTTCTAAATTACGTGTTTATTAATTGTTGATTATCGCTTGCTTTAACGGTGAAGGAAACATCGTGAAGAAACCTTCATGTATGCAGGTTACGTGAAAATTCCTTCCTAAGAATTTCATAGGTATGTGAAGTTTGCCAACCCGCATTAGGCCATTAACCCTTCTCATTCAGTAGAAGGGTTGGCAGAGGTCCAAAGTTCGCTGTGCTTATACCCGTTCCATGTTATAGGGGGCGAACCGGGCATACCGGGCAAAAATTCCAGTGTGGAGCAATTCATATGTGATATTAACTCGAAAACTCAAATATAAATTGTGAATGCCCGGCCTCAGAATTGAACCCAAGACCTGAAGGTTCTTAGTCTTAGTACGTTGCCACTAGACATTGACACTTAAGGAAATTATGTGAAATTAGTGCCAACTTGAATTCCGGGTATTTTTTTGTCCGTAGTAGCTTATTTTTTGGACTTCATTACGCTTACCATCAGGTGTAGCGTAGTCAGTTTGCCGAGCTAGGATAAAAAAAAATGTCACAGAAGTGTGGACCTACCTTAAGATGGAGATAATAATATACCAAGCACATATAGCAATCCAAGAACCAACGATAAACAATGTGTCCATCGTAGGTCGGCAAGATCATGCCGGCCTGCCAAAGGGCCAAGGGGGAGGGGAAGGAAAAGGGATGGGAAAAGGGTTAGGATCAGAGGGCAAGCCCCCTGGGGAAAACCGGATATACACTGGCTGACCCTGGATCGCGACCCACTATGTGGCCACTATGACAGGTTTTCGCACCAGTGTACGGTGGTCGCTATCCGGTCGGATACAAGTATCCTCCCACCATATTCCCCGCATCAAAGTTTATAGTAGATGTTCCCAAAACGCGCACCAAACGCTTTCCCTCCACCTTCATTATTCGGACTGCCAAGATGTGGATCAAGTTACTGGAGACTTTGTTCCCCGATAAATATAATCTGAGTGTCTTCATGTCGCAAGTGAATCGGTTTTTGTTAGGCAAGCATGCTTCATCTTAGGCCTCATCATTGCTCGCCATCAGGCGAGATAGTCGCCAAACGCACGCCTATAGTGAATAAAAAAAATACATGTTACGCTAAAATGGACGCGTGTCGTAAAAAGCAGTATTTTTTTTTTACCGTTCCTTAAAAAAATATAAAACCTTAAATTACACATCACTGCGATATATAACGGGCCACAGGGACTCAGATTGAAAGGTTTCGTGACAAAAATTACGTCGTAACATTTGAACCACCACTCTTGAGTTTGTGACGCCTGTTTATGATAATCACAATGTCACCAGTGTAGACGCACTTTAAAATACTTTTACAAGGTGGTCCCTCGTATGTGAGAGGCCGTTTGGGTTGGTTTGTAAGCACTGTTGTGTTTCGGTTTGAAGGACATTGAAGCCAGTGAAATTATTGGGTTTTATGAAACTTAACATCTTATGTCTCAAGATGACAAGCGCGATCCAATGTCGTGCAGTGCTTTGTAATTCAAAGTTCTGTGTGCTGTTGCTTCTGTTTATAGGCAGGCGTAGCCCTTACCATCAGGCGAGCGCCTTGCTCGTCACCATTCAATCAAATAAAAAAATAACCTTTGGTCTGGCTTTGCTGTAATAAAAAAATAGTGGAAAAAAACAACACAAATGTTTTATTATTTAATTTAAAACTCATTTTCTAAATCATTGTTGATTAACAATGTGTTTACTAAAATCAGTTCTAGTACATTCTACTCATGAAAATGGCGGATTGAGAAAAAAACCTTAAACATAACAAAATATAAAATTACAAACATATTTTGTATTGCTGCTGATCCCGGCTTAGATAGGTTTATACAGACAAATAACAGATAAGTTTATCTTTACACACATCACTTTCTCGCACTCAGAGAGTTCACTAAATTTTAATTGTCATTAAGTAATTTCTAAGAATACGATCATTTCACTCAAAAACAGTTAGTGCTTTATGTTCCATTTCGAATACAAAAAATGATTTATATTCCGTTACTGAGTACAGAAAAAAACTTAATTTACGTCTCTGAGAAATAATCGCCTTGGATGACAATGACAATTAAAGTTTAGTAACGTTTCTGAGTGCGGCAGTTAGTCTTTCTATGTCATAGCGACCTATGAAGTGGTTAGAAAGAGACAAATCAAAATCAATATACATCACAATATACATCTTTGCTTATGAAAGTTTAAGGCTGCGGACTCGAAGTCAGCGGCAAGCGGCGGCGGCGCGGGAGCGGCGCGTTTCAATGCATAGATTTAAATGGACCTGGCCTCGAAGGCGCGGCGCGGCGCGGCGCGGGCGCGAGGAGCGACGTACGAGCGGCGCGCGCCAGTCGAGCGGCAACTGCGCGTCTGCATTGACGTAGTGTTGTGTATTTTCAAAAATGCCCGCCGACGTGGTTGAGCAAATTATTTCAATGATTTTTTATATGGAACATCATATTCACATCAATTTCATTCGCGAACAGACACTAACTTCTCATAGTACAACACTACACCGCTCGTCGCGCCGCGCGATCTGCCCGCTGGCTTCGAGACCGGGTTTCCGCCGCTCCCGCGTCGCCGCCGCCGCCGCCCCGCACCCGCTGACTTCGAGTCCGCGGCCTAAAAGTAAGACCCATTATCTCTACTTGACTCTAGGGAAACGGCTCTAAAGTATTTAATAAAATAAATGAAACAATTATTTCATTCTTAAAACCCAATCCGCACATTCCAATTTCAAACATGGAAATTCATCATCGGCGAGAATTTGAAAATGTTTTCTCAAGGTAAAACATTTCTATACATTACTCGCCGAAAATTCGAAACGACAAGATTTTTTATAATAAACTAAAACTCTACATTTATTATCGTTAATTATTGAGCTTATACCAATTTATACGTTAATTTAAATATCACTTGAGAAACGCGGGATTTACACGGGTCGATTTCCACGGCAAGACTTTTACAGGGTGGTAGGTCCCTCGTATACTACACGCCGCCTGGGTTGGTACTACCGGCCATCTATTTCTGACAAACAGCAGTGTGTAAGCACAGTTGTATTTCATTTGGTTAGCGACTATCTGCACTATGAAAATCGCCTCGTAAATCCTCCAGCACTAAAGCTTACCCAAGTAATATTTATTAACAACTATTTACAAATACATAAACTTAGGAGTCCTAGAAAATGACTAGATAGTGACTAGATACTTTACATTTTTATTGCACGACATACAACTAGAATAAAGAAATAGATTACAGGGCATGTAGAGTACTTCTTTTTTATTTATGGCTTCGCATTATTATGCATTTCGCCAATGACAAGTATAATTTATTCTCAAGTCTTCACAAGAACGATGAAATATCGGTGTGGACGTTTTCAAAGTCTTGTTGGAGTTTTGGTGTGAATTATTTCCAGTACGATGTTTAATTCACTTATTTCAATATTTCCATACACTGTTAATGTTTATTGCACAAATCCACACCACTTTTACGTTACACTGTTAACCAATATATTAATTTGTGCATTAACTATATGTACATTTTATTGTGAATTATTATATATTTCTACATGTACACACCATCCGAAATAACACTAGAAAACACACTAGCTTAACTTTACATGTACCTTCTAATTTAGTTAGCTCAAACCAACACACTATGGTTATAATGTAAACATATTTGACATTAATAATCACTGACGGCAGGGAACGACGAAGCTCTTTAGCGTAGGTTAAACTGAGAGATTACTTTTTTATGGCATAGGCTGGCTAACGAACATGTGGTCGTCTAATGGTGTGTTCTCCACCGCCCATGAAAGCCCATAATATCAACAGAATCATGGACACACTGCCGAACTTAGAGAAGAGTTAAGGGATTTATGCATTCAAGTAATAAACCTTATTTCTACCGCCAAGCAACAATGTGTAAGCACTGTTGTGTTTCGGTTCGAAGGACATTGAAGCCAGTGAAATTACTGGGCATCATGAGACGTAACATCTTATGTCTCAGGGTGACGAGCGCAGTTCAGTGCCATGCAGTGCTTTGTAATTCAAAGTTCTGTGTGGTGTTGCTTCTGTTTACGGGCAGGCATACTTACCATCCGACGAGCGCATTGCTCGTCTCGTCATTCAATCAAACAAAAAAGTCTATTATTCATTGTTTACATTATATCCAATTGTTGTTGATCTAAACTTTCACATCACTATTTACACTTTACGTATTATAGTGCTGTGTGTAATTAGATTCGCCCACGATATCGATGTCACTGTCGCTGTGCTCGCTGTCGGAATCCGATGTGTGTGTTGACGATATTCTAGAATCTTCTTGCGACTGGAAACAATCGTCTTTTAATTATTATTATTTTTTATGAGCACGGCAAAGTGAATGCACTGCATCTGTATGATAAGTGCAATCTAAAACAACCAGCGACCACCGACAAACAATGAGTGTATCGGTGGTTATTAGAACCATGCCGGCTTGTATATAATGCTTTTTTACACTCTGAAGACGTAAGAAGCAAATCGAGGAGCTGCGACAGGACAGGCGGATAACCGATGCAGGCACACGGATACAAGGATTTATCCTATACCCGCTCCAACCAATTAATCCCAATCAATCCATCAAGTCATGTCGCAAGCCCCTCGGGAGAACCAGATATTGTAGCTGATACTGAAACGCGATCCACACAAGGTGTGTCACTATGGCAGGTTTTAACACCATGTGTAAGGTGGTCGCTATCCGGGCGGATACGAATATCCCACCATAAGCATATTTACTGTTATAGTATAAAAACCTACAGGGTGATTTCTACGCCTACTTGTTTTTATTTGAACAGCATTTTTTTTTATTGATTTTTTTGGGTTGGAATTATGTACAAACAACTTTTTGGTAATTACTGTTTTTTATATTCTGATTGTAACCATAGATAACTAAATCGCCAATACGTGAACTTTGTGGGCGTTTTAAAGTAGTTTTTCTACGATAATAATTCATAATATTAGGAAAAATATGATTTAATAACTAAATAATATCATTGCTTGTCGGTGGTCGCTGTTTTTTTTGGACTCACTGCATCATCAGGTGTAGAGCAGTCATTTTGCCGTGCTCGGATAAAAAACAATCCGGTAAATATACTTCAGTAGTTTAGGTGCATTTCACACAGAAGTATGATCTAGCGAAGTTCTTCATTCGAATCGATAAAAACATAAAACAAAAATAAACGATACCTTTCGACACTCTGCAACGGGTTGCTGGTGTTTGGTTGTAAAATCCACTGGCGTGGTGGCACCTGTAATTAATAATCACCATTAACATCTTAGCAGCGATAGCTCAGCGGGGAGTTGTATGGACTGTCGAGACGAAAGTCACAGGTTCGAAACCAGCCTCAAGAGCATACACCAATGACTTTTCTAAGTTACGTGTATATTAATTGTTAATTATCGCTTGCTTTAACGGTGAAGGCAACATCGTGAGGAAACCTGCATACCTGAGAACTCGATAAGATTTTTCGAAGGTATGTGAAGTCTGCCAACCCGCATTAGGCCAGCGAGGTGGACTAAGGCCTAAACCCTCTCATTCAGTAGAGGAGGCCCGTGCCCAGCAGTGGGACGTATATAATACAGGGCTAGTAAAAAAAAAGTAAAAAAAAACATAAGTAATTGTGAAAAAGTATAATTATTAATTATCTAAAGTGCTTATAAGTGCATAATTTTTAATCCTAGACGAACTGTTATTGTAAAATTCATTTAAAAGCATCAACCATAGACATACAATCGATATCTGTGGGGGCTCGTTGCCTAGCAACCAAGACGTCCGCCATCTTGTCTTGCTAACTTGATTTTCGAACGTCTTGAGTTGTGGCGCGAAAGCGACGACATTACAAATTGAATTCCACGCTCCTTGAGGTTTACTGCGCCAATTAGGACGTTTCGTGCCCCGCTGCCATTTTGGCGGTGTGAAGGGGTAGGTAGAGATATGGTTTTTATGTACCTACTGGATTTTACTCGCGTGAAACTGTTTTCTGATAACTAGCCTCAAGAGCATACATCTCTGACTTTTCTAGGTTATGTCCATGAATCCTCAGGCATTGTGGTGTACATGGGCAGTGGAGAGCACTTACCATCAGGTAGCCCACTTGCTCGTACTGGCCTCTGCCATAAGAATAAAGAGCCCACTGCCCAGTAATGGAATGTGTATGTATAATACAGGGCTAGTATTATTATTTACCTCTCCGGGAGATAGGCTCTCCCCCCTTAAAGTGCAACTCAACTTATACATTTCACCGCACCGTGAGGCTAGAGACAAATATGCTTGACAAACTCTCAATTTATTTATTTTTTATTATTTGATTGAATGATGAAACGAGCAAGGCGCTTGCCTGATGGTAAGCGCCACCCCTGCCCATAAACAGAAGCAACACCACACAGAACTTTGAATTACAAAGCACTGCGTGGCACTGAACTGCGCTCGTCACCCCGAGACATAAGATATTAAGTCTCCTAATGCCCAGTAATGTTACTGACTTCAATGCCCTTCAAAGCAAAACACAACAGTGCTTACACACTGTTGCTTGGAGGCAGAAATAGACGGCGCGGTGGTACCAACCCAGACGGCCTCTCGCCCTACCACGTGCTACTTTATCATACTTCACTGATCACTATCGGTGCAAGTATTCGCACGGGTCACCTAGTATTATATATGACTAGCTTTTGCTCGCGGCACCGCCCGCGTTAACAGCATTTTCCGGGATAAAAGTAGCCTGTAACCGTCTCCAGGGTCCCATCTGTCTCTGTAGATTAATTCATCAAAATCGGTTCAGTGATTTAGGCGTGAAAGCGTAACAAACAAACTCACTTTCGCATTTACTTTCACCCCCTTTTTCGTCCCTTATTAAATAAAGGGGAATGCCCATAAAATGCCTGGAAATGGACAGAAACTTCAAATAGTCATATAATCTATTTAGATTAAAATAAGAATAGTTGTATTATTCTCAAGTTTTACACACTAGAGGGAAAGTATTATAATTATTATTATAGTATTTAATTTGATTGTCGTAAATGTACATGAATATCGAATTTGACATTAGTAAATACAAATCGTACTTGACAGATAGTTTTTCTGTTTAAGGGCCGTCCGTGAGCAAACGACCTTGACTGACTCGCGCCATACTGAATCGTGTACTCAGCGTGTGCAGAATATGCACGTATTTAGCGAATAATTGATTTAAAAAATCAGGCTTTGGTCTTTTCGAAAATTTAAAACGGGCAAAATATTCGTTATTAAATTGCCTATCTAGTGATGTTAATGTCATTTGATAACATTCTGTACTTTAAAAGGAGACGCACGGAATGTTTGCATTTTTCTCATTTTTATGGTTCATTTATAACGACAATTTAAAAATATATATCAGCATTAACATGAATTTGAATCGAACAAAGTAAAGCTGACAGATTGTAGAAATATATTGTATATTTTTTTAATCAATATTTATTTTAACTAATGACTAGATAGCCTCTAAAAACCACGATCGCGCGGTGTTTTGCTCACGGACGGCCCTTAAGTTATTCGTATGTACCAAACTTTTTACTTCCGATTCGACGTCCGCTCCAATATAATACCTCATTGTTTTATCTATGAATTATGATGTATGTATGCCTTAACCTATTTAAATTACCGATATTTGCACTTGTCAGATCCCAATTCCAACACGTAAAATATATTTTTGGCAAAATGTTTTTAACCAGCTTCCTCCAAGTTTTTGGATAGACATTTTAATTGTAATAGATTTACTTTGATTTTAACTACAAATTGGTGTATAATTCATTTTTGTTCATCTTAGGCATTTTTTTGTATGGGAGGTGGGCATTCCCCTTTCCAAAATCCCTGAAACCCGTATATATTTGTTTTACGTCAATAATCGAAATACAAAATTTTGTCTATGTAACTTTCAAAATGACGGACTTTTCTTCATATTTTGACCCCTTTGGGGTGGAATTTTCTAAAATCCTTTCTTAGTGGGTGCCTACATAACAAAGTGAATATACAGTCCGAATGTCATGCTTGTAGCCTTGATAGTGTGCGCTCGGCGATGCTGAATCAGTCAGTCAGTCAGGACATGTTATTTTATAAGTATAGATAGACTAATTACGAAATAAAATCAATATTTAATCAAAAACGAAACGCAGCACTACATAATTAGTTTTGAAAATCTTACAAACTGCGAACTATCAAACATTGGCGAAGTTTTGTACGTTGCACCAACTCCCAAGTTTCCGTTAATTGTTTTTATTAGTTCTCTCATACCTGGCATACTTGAATTTCGTAAACTCTCGTTCTAAAATTTAAGATACCTGTTAATTGAAATACATAATAATGTACAAGGTAGTCCCTCGTATGCGAGAGGCCGTCTGGTTCGGTACCACCGCTCTGTCTATTTCTGCCGCCAAGCAACAGTGTGTAAGCACTGTTGTGTTTCGGTTTGAAGGACATTGAAGCCGGTGAAATTACTGGACATTATGAGACTCAACAACTTAATGGGGTGACGAGCGCATTCCAGTACCATACTGTGCTTTGTAATTCAAAGCTTCTTTATGGCGCTTTTTAAAATTTGACCCCCAATAAAAAAGGGATGCAAAAGTTTGTATGGGAAAACTGAATTTTATCATAGAAAAGACTTTAACGCGAGCGAAGAAAATCTAGCGTGTAATTGTTTAATATAGCATAGGCCAGCAAAAGAGAAAGTGGGTCACCTGATGGTAAGTTATATCCACAGCGCATGTACACTAGAAGAATCATGATTGAAAACCTTAAAGAAAAGGCATATTATGTACGTATTATGCCGGCCACCGAAATAATGCCGGCCTGAAGTTACTTGATATACACTGGCTGTCCCCGGAATGCGACTTGCCTGAACGAGCCGAACGAGAGGTAAATTTTCACCATTACACCAACCACCACCAGCTAAACTTTTTCTGCGCCTTTTTTCTCTTTATTTTATATTTTTAGGGACTTTTATCCGACTTGGATATGTCATGACAGTCCCATCGTAGCTTTATCTAACACCAACAAGACCTTGAAAACATCTACACCGATATTACAGTTCTTGTGAAGACTTGAGAATAAATTATACTTGTCATTGGCGAAATGCGTAATAACGCGAAGCCGTAAATTAAAAAGAAGAAAATAAACATGATACTCTTACCTCTCTGTTGCTGCTGTTTCCTCATTTGCTTCTTATGCTTCATGCGCCTGTTCTGGAACCAGGTCTTGACCTGCGTCTCCGAGAGGTTGAGGGCACCAGCCAGCTCCACGCGCTCTGGCGTTGACAGGTAACGCTGGGACTCGAAGCGCTTTTCCAGGCCTGTCGCAAAGGTATTTTTTTTTATCCTGGCTCGGCAAAGTGACTACGCTACACCTGATGGTAAGTGTAGCGCAATCCAAGAACAGTGTCGACCAACAATAAACAATGTGTCCATCGTAGGTCGGCAAGATCATGCCGGCCTGCCAAAGGGCCAAGGGGTAGGGGAAGGAAAAAGAGATGGGAAAAGGGTTAGGATCAGGGGGCGAGCCCCTGGGGAGAACCGGATATACACTGGCTGACCCTGGAACGCGACCCACACAAGGTGGACCACTATGGCAGGTTTTAGCACCAATGTACGGTGGTTGCTATCCGGTCGGATACAAGTATCCTCCCACCAGCAAGTAGGTCAGATAAACTCCAAGAATGACGCTTAAGATGGTTTGGTCATGTTCTGAGGAAACCGCAGGAGTACGTCGGTCGCAGATGCCTGAGCCAGATCGTACCAGGGGTACGATCCCGATTCCAAAAAGCGTTGGCTTGACGTATTGGAGGGAGACATGAGAGCCAATGGTCTCACTATAGAGGATGCTCAAGATCGGGTGAAGTGGAAGCGTTTAAGTAGGAAGGCGGACCCTGGCACTAAGCCGGGATAACGCAAGGCAGAAAGAAGATGAGCAGCAAGTAAATAGGTCACCTGGTGGTAAGTGATCTCCAAAGTCCATCAACGATTACTACCAGAAGAATAATGGGCGCGTTGCCGACCTTAAAGGAAAGGATAAATTAAGGGATTGGTAAGGGATTTGAGCTTGCGGATATCTTTCTTACCGTATGAAACGCAGCACTAAGCCGCTATTTTACGTCGGTTTCCTGTGAGACAGCGGTAACGATTCGGTCAAGCCGGCCCATTCATGCTGAAGACTAAACTCTCTACAGCGTGGCTCTACCACTCAAATTTATTAAACTCAAATATTATAGAGGAAATCGAATAGAATTATTTCCAGTATTGTCATTGACATAATGCTCTTCGGCTTCTTTCATTTAGCTTGGGAATTAAATAAATAAATACACCCAACAGTCACACACATAGTCCTGGCCCTACACTAGGTTAAACCTGTATCGTAGGTCACAGGAACTACGAGGGACTTGCGGTCCCATAACACCTACACCCGAAACGTAGACAGACGAAAGTCGTAGGTTGGAAACCAGCCCCAAGAGCATACACCTCTGACTTTTCTAAGTTACGTGTATATTAATTGTTAAGCTTGCGGATATCTTTCTTACCGTATGAAACGCAGCACTAAGCCGCTATTTTACGTCGGTTTCCTGTGAGACAGCGGTAACGATTCGGTCAAGCCGGCCCATTCATGCTGAAGACTAAACTCTCTACAGCGTGGCTCTACCACTCAAATTTATTAAACTCAAATATTATAGAGGAAATCGAATAGAATTATTTCCAGTATTGTCATTGACATAATGCTCTTCGGCTTCTTTCATTTAGCTTGGGAATTAAATAAATAAATACACCCAACAGTCACACACATAGTCCTGGCCCTACACTAGGTTAAACCTGTATCGTAGGTCACAGGAACTACGAGGGACTTGCGGTCCCATAACACCTACACAGCCTACACAGCTACACCTAGACAGACGAAAGTCGTAGGTTCGAAACCAGCCCCAACAGTATACACCTCTGACTTTTCTAAGTTACGTTTGTATTAATTGTTAATTATCGCTTTCTTTAACGGTGAAGGAAACATCGTGAGGAAACCTGCATACCTGAGAACTCGATAAGATTTTTCGAAGTCCGCCAATCTGCATTTGGCCAGCGTGGTGGACTAAGGCCTATTCCCTCTTATCCTAAAGGAGGCCCGTGCCCAGCAGTGGCATGTATATATAGCTTAGTATTATGTCTTACCATATCTCGGGACTATAGAGTCCCGGACCTTTGGTAGGCGTGCGGGGGGCCGAAGCCAACACGTAGAGGCCCGTTAGACAAATTTAATCTAATATTGTGATGTGACACCGCCCGGCGGCTATCCCTGTATACACTATAAAAGTGTACCCAAAGATCCTAGTATTATTATTATTATTAAACATCAAGACTTACCCGTTAGTTGTGGATCAGAGAACACGGTCCTGGCTTTCCGCCGCCGGCAATGCTTCAACGCCGATAGAGACAGATCCGACGGAGTGAACAGAGCGTGATATGGAACACCTGATGACAAATAGCAGCAATTTAAAACCCGGGCACAGAAAACTACCGAACCTAACAATAAGTACCAGTATAAAGGTGGTAGGTCCCTCGTATGCGAGAAGCTGGGTTGGTACATCCGCGCCGTCTATTTTCGCTGCTAAGAAACAATGTGTAAGCACTGTTGTGTTTCGGTTTGAAGGACATTGAAGCCAGTGAAATTACTGGGCATTATGAGATTAAACATCTTATGTCTGGGGGTGACGAGCGCAGTTCAGTACCATGCAGTGCTTTGTAATTCAAAGTTTTGTCTGGTGTTGCTTCTGTTTATTGGCAGGTGTGGGGCCTACCATCAGGCGAGCGCCTTGCTCGTCTCGTGATTCAATCAAATAAAAAAACCAGCGTGGAAGAACTGTTGTGTTCCAGTTTAAAGGATATATTAGTTAAGGAAGCCGATGCCTGCTACACGCGTCATACTCGTGAATGGCTGCCGCTTGTATGGGCTGATCAACTCAGTCTGATAATAAATATTTGTGTATTCTTTTATTAGGATCTTATATCATTCGTTATGCTTTTGGATGTCATGTATTGCTTATTAATATAAATTGAGCTGCTATAATTCTATTTCTCTATCCTGTCTCGGCAGTGACTACGTCACACGTGATGGTAAGTGTAGCGCAATCCAGGAATAGTGTCGACTAATGACAAACAATGTGTCTATCGTAGGTCGGCAAGATCATGCCGACCTGCCTAACTGCTTCTTCACACTCCGTTTAAAGGACCCCATATTATAGGAAGGAGGGTAAACTATGGTGTGCCGGCAAACTATTCCACAGGTTAATGGTCCGACAGAAGTAAGATTTAATAAACTTTTTAGTTCGAGCCTAGAAGGAGAAGACCACGAAGCTGTGGCTCCGCAAGCCAGCACGTGTGGTTCTGTTAATTAAATACTGTAAAACCTTAACATATGAATCTACACCTTTTGATATCAATAACAATCGTAAACTAGTTTTGAAAAATGTAACGTTAGAGTTTCTTGCCCGTTCTTCTCTAGCGAAACAGCCTTCCGAACTGGCGGTAGAGTTTTGACGGAACCTAAATAATGTGTTGTAACATTTTATAGATCCAATAAAAATTTTGAACTAATTTAAACGGATTTTAACGCGTTTTTTTATTTTAATTTTGGGCCAGACATTTCTAAAGCGTTTCAGCCTTCTTGGTCACGGGGTGGACTGAGGTAGGTTGTCCCAAAATGTAAATGTTACATTATCTACGTTCAGTTTAAAATTATTAAGTTTTGTTGCTTGTTCGATCTACGCAGAAGGAGCTCAGTGTCTTGAGGTCTGACAGTTAGTCTTTTGGGTTCTTAATATAGTTTTAGTATTTAGTACCTAGTATTAATGTCGTCTAGTCACTAAATTTTGTAAAAACACTAATTACTAGGTCACGGCTACACTTACCTTGAGATAAAAAATAAGGTGCCTCCATAGCCTTATAAGTGTTTGGGGTATGTAAATATGCCCCTAAAGCTCCCATTACTTGAAGATAAGACCCTTCTCTCGCTTGAGTATGCGGCCTTATTTCATTGGGCACGGAGAAAAAAGGTTTCGGCTCGTATTCCAACCTCCTTTCAACCGTCATTGGGGTTTTAAACCTTGTTTCTTGTCCCCTGTAAAGGATGTCTTCAATTAAAAAAGAAGTTTTTGAATGCTCCTGCCGGTTTGTGTCTGTGGGTGAATCGCTGCGTGTTTCGTGCTCCATGGTTGTGATTCCTTTGCTTGATTTTAGAACGGTGATTTTTTCGATTGCATTTTTTTATTTTAACACTTAATTTAAATTAAGAATTATCACTGGATTTTAACTATGTTTCTTGCTTTTTGCTGACACTAAATTGTTTGCAACTTGAGAAAAAATATATTAATTTATTTTTTATTTTAAAGTTAAATCAATTACATATTGTAATCACTGAGTTTTTATGCGAACTTTAATACCGTCGCTTATTTTTTTTATTTAGTCCAAAACAGTTAGTGTTCTTTATTTAAATTATTTTAATCACATTTTTTAAATATCCCCCAATCACTTTTATATCACCATAATTAAAAAACCCTTATTTTTTTTACCGATTACCCCAAAATCGTGTATACGGCGTTAAATGAAAATCGATTATGTGTTAATCGGCAGTTGTTTGGCCCGAAACGAGATGATTTGCCGTGAGCGGCCGACTGACTGAGGGTGGGCAGAGAGGGTGGCCCGACCCGCCCCGTGGAGGGGGTGGTTACCAGATTACTGGATGTCGCCGGTGTTAAGGGCGCGTTTGTATGTTTGTTGAAATAATTTATCGGGGTAGATTGGTGTATTGTGGAAAATTATTGGGGTAATTTTTTGGATATGTTTTTCCACAATTTTACGATATAAAATTATTATTATAGGTTATGTAATATTTATGGAGTATTTTTTAGATTTTTTTATTAAATTAAATAAATAGTAGATAAATATTTAAAGGTTCTGGTTGAAGTCTAATTATTTCGAACTAGATGTCAACGTAATGGTTTTTATAGATGCATAAAACTTGATTTTGTTTTGTTGTAATTCGTATTAAGGATACATGAAATATTTGCTTACAGTCCTTAACGCTACCAAGCCGACATTTTTAAAGCATTTGTAACTATTTTTAACAAACAAAATATATTTAATAAATAAATACACCCAACAGTCACATACATAGTCCTGACCCCACAGTAAGATGCAAGTCTTGTGTCGTGGGTATCAGGAACTACGAGAGACTTTCGGTCTCACAACACCCAGACCCCGAAACAAATATTTGTGGATCACACAAACATTTGTCTCGGTGCGGGGATCGAACCCGTGGCCTCTCGCTTCATAGCTGGCTTCCGCCCGCTTCGCCATTGAGGCTATGTAATTATAAATAATAATGCATCTGCCCATTTCAGTAAAAATAAATTCTATTCTGGCACCATAGTGACTACACTACATTTGACACTTGACAGCCTCCGTGGCGCAGTGGGCGGGTAGCCGACTGTGAAACGTGAGGCCGTGGGTTCGATTCCCGCACCGAGCAAATATTTGTCTACTACCTACTACTACTACTACCTTGAAAACTACAAACGTAACTACAAAATACCTTTAACAGATAAGCCATAAGATATTTCTGAGTGGGAGAGCCACGCTGTAGACAGTTTTGTCTACAGTATGAATGGGCCGATCCGACCGGGTCATTACCACTGTCACAGAGAACCGTCGTAAAGTAGCCGCTTGCCGCTGCATCTCGTATGGTGAGTGAGATATCTTGGGTCCGAATCCCCTCCCCTTCCCAATTCCATTCCTTTAAGGTCAACAACGCGCCTATGATTCTTCTAGTATTATGGGTGTACATGGGCGGTGGAGATCACTTACCATCATATAACCCACTTGCTTTACGCGTCTGTTATAAAAAAAGCCTAAATGCCGAAGAGATACTCTAGCACAGTCACGGTAATCAAGCTTATTTTTCCGTCCTATGATATCTAGTTGCATAAAATGATATCGAACAATCGTATTATAAAGGCAATAAAAAATATTATAAAATAACAATGACAATAAAAATGCCACAAAATTATGTTAAAACTTGTTGATTTTTTACATCATTTTTCACTAGTATTGTCTTATTTCTTGATTGATTTGAACGGGAACCAGCTACCTTTAACAGCGTTGTAAAAATGCTAGTCTCCGACACGGGCATCGCCGGGACAAATGAACTTCTCATCAAAGTTGTCAGCCCAGAAGGCCAAACGTTCACTGCGTTCTTCTCTGAAGATACGCTTATAGAAGAAGTGAAAAACCGAGCGATCGATCAGTTCTATCCGAATGGAGAAACTGGATCAAGCCGATTCAAAGTCGTTCGAGTCTTTGATACAGCTACTTTACATGAGTTTTTGACTTTATCTCAAGAGCAAGTTGTCAGTCAAGAAGAATTGTTGTTAGTTGAAAGGAGAATACCTGAGGCAGGAACTCTGTGGGACCTCGGGGCAGTACGTGCCCCCCAACCTGGGACAATAGCAGCCGCCACAGCCTCTCTCCCATCCCCACAGACAACAGTCAGACAACCAAATCTACAATCTCTACTGTCGACCAATGAATTGTCTTTCGAACTTAGAAAAATTTTGATATCCCTCATTGAAGCAGGGGCACGTCTAGCAGCCTCTGGACGGAACTACGAGATGGCGTTAGCACAACTTTCCGCTGCGTTAGACGAACCAAGAAGGACTCAACAAACAGTGATTCAAGTGATAACAGCTGAAGAAATTGCGGCAAGACTAAATGTCGATATGCATTTGGCACCAGAAGATATAATACCGACTAACAAAACTGACGGAGTGGATTTGTACCGACGCGCGGAACATTTGCAAAGATTTTTGGAGAAATTCCGAGCATGGAGAACGAAGATCGCCGAAGTGCCCAACCCGGAAGCTATTACTGCTTTAAAAGACCTTGGCTATTCTCACGAAGATGCTGACAAGGCCCTCAGGCATACTGGATGTAATGTACCGGCTGCAGCATCATGGCTTATCGGGGAGCGAGGCTCCAGTATCTTCGAGCTGATTAACGGGTTACCGGACGGCCTTATTCTGCAGACGTTATTAAAACAGCCGCAGATACAACGTGGTCTTTTGAACACGAGGATGTTGATCGCATTCATAGCGATGGTGGGACAAACTGGCAGCGCGTCTCTGTGGCTGAACTCGCCGCACGGGAGTCCTCTACTTTCTCAGATATCGAGGACATATCATTCAGAGAAATACTGTCTGGCTGTTAACCAGTTTTCGGAGGAGAGGCGTGAACACACTTCGAATCCATCTACTTTAAGACAACGGAATTAATTATTATTAACTTAATATAGGTACATATAAAATTCGATACGTTTTTATGTTCAATGTTGAACGTGTTCGTTTGAAACTCTTGGTGATTTTTTTAGCGCTTATGTAATGTTCTCCATATTATTTGATTTTATGTTTAGTTTAACTATTTACTAATCATAGTAACAGAAATACAGAAATTGACACTTCAAAAAAAAAAAGAACTCATTATCGGATCCGAGAATCGAATCGTGGACTTCCCTGGTTTTGCACCACGCATCAATATACCAAACGTAAAAATGCCCCAATAAATGATTTCAAGATATAAAATATGTTCCGAGTTACCCCAATCATATGTGAGCTATATTGATGTACAGTACAATCCATACGGTATACATACATAATAAGTGGGAGCGTAAGATGTTCTAACGCATGGAGATCATCCTCTGAATGCAAAATAGGACATACAGTGATCATAAAGTCTTGATACTTGAATGTTTTTTATGGTTTTTTATAGCATAGACCGGCAAAGGAGTAATTGGATCAACTGGTGGTATGTGATCTCTACTTTACGCCTACAATACTAGAAGAATCATAGGCGCGTTACCGACCTTAAAGGGAAGGGATAATTAAGGATTTGGGAAAGGGAGGGGGATTTGGGTCTCCGGATATGTCACTCACCGTACGAAACGCAGCAGCAAGCCTCTACTTTAAGTTGGTTTTCTGTGAGACAGCGGTAACGACCCGGCCGAGCCGGCACATTCATGCTGTAGACAGAACTGTCCACAGTAGTGTTTCTCAACGTGGGGCCAAAGCCCCACAGGGGGGCAATTTGATAGTTAAGGGGGGCAATTTAAAAATGGACTCGACACGACTTTAACCCTTTCGCTTTGGGTTATTTAAATGCAATGCTAGATATCGGTAACAAATTTAACAAAAAAATGTTAAGGTGGGGCATGGCCTAAAAAAGGTTGGGAAACACTGGTCCACAGCGTGGCTCTAATCCATAATATATACTCTTCTTCTTCTTCCACCAACCTTTAACTCACTCCAGACTAGTGCACGCAACATGCAATTTAACATGTTACAGAAAGATTTGACTTGTAGTTTTTACGGCTGGCCGCCTGCCTATCTTAAACCTCTCTAAGGAAAAAATAATAAAAAAACTATTTTTCACAAATAATAAAAAACACAAATCAAAGAGTGAGAGAGAGATATGAAACCCTAGTGCATGAGTCCGACTTTCGCTTGGCCGGTTTTTTTAATTTATAACTAGCTTTTGCTCACGGCTCAACTCGCGTGAACGGCTTTTTCCGGAATAAAAAGTAGCGTATGTTCTAATCCAGCTAATAGTTTACCTGTGTGCCAAATTTCAACCAAAACAGCAGTTAATGCGTGATTGGCCAACAAACAACCAAATTCACAAACTCATAGACATCCAAACTTTCTCGTTTATAACAGTAGTCAAAAATAGTAGATATTTATTTTATTGGATGGAATGACGAGACAAGCAAAATGTTCGCCTGATGGTAAGCGACACGGCTACCCATAAACAGAAGGAACACCACACAGAACTTTGAATTACAAAGCACTGCATGGCTCTGAACTGCGCTCGTCACCCCGAGACATTAACATCTTATGATGTTAAGTATCATAATGCCCAGTAATTTCACTGGCTTCTAATGTCCTTCAAACTGAAACACAACAGTGCTTACACACTGTTGCTTGTCGGCAGAAATAGACGGCGCGGTGGTACCAATCCAGACAGCCTCTCGCATACGAGGGACCTACCATCTTATAAAATGTATTGTCCTTGTATTTCGTTACTCATCGTCGCAAAAATACCCCAATAATATAAAATTCCAAATTCCAAGTACCAAGACTATTCTACTTCAAAACATTCTACCCCTCGACCTCACCCCCTAATCCGGTAGGGGGCGTGGCCAACCCCAATCGGCCAATCACAGGGCTCGACGCGGTGTACCCCACACTCGGCCAATCCGGGTAGACCAATTACGTATCTGCAGAGATTTGGGGTCACTTTCCGCTATTTGTCATTTTTATCTCTATCTACTGTTATTTGACAGCCTCCGTGGCGCAGCGGGCGAGTAGCCGGCTGTGAAGCGAGAGGCCGCGGGTTCGATCCCCGCACCGAGACAAATGTTTGTGTGATCCACAAATATTTGTTTCCGGGTCTGGGTGTTGTGAGACCGAAAGTCTCTCGTAGTTCCTGATACCCACGACACAAGACTCGTATCTTACTGTGGGGTCAGGACTATGTATGTGACTGTTGGGTGTATTTTTTATTATTTATTTTATTATTTTTGACTAGTGCTGTGGTTTACGGGTTTGGATGGGGTAAAATTGTTATTGAATCTGTAAGATTGTAAGCTTAGAATAACTCTATATACGTCGCACTTTAGAAGGTAGGTCCCTCGTATGCGAGAGGCTGTCTTTGGTTTGGCTATGTCTATTTCTATTCCTCTTAAAAAAAACGGTTAAGTGCGAGTCGGACTCTTGCACTAAGGTCTCCGTTTTTTTTTATAGCAGAGGCCGGCAAACGAGCAAGTAGGTCCACAATATTCAAATTCGTTTATTAATCACTATGTTACTGCCGTACTCTCATGGGTCATAGCGTGATATACATATAAACCTTCCTCATGAATCTCTCTATTTATTGCTGAAAACTGTATTAAAATACGTTGAATAGTTTAAAAGATCGAAGCGAACAGACAGTGGAAGCGACTTCATCTTATACTATGTAAAGATATAATTTTTGTTTTTACAAAGTTATTATTAATACTAGCTTTTGCTCGCGGCTACGCCCGCCTGAACAGCATTTTCCGGGATAAACGTACCCTGCAACCGTCTCCAGGGTTCCATCTGTCTCTGTAGATAAATTCATCAAAATCGGTTCAGTGATTTAGGCGTGAAAGCGTAACAAACAAACTCACTTTCGCATTTACTTTCACCCCCTTTTTCATCCCTCATTAAATAAAATTTCCAAAATTCCTGAAACACGTATTTATTTGTTTTACGTCAATAACCGAAATACAAAATTTTGTTTATGTAACTTTCAAAATGACGAACTTTCATACATATTATCATCCCCTATTTTGACCCCTTTGGGGTGGAATTTTTTAAAATCCTTTCTTAGTGGGTGCCTACATAACAAAATGAATATACAGTCCGAATTTCATGCTTGTAGCCTTGATAGTTTGCGCTCGGCGATGATGAATCAGTCAGTCAGTCAGGACATGTTATTTTATAAGTATAGATTTTCGATTCCCCTAGCCTGATGAACAAATAAATTTAAAAATACATTCTAGATCTGTATATGAACGAATAACTTGTTTGTGATTCCGAATTGCATTACCAATTATAACTCAAATGCATTTTTCCGTCGTTGTATTTTTCTTTATCCGAGCACGGCAAAGGGCCTGTGACAGGACAGGCGGATGACCGATGCAGGCATAGTAATACGAGGATGTACCCCTATACCCGCCCCATTCAACCATCAAGTCATGTCGCAAGCCCCTCGAGAGAACCGGATATACACTAGCTGATCCTGGAACGCGATCCACACAAGGCGTATAGATCACTATGGCAGGTTTTAACACCATGTGTAAGGTGGTCGCTATCCGGGCGTATATGAATATCCTACCACCAGCACTGCTGTTTGACTGCTTATTATCAGATATTGTCTCACTGATATATAGAATTGAATTTAGTAAAACTAAATCAATATTAAAGCTGAAGTGGCAGAGGGCAGGTCACATAGCTCGCAGAACCGACCACCGGTGGGGCAGAAGGGTTCTGGAATGAAGGCCACGTACTGACAAGCGCAGCGTTGGACGTCCGTCTACAAGGTGGACAGACGACCTGATAAAGGTCGCAGGAAGTCGCTGGATGCAGGCCGCTTCCAACAGGTTAGTCTGGAAATCTTTGGGGGAGGCCTATGTTCAGCAGTGAACGTCCTGTGGCTGATGATGATTATGATGATGAAATCAGTATTAGAGATACTGAACTATACTATATATACTTTGAACTTGCTGTGGGTTGGTTCCTGTTTGCGTAAGTCGGTCCAATTTGAAGATACACATGGTCCGTATCAATGCAAAAAAAACACATGCCGTTTCGGTAATGCCTATGCCTATCAACAAATAAGTATAATAATTCTGGACTTTTCGTAAAAATATGGAAAAATTAATAGATAAATAAATATATTTAGTGTAATTGCCGAGTGATATTGATATGTATACATAAGTCTCTTTTATTTTTGTCTTGACTCGTCATACGCGCTATTTTAATTGCATACATGATTAATAAACTATTTCATTTAATTTCATTTCACAATTTAGTTAATTATAATAAACATTCAATACATATGAGTTGACTACAAATCTTGCCGAACATGTTTATAAAATACGCCAATAGATGGCGCTACATGAAAAGTAGATCGCGATATGGTTTACACGCTCTTCCGAGTACATATACTCAGCCAGTTTATAACTCTGCAATACTAGGTCTATATGACCTACTTACCATCAGGTATTTTTGCAATGGCTCTCACCTTACGGGTGATGAGGCATTAATATGAACTTCAAATCCCAGTTGTCATTTAATGAAAACTGATTACTGGTGGCAACTTAACTTCTAGAGCTAAATTTAGTATTATCAGCTTTTTTTGAAGTTGGGTTTTAACTTATATTAGCTGTATTTCTAGATACAACAACATTACCTTACTAACAGATAGGTAGCTTTTACTTTTCCATGTGTAAAAATAGAGATAATAATACTAGTCCTGAATTATATACGTCCCACTGCTGGGCAAGGGCCTCCTCTACTCAATGAAAGGGATTAGGTCTTAGTCCACCACGCTGGCTTAATGCGGGTTGGCAGACTTCACATACCTTCGAAAAATCTTATCGAGTTCTCAGGTATGCAGGTTTCCTCACGATGTTTCCTTCACCGTTAAAGCAAGCGATAATTAACAATTAATATACACGTAACTTAGAAAAGTCAGAGGTCGAACCTGCGACTTACGTCTCGACAGTCCCCCTCTGAGCTATCGTTGCTGCTAGATAAATAAACCGACAATAATTTCGCGAGGAGTTTTGTTATTTTATTATATTATTGAAGTGAAACTTCTTTAGAATCGTTGTGATTTGAAACTTGATGAAACGAAAATGCGTCACGACAAAGACAAACACATTCATAAATAGGGTTTAGCCTACGAGAGAATTAGATAGATTATAATACTATCACGTGTCTTTGCGCCTGCGTACAACGAAGCCTTCGGAAAATGTGTCATAAACAACGTATTCAAGAGTTTTTTTTTGTATTTGCGTATTAAAATTCGTTGGTTAATTAAATTATTTTAATAATTCTGAACACTTCTGCCGTGTGTGAATTGCACACACACACTTTTTGAAGTGATAACTTCTTATGGCCGGGTAAACCGCTTCGTACCGTAACGCGTTACGGCGCCACTCTGTCTGGCTTCCCTTTCTCTCACGCATACGGCAGCAGTAGGCAGGCTCCTCCGCTCTCACTTTAACCCACATTAGTTTAAATTGTCACTTCTGTCGAGCGTCCCGAGACGCACACTTTTTTTTATTTTTCGCCACCACACAGGCATCGGAGCATTTCCCACGAGTCACAAAGCACCAAAAGAGCTAATTAAGTATCAAGCACCTGTATTGGCACAACGACACGTGATGTATCAGCCATCGGTAGCACTTGACGCGCCGGGGTCGCTAATTGCAAGTGCCGGGACGTGGCCAATGACATATTTACACTATGCTTAGTCACAACAGATTACAGATAAAGTTGAATTGGTGGGGCGTGGAGACTTGTTCTATCACTTAAAATGACAATATCAAGATGATATTGCTTATTCAGCAATTTTTTCTTGCCCGTTTTATAGCAGATGATTAATAAAAACACTTTTTGAGTGGTAGAGCTACGCTGTAAACAGTTTTGTCTACAGCAGTGTTTCCCAACGTGGGACCCACGCCCCACAGGGGGGCAATTTGATAGTTAAGGTGGGTTTGATAGTTAATTTAAAAATGAACACGACACGACTTTAACCCTTTCGCTTTGGGTTATTTAAATGGTGACAATATTAATAAAAAATATTAAGGTGGGGCATGGCCTAAAAAAGGTTGGGAAACACTGGTCTACAGCATGAATGGGCTGGCTCGACCGGGTCGTTACTACTGTCTCACAGAAAACCGACGTAAAGTAGCGGCTTGCTGCTACATTTCGTACGGTGAGTGAGATATCCGGAGGCCCAAATCCCAATCCCCTAATTATCTCTTCCCTTTAAAGTACGCAACGCGCCTATGATTCTTGATATGATTCTTCATAGGGGTACATCCTTGCTTGCCTGTCCTGTCGCAGGTCCCTCGATTTGCTTCTTCCCTCTGCGAAGAGGGAACGAGTGGCATGACTCTGGTGACCACCGATAAATTTATTGTTTGTCGGTGATCGCTGGTGTTTTGGACTGCACTATGTTTACTATCAGCTGTAGTGCAGTCACTTTGCCGTGCTCAGATAAAAAAAACCTCCTCAGTCGATCCGGCATATTTATGCTGTAGACATAACCGTCTACAGCGAGGCTCAACCACTTACAACCTTACTACCGCACTCAAAAACTTTTATTGTTAATACTTTCTTAGATTTTTATTATTTCCACGCCGAGTCAGTTACTGTACACTTGTTAGGTTAGGTACATGCTCAATTTCTGAGCTCAAAAATAATCTTCATTGAAGTGGCTGCGAAATATTTACGCCAAGCATTGTATAGGCAGTTCTGTTAAGGTTTGGAGGATATTGAAGAGTGAATATAATATCTTAAAACAAGTAAATTACAACCTATAATAAATATGTAATCTATTTTGACACAAGTTCCCATAGTGCACATTTAATATAATATAACTCATAATAAAATCTACGAATAAGTGAAAAATCAAAGCGCCCTTCCCCTTGATAGATTCAATTTACCTTGTCAAAACAGCATAGGGCCCCATATTGGAGGCACGCGCCTTCTACAGATATAAATTGGTAACAATATAGCAAATTGTACTTCTAATTATTGTTTGTGTAATTATTGGGGAATTTAATAATGTATGTACATCATGCCTGTATTCCGGATGGGGTAGGCAGTGGTGCAACTAGTGGACTAACGTGGTTCGCCGAGATTATTGCTGTCCCATAATGTGATAGGTGGTAGGTCCCTCGTACGCGAGAGGCCGTCTGGGTTGGTACCATCGCGTTTTCTATTTCTGCCGTCAAGCAACATTGTGTAAGCACTGTTGTGTTTTGTTTTAAGGACATTGAAGCCAGCGAAATTACCGGGCATTATGAGACTTAACATTTTATGTCTCGGGGTGACGAGCGCAGTTCAGTGCCAAGCAGTGCTTTGTAACTCAAAGTTCTGAGTGGTGTTGCTTTTGTTTATGGACGGGCGTGGCCTTACCATCAGGCGAGCGCCTTGCTCGTCTCGTCATTCAAAAGGCTATGACATAAGGACGGATATGGTGAAATTAAAAGGGTCCCCTTTTAGCCATTTGGCCAACTCTAAAAACCACATTCTAATTAATTAATTGATTCAGGTGCTAAGCTGTCGTAGACAAACTAAAGCTTCATTTACACGTCCTTTTTATCAGGGATTATAAAACAATCTTTTTTCCCCTCATCCTTAACTGATGCTTAAAAAATCTGTCACCACCTGATCTTAAGATTATAAAAACAAAACAAAAGCATTCGAAATTTCCTTAAGCACATCTCGACGTCAAGTCCCGTAGGAACCAGGATGTCAGACAAAGCTTCTAGAAACTGGAGACGCGACACGCGCTCGCCACGCGGCGAGTGGCGGAACTAAGTACTTGACAACAATAGCGCGCTTTTTATACAGTGTGGTTCATAAATGATTTCTTATTGTTTTTAAAAATTGTTTTCTTATTGTTATCGTAGTAACATGATCTCTTGCCCGCAACTCTACTTTCATGATTAGGTCCGTATTTTAAATACAGACGTTTTCCGCCCAAATAATATTTTCTTTAGCGCGAGAATTGACTTCACTTGGAATTTAGAAATATTTTACATAAAACGTAAAAACTAAAAGTCTAAGTTCGATTTGTAAATCACTTTAAGGGATATAATAAATAATAATAATAATAAATACAACGCTTGAGAGCACGCCCCCTGCCCGGGACAGTTTTGTCGCCAATCTTTGAAAATGAGCACGGAATTCCCATCGGCTATCTAGAACCGAACACAAATATTTCATAGTGGAGCCGATGGGAATCCGCACCTCAATAACAACGATGTGGGCATCGGCCGGTGGCCCCTGCCGAGGCCCGTGGAAAACCCGGAAAGCCCGTGGAAATGGCCTCGGTTTTCTCAAGGGCCACCTTTAAGCCAAGCCGCTGGATGCAGCTCACGACGTAGCCGGTGCCGACTGCCGCCAAAGTTGCGGCATCTTGGAATGTCCTGGCTCTCGCTGTTACCTGTGGAGCCCCGGGGGTTGGCACCACAGAGAACCCAGTCATAGCCGATGTTCCACAGCAGTGGGCCTAAGACTGAGCCCTGTGGAACACCGCAGGTCATTTCTCTTCGGTGCCACCCGTCGACGCCCAGATACAATACGTCCCTATTGGAGAGGTACGAGTAGTGCTGACTGTGGTCTGCAGGTTAATCTAGTGTGTGCACTAGGTTAACCTGTATCTGATTATTATTCGATTACAAGTCGCCTTACATCAATTAATCGATTGTAAAAATAATCCATCGAGTTATCTATTGATTGCATTGTGATAGTGTTTGAGCACTGAATTACCAGCGTAAATATTTTACACACCGTATAAATATCTTGTTTTTTTACACCCTCATTAAACAAAACTGAGATGGGTTATTATCATTGTTACCCCGTCCGAACATTCCAGACCTTTGCACCCCAGTTTTTACACAAACATAGTCGAGGGGCGAGGGGTCAACGCATTCTGGTCGGCTTGTAACGTGTCATGTTCCTTTTGGAAGTGGTTTTTTTTACCGTGAAGGCAATTAGTCGGCTATTATTTTTGGTTTACGCCAGATTGAGATCGTTTTGAATTTAAGGGTTGGTAATTGTTTACCTTCTGTTTATTGTTTGTGTATAAATTGTTGAAAATATTACGACAAGCGAGTGTGGCAAGTGGCAATAACTCATGAAATACATTTGTTACTTGAATTTTTTTATTATATTAATTTTTCAGTGTTTTGAAATGAAAATGATTTCTCAAGGAATAAAGCATAAACTCACAATAGCTTCGCCTGTATCACCAAAGGAGTAGGCAGAGGTGTTTTTTTATTTCATTGAATGACGAGAAAAGCAAGGCGCTCGCCTGATGGTAAGCGCCACGCTCATAAACAGAACAATACCACACAGAACTTTGAATTACAAAGCACTGCGTGGCACTGAACTGCGCTCGGCACCCATCAATACATAATAGCTAGGAAGAAACCAGTCTTAAATAGGCATTTCAAAGTAAAAAAAAAACATGTTTTAATTGTACGAATGTATGATAGGAAGGCTAATTGACCCTAAGCAGGCACTGAACGGTGAGCGCTAGTCCACACGTTGTGTAAACAGTAAAAAAGACAACATTAGGAGAAATTAATTATATTTAATTATATTTCCACAACAATATACACCATCTACGTTGTTTCATACAAATATATTTATTAAAATCACGTACATCAAAAACACAACTAGTAAATAAATATTCGGTTTTACAAAATGAAGTAAATACAAGATTTTTTTTATCGTTAAAATTGGTTCTATTTTATTATATTTGAATTTCGAATAATGCTGATGAGTAAAAATAATTAAAACACAAATCCACACATTAAACTGGAACAAGATTGTCGTTGGCACAGCACAGCAACTCAGTGCTTGTAGCCATAATCGAAATATTCTATCCTTGCTACCTCTGTTAGCTACCACAATAGAGAATTTTCGCATAGGGAATTGTTGGGCGTCTCATCGAAACGAAGCTACTTACGAAAAATTAGCTTGATAGTAATCAAGTGGAAAAATGGCTCAGGGATCCCTGCCTATAAAGAAAAATTAAATCAAAAATTGTTTTACAGTTCACGAAGTAATAAAACTTATAAAAAATATAGCAATTATGTTAGCTCTTGCTTAATTCAATATAACTATTGACTGGAAATAAGCAAAGATCTTTCTAATGAAATATAGCCTTTATAATAATATTTATTTTAACCGACTCCAAAAACGGTTGTTTTTATAAATATCATTCCTAGAGATTGAATGTGTTCATTATATTTCGCAAACCATTATTTATTTAATTGAATGATGAGACGAGTAATACGCTCGCATGATGGAAAGCGCCACGTCTGCCTATAAACAGATGCAACACCACAAAACATTGAATTATATAAAACACATGGCACTGAACTACGCTCGTCACCCGGATACACAAGATGTTAAGACTCATAATGCCCAGTAATTTCACTGGCTTTGATGTCCTTCAAACCAAAACACAACAGTGCTTACACACTGTTGCTTGACGGCAGAAATAGACGGCGCGGTGGTACCAACAGACGGCCTCTCGCATACGAGGGACCTACCTTGTTGCCACCATAGATTTTTCTTGGATTTAAAATATGTGATTCACGTTTACCGGCCTTAAAACGACTGTGATAAGTTTTATTAAAATTGGTTTAATAATTTTCAAATATAACATTTTATTTGAGTTAAAAACGAAAATAAACTATTTTGAAGTCGATTTATTATTGCATATATGTCATACAAACTAATGGTGTTCTAATTTTTACTATAAAAAAATAATGTTATGGATTTTATGGCTCATTTGTTTGGCTTAAAAAAGATACCTCACATATACGCATCTTAAAGAAGTACGTGAGCTAGAAATATTGGGTATTTAATTGTCATTATAAAATATTATGTTTTGCAAATTACTTGATTAATTAGGTGAAAGGGAAAATACGAAGGCCTCCCACCTTCATATTTTCTATTGCTAGTAAAATAGACATTTAATTTTCACAGGCGAAGGAGTTTTCACAATAGCAAAAGACGACAGCCTCCGTGGCGCAGCGGGCGAGCAGCCGGCTGTAAAGCGAGATGCCGCGGGTTCGATACCCGCACCGAGACAAATGTTTGTATAATCCACAAATATTTGTTTCGGGGTCTGGGTGTTGTGAGACCGAAAGTCTCTCGTAGTTCCTGATACCCACGACACAAGACTCGTATCTTACTGTAGGGTCAGCACTATGTATGTGACTGTTGGGTGTTTAAAAAAAAAGGTTACCAGCCTACAGCTTTATGATTCTGCTATTATTATCTGTGAAGTTTGCGTATTTGTTTAAATTTTTCATCGTACGTATACGTAAAATTCTAGTCAAGATAAATTATGCTCTCTGCCGAGATATTAGAGTATAAATACCTACAGACAACGACACGATTCGTGAACATAAACTCACCTGCGCAGTAGTTCATTTACCGTTCTGATTGGCGGAAAGAAGGGGCGTGTTGCGTCAACGCTTCACGCTATTGGTCCATCAGTCTATGCTCGTCGTCTATTGGACTATCAACTGCCCCCACCACCGCCCATCTATGCTCACGACTCGTGCCGTTAGTCATAAATAACGCTAACTTAAATTAAAGGGATGAGTTGGTTCAAATAAAAATAAAATGCACGCTATAAAATCCATAATTTTAATAATACAATTTTGATCGTTTCCAATTTTAATACAGTTAACTAAATTTAACTTTGTTCGATTTGAGATCAGTTGCTTAACAGAAATTTCAGTTGACTTTGTTTACATAGAAACATTTTGTACGTATCAAGCTAATTATTATCTTCTTCTAGAATGTGATTGGAGGTAAATTCGTATTGACTTATTACAGGAATATTTTTGATAGATAACAGCATTTTGTAGTTATAGTTACATATGAGAAAAATAAAATTTTCTTGACAATATTATTACTCTTTATAAAATCTTTGTTGATAATTACTTTTATTATAATTCTTTGGATAAAAAGCAACTGTTTTTGCTATTTTTTTAAATAATTATATGTCGAAGAATCGATGTGCAATTTTCAGAAAAAAATACGTGACAGCAATAATATGTATCTACAAAATGTTTCTATGCAAAAATACATTTTAGCACAATGACTGCCATGTTTTTTTTTTAATTCTAGACTAAATAAACATAAAAAAAGTACACAGTAGGTAATAGAAAAATATTGCTTATATGTCAATTTGTAAAATCAATCCAAAATATGTGCGGTTCAATATCGAACCCCGTCTCATTCAGCCATTAAATCAACAAAATAGTCACAATCATAAATGCGTTAATGTAAAAATGTACCTATTGTACCTAATAATGACCCATTGTACCTAAATTTACCTACATGGCAGTAAAATGCTACACCGATTGCAAATGCAGTGTGACAATATTCCAAATGTGAAATTAAAGTGTTCAAATAATACTGTCGTTACTTTTTTTTGAAGTGAAACTTCTTTAGAATCATTTTGTATTGAAACTTGATGAAACGAAAAGGCGTCAACGACAAAGAGACAAACATATTCATAAATAAGATTTAGACTGCGAGAGAATGACATAGATTACAAGTATGCTATCACGTTCCTTTGCGCCTGCGTACAACGAAGCCTTCGGAAAATGTGTCAAAAACAACGTGGTGTATTTTGTTGGTTAATTAATTTATTTTAATAATTCTGAAGTTTCACTTCTGCCGTGTGTGAATTGCACACACACACTTTTATAAAGTTTTTTTTTAGTAATTGTTTACACAAAACAAATATAAGGAGCCATCATCGACATTACACTATGGGAAGCGATATGATACTGTTGCCCGTAGCCAAAAACAACACTCGAGTTAGCTTTATGTACGTGACTGATCCGTTTTTGTTTGGCGCCAAAAATGGACAGAAATCGTCCTTAAAGACATGAACACAGAAAACCGACGCAAAGTAGCGGCTTGCTGCTGCGTTTCGTACGGTGAGTGAGATAACCGGAAGCCCAAATCCCCTCCCCTTCCCAAGCTCTAATTATCCCTTTCCTTTAATGTCGGCAACGTGCCCATGATTCTTCTTGTGGTGGGCGTACATGGGCGGTGGAGATCACTTACCATCAGGTGACCCACTTGCTCGTTTGCCGGCCTATGCTATTAAAAAAAAATTAAGATTACAGATTTTTTCTGACTAAATGGATTTTGAATGGCAAATTTATATTTTTTATTTTGCCTAAAATGTATCTTTTTCGTACGCTCATTTATGCACAGTATCACATCATTTCCCATTACACGATACTTATTTAAAAAAATAATGAGTAATACATTTCGTATACTTAAAAGTAAACTATTATACAGCGTGTTCACTAACATTTTTTAACACAATATTTCTATGACAAGAACAGCCTGTACATCCGTTTAGGCTCCAGTATCCCTTATGGTGGGGATATTAATTTATTTTTGATTAAATATAACTAACGGATACATATTTTTTTACACTTGTATGTTAGTTCACACCCTGTATAAGGCGGCCATGTTACGTATCATGAACAAAAACTGTTTTCTTAAGAGCCGTATTTTATATTAATATCTTATTTGTCTGTCCTGGCGTCATTTTCTGGGATCCATTTTAATCAGCAAAGCCTTGTACATTTCGTTACTTTCCCAAGTAATCAATATTGGCCCAAAAAGCTTCTTGGCGACGTATTACCCACATTAAAATATAAACCACAATTAAAACAGTATAATTTAGGTTTATTTCAATTAGCAACACCACTCCACACCAAAAACGACCGAATAAATGTTTTTCTTTGTTTCTTTCATTCAGAACTTTGCATTAAAAACTGCATGGACTGCGCTCATCACCCGGAAATATAAGGTGTTAAGTCTCATAATGCTGAAAATTTTCAAGATCACCAGAATATTGACGTCAAGACGTTACAATGAAGGAACTACCGACTCATTTAATTTACTTACAACTATTTCTATACATTGTCGGGTCGTTGGACAGATTGGCGGATTGTTCTTTCGTCATTACAATTGCAATTTACAACTACTACTCACAACAGACTCTACGAGTGGTAAAGCGATGCTGTAAACAGTTTTGTTTTGCCGGCATGATCTTGCCGACCAACGACACACACACTGTTAATCGTTGGTCGTCACTATTCCTGGATTGCGCTACACTTACCATCGGGTGTGGCGTAGTCACTTTGGCGAGCCAGGATAAAAAAAAGAACATGAAACGGGCGGCTCGACCGGGTCGTTACCACTGTCTCACAGAAAACCGACGTAAAGTAGCGGCTTGCTGTTGCGTTTTATTACATACTAGCGACCCGCGCCGGCTCACGGGTTAAATTGTGTGCAAGTCTCTCAAGTTTGATCCAACTTGATAAGATAGTTTATATCTCAATTTATAGTAGCAATATTTTTTATTGCAAATTATTATCTGTGAGTTCCATAAGATTCTAACAGATGGTGTAAGGTAATATATAGACTGGATTGAGTAAGTTCACAATATTTTTTTATTGCAAATTATGTGTTTATTATATGACAAAGAGTTATAATTATCTGAGTTCCATAAGATTTTAACAGATGGCGGTGTCAGGTAATTTATCGGCTGGAGTCAGTAAGAATCCAATAGATGGCGCATACTGTATTGAATAGTTTACTACAATATAATTTAACATATACCTTAGCCACAGCAACGCGTGGCCGGGTCTGCTAGTTAAACTATAAATTTTACGACTTTGCAAATTAACAGAACAGTGATCAAACACGTAAGTTATGATTGTCCCAAAACTAGGTCTAATTGAAAAATCCGCCAATATATCCCCTCCCTATCATATCTATAATACGACTAGTTCAATTTAGATGAGGTCGAGTTGAAAAGAAAATTCTCTCACGACCATACAATAGATATTAGGCATAACATAATATATACCACTATGCTTAATATAGTTAACTTTATTATAGCTTAGGATTTTCCGTTTATATATTTTTGTTTTTGTGCGAGTGTTTTTTTAAACGTAACGGTTTTATTTATATCTATTGTATCTAAATTCAAATTGAAAATAGAATAATGATTCTTATATTTTGGAATGGTTATAAAAAAAAATGAGTAAGATTGATATAGATTAAGATAATATGCAGCTTGGCATAAATTAACACATTATATTGAAAAAATTGTCTGCCACGTTTATATTTATCAAATAATACTTTTATTTTACTAAAATTTAAACATATTAAACTGCAATCCTCACATAAAATAAGATACAATATAAAAACTTTTTTCTTTTCGATTGTTGCTACACAACACAAAAAAAAACGTTAAAAGAACGCCCGCACAAACTCCTAGCAACAATATCTACCAAAATAGTTACATTCTCGCTACATGTGGCAACATTCAATATATCCATCTCGCTCGCGCGCGCTACGTTTATAGTGGCGTCTCTTTCTTCCATTGGAACGCGTTGGTCTTCACCGCCGGGTTGGCAGAACTGGCGCTGGCGGCTAGAGCGACGCCAGTACGCCTTATGTTGGCAGCGGCGTTGTCTGAGGAAGAAAAAGTATTTTTTTTTCAATGGAACTATTAAATAATCCGTTACATAACCTGATTTTAGGCTTTCGTGATTTGTATACATATTTCTTTTTTATAGCATAAGTCGCAATACGAGCAAGTGGGTCACCCGATGGTAAGTGATCTCCACCGCCCATGTACGCCCATAATATCAGAAGAATCATGGGCGCGTTGCCGACCTTAAATGAAAGGGATAATTAGGGATTGGGAAGGGGAGGGGGTTTTGGATCTCCGGATATCTCACTCATCATACGAAACGCAGCAGCAAGCCGCTACTTTACGTCGGTGTTCTGTGAGACAGTGGTAACGACCCGGTCGAGCCAGCCCATTCATGCTGTAGACAAAACTGTCTACAGCTTGGCTCTACCACTCATAAGTGATGGTTCATATTAATTTATTTATTAATACCTATTATTTATTTCTTTTCCGACGTTTCTTACTTATGTATGTTTGTGAATACGGGCATCGCTATAGTCTATAAGGGAAGCACGCACTCATAAAAGTCAATTTTATCACTACTGACAGCCTCCGTGGCGCAGCGAGCGAGTAGCCGGCTGTGAAGCGCGAGGCCGCGGGTTCGATCCCCGCACCGAGACAAATGTTCGTGTGATCCACAAATATTTGTTTCGGGGTGTGGGTGTTGTGAGAGGGAAAGTCTCTCGTAGTTCCTGATACCCACGACACAAGACTCGTATCTTACTGTGGGGTCAGGACTATGTGTGTGACTGTTGGGTGTATTTATTTATTTATTACTAGCTTTTACTCGCGGCTCCGCCCGCGTGAACGGCATTTTCCGAAATAATAGTAGCCTGTAACCGTCTCCAGGGTCCCATCTATCCCTATAGATAAATTCATCAAAATCGGTTCAGTGATTTAGGCGTGAAAGCGTAACAAACAAACTCATTTTCGAATTTACTTTCACCCCCTTTTTCATCCCTTATTAAATAAAATTTCCAAAATTCCAGAAACACGTATTTATTTGTTTACGTCAATAACCGTAATACAAATTTTTGTTTATGTAACTTTCAAAATGACGGACTTTCATACATATATATATATATATAGTAATATTCTGGGGCAATTGTAACGAAAGGGAAAGAATTTTCAAGGCCCAAAAACGCTGTATAAGATCTATGTTTGGTCTCAAAACCGTAGATTCCTGCGCTCCTATATTCAAGTCGAATAAATTACTTACCTTTCCATCGTTGTACATATTAGAAACAGCAATATTTGTCAACACTAACTTAAAATTGTTTACTTCAATAGCTGACATGCGATCCCGCCCAGAATACATAAGATCTCAGTATAAAAATTTACTCCACACAGGCAGTTTTAAAACAGCATTGCTAAAGAAAAGCATTTTATCTATGGGTCCAATAATATATAATAAAATACCAGATTGTTTAAAGAATCAACCCGCTCGTATATTTATTTATTATAACAGGACAGTATTAATTACACGGGTCAACACAAAATTTGACCTTGACTTTAAATCATATTATTTCGATATTTTAGGTCGTAATTAGACGAAAAAAATATATATGACATGAAAAAGTTTGCTTTTGTATTGAGGAGGCCGATTTAAAGATATCTTTCAAAATCTGTGGCTTTAAATTTTTATTCAAGATGAAACGTTTCAAATAAATATTTTTATTATTATTTATTAAGTTTTATTATCAAAATAACTTACAATAAGTGGAAAATAATTTAAAAGTGCACGCTTTTACTTTTATGTTCATAAGTACTTTTTTTCACTAAACTCAAAATATATTCTCCCATCATCTTTTCATTGTATTGGTCTTGATAACGTTATTCAAAGCTCATAACGTCCTCATGAAAACGTTCTCCTTGCTCTTCTGAATACGCTCTCATGTTGTTTTTAAATGTATCTAAATGATAATGCAGCATATGTACTTTTAATGACATCCTACAGAGCATGGCCTTATTATTTTTTAGCATATCGTCAACTACGTAGTTTTTAGCTTTGTTATTTCCTAAAAATCCAGAAACTACTCGCTTTTTAAGAATGATTCAGCAACATTGGAAATAAAACAAATCGCCTTTTGAGTACGATTCAGCAACGTTAGAAATAAAACAAATCGCTTTTTGAGTACGATTCAGTAGCGTGGGAAATTTTTCATCGGCGAAAATCTATCTAATTTGCGGACCATCAAAAACCCCAGCTTTAACTTTTGCTTCTGAATTATAATCTATCTCATTCTCTCGCAGGCTAAATTCTATTTTTGAATATGTTATGTCTTTGTCGTGACGCATTTTCGTTTCATCGAGTTTCAAAGCACAACGATTCTAAAGAAGTTTCACTTCAATAAAAATTTATATATCTATCATATTTGATTCACTGCTTAATAAAAAATTGCTTACCTTCCAAACATATTTTACAATAACTACAAGCAACATGTGGAGCCCATGGCTTGTCTTGATGCCGAACAAGACAGTCAAAATATGCTTTGTACGCTTTACAGAGAACGTCAGATGTCTTTAGTTCGTATTTTACATCGCAAACTTTAATAGATTGACCATATATATAAAAAAATACATCAGCATCATATTTAAACTTTCGCGACGATATTTTTAGACTTGTACAAAACACCTAATCGTTGTTTATCACTCGAGTGCCATCTAGCGGCACTTTTTGAACGTAAAAACCCCACTCTGATCGCGCAGTAGTTTTAAATGTATTAAAATGTATGAAAAATTCAAAAATGAGATTTATTACAATAACTATCACAAAAGCAAACTTTATACCAAAAAAAGGTGTTTTCTTTTCGGTTTTGTGTATAATTAACCGAAAAATCATAAAATAAACTTTAGGACAAAGAACGAATTTTTTTTTGTAGACCCGTGTTATTAAAGGTGAATGAATATAGCTATAATAAATAAAATATTTGAAATAATTGTTATGTAATGAAAATATATTGTAATATTATAATGTTTGACATAGTAGATTTAATTAATAAGTGTTTGTATCAAGTAATCTAAATAATAACATTAATTTTGCACGCCACCTGGCAGAATGTACCGGAACTACATGTTATGTTAACACCTTATTATTGTACCTACATTTAATGCAAATAAACTATTCTGATTCTGATTCCCCTATTTTGACCCCTTTGAGGTGGAATTTTCTAAAATCCTTTTTAGTGGGCGCCTACATAACAAAATGAATATAGAGTCCGAATTTCATGGTTGTAGCGTTGATAGTTAGCGCTCGGCGATGATGAATCACTCAGTCAGTCAGGACATGTTATTTTATAAGTATAGATTTATTCACTTACCCAATCCATTCCTAACATTGGCGACAAGTCTCATCGCCGGATTCGTGACGATCCCGTTCCTCTTATTTTTACTGCGACAAATAGAACAAATTCAATTATAAATCAACATTGTTTATTGACCTTAAAGGAATTGTAATTGTAATTAATATGATTAATTGACACTTACATAATATCATTAATTGACAATTAATATCATTAATTGACAATTAATATCATTATAGGACAATTATTATCATTATAGGACAATTAATATCATTAATCGACAATTAATATCATTAATTGACAATTATTATCATTAATTGACAATAATTATTATTAATTGACATCCTCCGTGGCGCAGCTGGCGAATAGCCGGCTACGAAGCGAGAGACCGCGGGTTCGATTCCCGCACCGAGACTAATGTTATGGTGATGTACTAATATTAGTTTCGGGGTCTGGGTGTTGTTTGACCGCAAGTCCCTCATAGTTCCTGAATACTTATGATACAGGTTTAACCTAGTGTGGGGTCAGGACTATGTGTGTGACTGTTGGGTGTATTTATTTATTATTATTTGAGTATAAATAGAGTTCTAACAAAAAATCATTGCTAATACTGCTGATGACATTTTATCGTAAAACAATCAGAAGAAAAAAAAAAACAAAAAATACCACAAAAACATAAAAAAATTGTTAGTAAATAAACTTATTTCCCAATTTTAATACAATGTTAATTAAGCATTTTTTAACAATGTAACAAAAGCGTCCGTAGAGTCGATAATAAGCATAAAAAAAAATATAAACAATAAAAAATCGTACGTATTAGTAAAATCCGGGTGTAGTGAAATATTTTTACCTCAAAAATTCATTTCCAAACATCTATGTATATGTTTATTTAAATGTTCATTATGGTGCTGCCACACCGATGTTATAAAATGTTAACAAAAACATTTTCTAACATTTTTTAACATTTTCTAACATTTTTTAACATTTTCTAAAATTTTATAACATTTGAAAACATGACATCGGCCCTTCTTTGACGGCTTCTTTGACGGCGCCGCTCTCAAAAGTACCGCCGCCCGCGGTTAAAAAATGTTACAAATTGTTAAGAAATGTTTACTAAATGATGCTGCCACACCGCTGTTATAAAATGTTATAAAACATTTTCTAACACCGGTGTGGCAGCACCATTACATTTAAGCACACATTCCCATATTCATAAATGTTCAAATTACATAAGAATATTCCATTGAATTTAATATAGTATACACATCCACTACACCCTGTAGAAAGCCAGAAAGCGATACTTTAATTTATATCATCGCTTAAAAACCGATATTGTGTTAATTAATTACATAGAAAATGACACACATGGATGCTACTACGGCTGGCAGTGAAAAAATTTACAGGACGTTTACAAGGTGGTAGGTCCCTCGTATGCGAGAGGCCGTCTGGGTTGGTACCACCGTGCCGGCTATTTCTACCGCCAAGCAACAATGTTTAAGCACTGTTATGTTTCGGTTTGAAAGACATTGAAGCCAGTGAAATTACTGGGCTTTATGAGACTTAACATCTGTCTCGGAGTGACGAGCGCAGTTCAGTGCCATGCAGTGCTTTGTAATTCAAAGTTCTGTGTGGTGTTGCTTCTGTTTATGGGCAGGTCTGGCGCTTACCATCAGGCG
The DNA here is from genome assembly GCA_949126905.1 of Amorpha juglandis. Classification (NCBI taxonomy): domain Eukaryota; kingdom Metazoa; phylum Arthropoda; class Insecta; order Lepidoptera; family Sphingidae; genus Amorpha; species Amorpha juglandis. Next base: position 5,290,997 of record OX421393.1, read on the forward strand.
AGCGCCTTACTCGTCTCGTCATTCAATTAAATAATAAAAAAAAAACAAGATTTGACAGATGATTAGTTAATTTTTAAATCGATCAGCCTTTCAGAAATCGGGCGTCAGTCTAGTACTCTTAACACAATATCGGTTTCTGCCGCAACGTGATGAGCTGATAATATTAGATGAACCATAACCCCGGTGTGATGTGAACGAATCCTGCAGCCAAAACCAGCCAAACCTCAGCTTCGAACGGACTGGTCACTGTGATGTTGTAGGTTTACATATTTGCTTTTTTAATGTTTTTTTTTTCTTTTGGTTTGGAGGTTGATTTATGATCAAAATTCAAAAAAATATTCTGTACGATTTCAGAATTGAGACAATTAAAAAAAAGTGATAGCAACGCCCAAACATAATTGGTTAATGATTTCTTACGTTTACGCGAATGTTACTCATTTAAATAAAACTAGTTTAAACGGATTTTATCGCGGTTTTTTATTTCAACTTTGGTCCCGACGTATAGATAAGGGGGCCTGGGAAGCCACGACGTTCGGAACATACATAAAGTAGGTATAGAACAGCCATTACTAATGATATTTGTGTTATAAGTTACTGCCACAAGAGTACTCTTTGTAAGGAAAAACATATATGATTTTTTTTTTCCTATTTATTGGTGTTTTTTAGAATATTTTTGTTTAAGTTATAAAAAAGTATTAAAAATGAATAGAAAATTCCGTCATGACACGTTGCAATAATAAAACATATCTATTATATAAACATGTTTTTATCGACTGCTTAATTTCAGTCACAGTATTTTATATTGTAAATATTATTATTGCGATGGATATTCTATGTCACATTAGGTCTATGATTTCGAGCTTCGTCGCTTCGTTTATTAGAATAGCGATCCTGGAACCATGGGCGCCGCCAGGATTACTTTCAGGGAGGTGCATCTGTATTTTTTTTTATCCTGGCTCGGCAAAGTGACTACGCTACACCTGGTGGCAAGTGTAGCGCAATCCAAGAATAGTGTCGATCAACGATAAACAATGTGTCCATCGTAGGTCGGCAAGATCAAGAGAAAAAGTTATGGGAAAAGGGTTAGCATCAGGGGGCAAGCCCCCAGGGGAGAACCGGATATACACTGGCTGACCCTGGAACGCGACCCACACAAGGTGGGCCACTATGGCAGGTTTTAGCACCAGTGTACGGTGGTCGATATCCGGTCGGATACAAGTATTCTCCCACCAGCAGATATCTACACATTATACTATTAACTAATATAAATAATGACCTGAATAGTCAGTGAAGTGAGATATACTGCTGAGACTACAAAGGACATTATAACTTTTTAGAGAGAGTACGTTGCGGATCTCCAGAATTTATTGACAAGGTGATGAACAAATTTGGACAGCAACCTAGACCTAGCCTTCAGTTTTTATGCAGACAGTAACTTAATAAAAAACATGTATTTTTTTAGTATTTTCTTGATGACAGGGGGGGGGTGTAAGAGCACCCCCTTGCACCCTGCCGCCGGCGCCCATGCCTGCAACCATACGGTTACTCGGCCTAGGTACTCTCCCATTAGACCAATAAGGCGACTTTAACTATATCATAGCCTACAACATCACAGCACCCGGCCGTCGCTTCATACGCAATGTTATCATCTGTCTCGCTCACTCACGTTTTCTTAAATATCCTGCCTCTCGCTCTCCCGAGGCTGCCCACAATACGGTTGTACGCAAGCCGTCCCATCGAAGTCCACACCTCGCTAATGCACATCACACTATTATGTACTCTATTGCGATTGTAATAAGGTAAATTTTAATCGCTTGGTTGATGTAACGAATATATATTTAATTGTCATATATCGAGACATTTTCGCGGTGTAGTTAACTTTAGGCCATGTTTTGACTTATAAATGCAAATTAATTGAATAACCAAAAAAATTTAACGGCGAAATTCTAAATAGGCAGATACTGTTTACTTATTTGACCGAAGTTGAAACGGTTTTCAACCTCCGGGGAGAAGCATTTATACAGGCCGGCATGATTCTGGTGACCATCGATAAACTCATTGTTTGTCGGTGGTCGCTGGTTTTTTTGGACTGCACTACGCTAACCATCAGGTGTAGTAATTTTGCCGTGTTCGGATAAAAAAAACGCCTGACTAAAATGTTTCGGTCAGGGCAATAGCACACACGATTATTTTGTCATTGGCGATCGACGACTTTGCAACTACATCGATGCTGTAACGCGTTTTGGCGATCGCTGTACCGAAAAAGCCGATCCGAAAACCGATTTCAAAAAGGAAAAGCATCTCAATTCGTTTTTTGTGTGTGTTACGCGTAGATATTTCCGCCAAATTTGGGGCTTTTTCGATGATTTTTTGTTTCGATAAGATTTTTCTCGGAGTTGATCCTATATATAGATTAAGATCTGATGAAGTTTATTTCTATATCCTGTCACGGTAAAGTGACCACACTGAACCTGATGGTAAGTACAATGCAGTCTGTCATATAATGTCGACCCTTAAAAGATTTTGAAGTCGGTTTTAGCCTTATGATTACGCTTTCCTTAATGATTTCTTATGTTTACGCGAATATTACTCATAGAAATAAAACTAATTTAAACGAATTTTATCGCGGTTTTTTATTAATTTTGATCCCGACGTTTCGAAGACTTTTCAGCCTTCGTGGTCACGGGGTGGACAGTCCACAAAATTATTAAAAAAACCGCGACAAAATGCGTTTAAATTAGTTTTATTACACTTTCCTTTTTTATCATATTTTTTTTATTAAATAAATATTAGTTACATCAACGTTTAACATTCATGTGAAATAATCATATTTCTATAAATGTTATTTTTTATAATTTTTTTACATATTCTTTTAATGATACACCATTATCGATAGATTTTAATGAAATTAGCATTTAGACAAATGACTTAGTATTTTTTTTTATTACTATAATAAATCAAGAAATACAACAATTTCACAACAACATAAAAACAAAGCGAAACAAATAATCTTGTTATAACATATCTATACATTTCGAGGCGTACACTAAGGCCATGCTATAATAAATGCAACATGTTGAAATTGGACCTTATTTCCTTTTACATATGGTACATATTAACATAAGTAGAACCCTCTGGCGTTGGCCAGAACATACTTTATAGAAGACTTCAAAATAAAAACTAATAAAACAGTTCCCTGAATGAATTAAATCTTTTACCACAACTCTAGGTTAATTGCATAAATAATTAATAGAATAAAAACTAAAAACACGCTTTTATAGAAAATCCAACTTAAAAATAGAAAAGAAATTTTAATAAATTTGAAGAAAAAGATGTATTTTACTGTAAAAAGAGCGTGTTATAAAAAATCAAATGATTGTGTTGACTTGTTTTTTTTTATTATTTAAATCAATAAGTTACGTTACCCAAAACCCATTGCAGAATGAATTTCATTAATCCGCCCATAAAAACAATTATTTAGATGCCATTCAAATCTAATGGGCGGGGCACTTGTCAAATAACAGACAACAGACGCAAACTTTAACGTCACCGTAGCAAATGGCTATTACGGTACACGCGTGCGAGCGAGATAGTGAGATGTCCCCACTACGCGCCCACCTTTGCTCATACCAATATTTAAAATCATAATTACAGGCTCATTTTTTTAACCGATTTTGATTGTCCTTGGGCTTTCTTTTTCGTATTTTTTTCTGTTGCAAATACAATAATGTATATAATATTCAACATAGGAAACTACCCTATTGACAGACTTATTAGACCATATCTAGGGACTCGGAAATGTATCGATACTTTTTTGTATCGAGTACTTTCCTTTCGATACCAATATTTTTGTACTCTACACTTTTTATTCGATATACTTTTTCATCATCATCATCAGCCACAGGACGTCCACTGCTGAAGATAGGCCTCCCCCAAAGATTTCCAGACCGACCTGTTGGAAGCGGCCTGCATCCAGCGACTTCCTGCGACCTTTATCAGGGCGTCTGTCCACCTTGTAGGTGGACGTCCAATATAATATACTTTTTATTGTCATATTATTTTTTGTTGCGTATAAAATAATGTATAACATTAAAGAAAGCTGAAATGGCAGTGGGCAGGCCACATAGCTCGCAGAACCGATAACCGATGGGGCAGAAAGGTTCTGGAATGGAGGCCACGTACTGGCAAGCGCAGCGTTGGACGTCCACCTACAAGGTGGACAGACGACCTGATAAAGGTCGCAGGATGTCGCTGGATGCAGGCCGCTTCCAACAGGGCGGGCTGGAAATCTTTGGGGGAGGCCTATGTTCAGCAGTGGACGTCTTGTGGCTGATGATGATGATGAAAGGAAACTATTAAAAAAGCCTATTAAAAATACGTATGTGGTAAAACTATAAGGGTGCAGTTCGATTCCTGAACGTCTATACCTGATACATACCTGTCGGACCTGTCGTGCGAGGGTTTTGTGTCCCTGCCCAGTATGATGCGCATGTGGGTGTCGCGGTTGAAGTGCGTGTCCGTCAGTAGCGGCTGGACGGCCGGCACACTCGTCACGACCGGCAGGCTGGGGGGCTGCGACCCTGGAACCATAAAAAAATATCCATATGTACCCCAATCAGTTCTTGAAACCCCATGCAAAGCTCTATTGGGATCGATCTATTATTTTTTTTTACAAGTGTTAGACAGTTTTGTCTACATCATGAATACGTTTCGTACGGTGAGTGAGATCCTTCCCAATCCCTTAATTTTGCCTATCCTTTGAGCTCGGCAATGCGCCTATAATTCTTCTAATGTTATAGGCGTACATGGGCGGTGGAGATCACTTACCATCAGGTAAACCAATTGGCTATTTGCCGGCTATGCTATAAAAAAAACGACGCGGAGAAAGTTTCATTTTTTAAATATTTGCATTCTTCATTCATTCTTTCATTTCATTCATTCGTTCAATTCACTCATTCATTCAGTTCAACCATTCATTCATTTCGTTCATTCATTATATTCGTTCATTCATACATTCATTTCCTTCGTTCTGAGCGGGTTGGTGTGTTAAAAAGTGGTTACCAAAAGCGATGTTCGGCTGCGTGGGACTGCACACGTCGCTGACCGGGCTGCGTGGCGGAGAGGCGTACAGCGGGCTGGCGCTGTCCCGCTCGCACCCGTGCCTCTCCTCGCGTCTCCTGTCCCGCTCGCACGCGTACCCGCGCAGCTCCGCGTCGCGCTCGTTCGCCGCGTAACTCCTGGCCAATCAACAAACGTCGATATAATCCTACTAATATTATAAACGCGAAAGTTTGTAAGTATGGATGTATGTTTGTTACTCTTTCACGTAAAAACTACTGGATGGATTTTAATGAAACTTTGCAATAATATAGCTTATACATCAGAATAGGACATAGGCTACTTGTTATCCCGGAAAAAGCAGATCACGCGGGCGGAGCCGCGAGCAAAAGCTAGTCCTACTATCCTACTCCTACTAATAAACGCGAAAGTTTGTAAGTATGGATGGATGTATGTTTGTTACTCTTTCACGTTAAATCTACTGGATGGATTTTAATGAAACTTTACAATAATATAGCTTATACATCAGAATGAGACATAGGCTACTAAGTTTATCAACAATCAACCCCTGAAAGGTTTAAGAAGGGGATGAAAGTTTGTATGAAAAATCTAAACGACTGAACCGATTTCAAATAATTTTGGCACAAATATAGTTGATGACCTAGGGTTAAACATAGGGTATTTTATACTTTAAATTTAAACCCCTAAAGGGCCCAAATAGGGGATGAAAGTTTGTGTGAAAGCTTTTTGATGGCGAAACTAAGTTTGCGGGCACAGCTAGTAAATAATAAATAATACACCCAACAATAACATACATAGTCCTGACCCCAGTAAGTACAAGTCTTGTGTCGTGGGTATCGGGAACTACGAGAGACTTTCGGTCTCACAACACACAGACCCCGCAACAAATATTTGTGGATCACAAGATGTTTTTTTGACAACTGTGGCGTAGCAGACGTGTAGTGTAGGAATCGAGAGTCCGCGAGGTCGATTCCCGCAGCGAGACCAATGTTTTCTTGATCCATAGACATTTGTTTCGAGTATGGGTGTTGTGGGACCGAAAGTCCCCCGTAGTTCGTGATACCACAATTTTACTAACAAATTTATATACTCTAGGTCGAATCACACTGCACCATTTTTTTTAAGTGATAACTTCTTATGGGAGGGTAAACCGCTTCGTAACGTAACGCGTTACGGCGCCACTCTGTCTGGCTTCCCTTTCTGTCACGCATACGACAGCAGTAGGCAGGCTCCTCCGCTCTCTTTAACCCACATTAGTTTAAGTTATCACTTCTGTCGAGCGTCCGAGACGCACACGTTTTTTTTATCCTAATACGGCGATGTGGCTACACTGGACCTGATGTTAAGTACAGTGCAATCCAAACATAATGTCGATCGTCTAGAGCAGTGTTTCCCAACGTGGGGCCCACGCCACACAGGGGGTAATTTGATAGTTAAGGGGGGCAATTTAAAAATGGACTCGACACGACTTTAACCCTATCGCTTTGGGTTATTTAAATGCAATGCTAGATATCGGTGACAAATTTAACAAAAAAATGTTAAGGTGGGGCATGGCCTAAAAAAGGTTGGGAAACACTGGTCTAGAGACATCGCGACCCTCGACGGTCGGCAGAATTATGCCGGCCTGAAGTCACTGATATTGTATAGTACCTCAATTTGGCATCCTTTTCCAACACCTGGTGTTCCGGTATGACGTGCTCTCTCTCTCTGTCGCGCCGTCCTCGACCGCACCGTACCACTTGTTGTGCGAAAGAGAGGGAGATATTCACGCGGGTCGCCTGCTCAGAGAAAGGTTAGTGTTAACTGTACTGATTTTTTTTTCTATTGTGTTTTTTTAGTTTTTACACCTTTATAAAAAGATTTCAGAACAATAAATGTAAAAAAACATGTATCTGGTGTAACACAAGATGTTAAGTCTCATGATGTCCAGTAATTTCACTGGCTTCAATGTCCTTCAAACCGAAACACAACAGTGCACACACTGTTGCTTGGCGGCAGAAATAGACGACGCGGTGGCACCAACCCAGACGGCCTCTCGCATACGAAGGACCTACCACCTTGTAAACACGTGAATGATACACCACGTTGTTTATGACACATTTTCCGAAGGCATCGTTGTACGCAGACGCAAAGACACGTGATAGCATACTTGTAATCTATCTCATCCTCTGGCAAGCTAAACCCTATTTATGAATATGTTTGTCTCTTTTTACTGTCGCTTTTTCGTTTCATTGAATTTTCAAATTACAACGGTGCTAAAGAGGTTTCATCATCATCATCAGCCACAGGACGTCCACGTCGACCATATCTAGGGACTCGGAAAAGTATCAGTACTTTTTTGTATCAAATGCTTTCCTTTCGATGCCAATACTTTTGTACTCTACACTTTTTATTCTATATACTTTTTCATAATCATCATCAGCCACAGGACGTCCACTGCTGAACATGGCCTCCCCCAAAGATTTCCAGACCGACCTGTTGGAAGCGGCCTGCATCCAACGACTTCCTGCGACCTTTATCATGTTTCATTTCAATAAAATATGCCCACCCCTTTCTATATCACGCTGTATTTTTTTTTCTTTTATCTTGTCTCGGCAAAGTGACTACGCTACACCTGATGGTAAGTGTAGCGCAATCCAAGAATAGTGTCGACCAACGATAAACAATGTGTCCATCGTAGGTCGGCAAGATCATGCCGGCCTGCCAAAGGGCCAAGGGGGAGTGGAAGGAAAAAGGGATGGGGAAAAGGTTAGGATCAGGGGGCAAGCCCCCTGGGGAGAACCGGATATACACGAGCTGACTCCGGAACGCGACCCACACAAGGTAGGGCAATATGGCAGGTTTTAGCACCAGTGTACGGTGGTCTCTATCCGGTCGGAAATATATAATATGTATACTCGTAAAGATCGCAGGAAGTCGCTGGATGCAGGCCGCTTCCAACAGGTCGGTGTGGAAATCTTTGGGAGAGGCCTATGTTCAGCAGTGGACGTCTTGTGGCTGATGATGATGATGATACTCGTATTACCTTATCATGCACGTCTGTTTGTTCGGGATGTTCGTGCGACCGCCCCGACCCGCCCGTCATGTTCGATGACGATTTGGTCGAGTTCGAACTGTGGACACTGCGACGCTTGTACTCCGGTGAACCTGGGGATTCGAAGCATATAATTAAATACTAAGCTATTGCTCGCGGCTCCGCCTGTGTGAATAGTCTTTTTCCCCATATAACCGTCTCTAGGGTCTAGAGCTGCGACTCGAGTAGGATTTGTAATTTTTACTCGAGTTTCACAAATTCACTCGAGTAAAAAAACGACTCGAGTCGCATCACTACTAGGGTCCCACCTACCTCTGGTGTGTATTGGCAAACCTCTGTCTACCTATTTTTTTTATCCTGGCTCGGCAAAGTGACTACGCTACACCTGATGGTAAGTGCAGCGCAATCCAAGAATAGTGTCGACCAACGACAAACAATGTGTCCATCGTAGGTCGGCAAGATCATGCCGACCTGCCATAGGGCCAAGGGGGAGGGGAAGGAAAAGGGATGGGATAGGGTTAGGATCAGGGGCCAAGCCCCCTGGGGAGAACCGGATACACACTGGCTGACCCTGTAATGCGACCCACACAAGGTGGGCCACTATGGCAGTTTTAGCACCAGTGTACGGTGGTCGCTATCCGGTCGGATACAAGTATCCTCCCACCAGCAAGCACTATGTAGTTATTTCTCCTGTACAGTATAGACTACTCACCCGCACTGGGCGGCCTGCCCGCCTGTACGTTCTGCCCCTGCGCCTGCCCCTGCCCCTGCCCCTGCACCTCACTGGGCGCTGGTGGCGCAGTGGGCGCCGTCCATCGCTCCAGCAGGCGGCAGATGTTCGCATGACCAGCTCGCCACGCCACTTTGGCCGGGGTGCGACCTGCGACAAACGCAAAGCAATGAATGTGACGCCGGTCATGGCCTTCTCAAGGAACGGAAAACTTTAAATGATTCTTAGATATTTTTTTAAAGCATAGCTCGGCAAACGGGCAAGTGGGTCACCTAATGGTAAGTGATCTCCGCGGTACTTGAACGCCCACGTGATGGGGAGAATTATGACAGGTTGCCGATCTTAAAGGAAAAGTATAATTAAGGGATTGGGGAAAGGAGGGCGAATTATGGTAGAGCCACGTTGTAAACACACGTTTTTGTGTACAACATGGGGCCAATTCGACCGGGTTGTTATCACTGTCTCTCACAGAAGACCTACGTAAAGTACGCAACTTACTGTTGTGTCTTTCATACGATGAGTGAAATATCATCATCATCATCATTATCAGCCACAGGACGTCCACTGCTGAACATAGGTCTCCCCCAAAGATTTCCAGTCCGACCTGTTGGAAGCGGCCTGCATCCAGCGACTTCCAGTGAAACATACGGAGGCCCAATTCCCCCTTGGCTTCACAACCCCTACTTATAATTTCCCTTTAAAAAATAGCAACGCATCCATTCTTCTGATATCATGGGCAATGGATATTTACCATAGAGAGAACACACCCAGACCCGGAATAAATATTTGTGTATAACACAGTCATTTATCGCGGTACAGAATCGAACCTGGACCTCGTAGCTGACTACGGTATAATTAAAACTACCTACCACAATGATCAGCCTGTAATGGATCAGCTCCATGCTGCAGGAGCCATAACACACACTCTTCGTGGCCTTCTTGGGCGGCTATACCTGTTGAAATAAATTTATGTACTATTTTGATATATTCATTGAATTATGATATTAATAAAAGATTTTCTTTTTTATCGAATCAGTTAAATATCGATAATTCAATTTGCAAAATTGGACAACACTTATTGATAAACAGTTGAGTTTTTGTCTCACCCTTGCTCTCTTTATGGGAGCCTGGTACTTTTTACGGCAACATATTGGCATTCATATGGGAGCGTCCATTAATCACGTGAGGTTTGAAAGGGGGGGAGGGGGGTTAGCAAAAATCACAAAGGGAGGAGGGGTGTATTAAGATAGCATGTGTATTTATTTTGGCAATGTACATTAAATAGGTTCATGTACTACTAGTACAATATATGCTTTTTGCTTGATTACACCATTCCTTTAATACTATTTTTTTATGTCAGTCAAAAACAACCTATAACCTTTCTGTCTAGACATTTTTATCATGGTCCTTAATTTCAGAATAAAATGCATTCAAATTAAATATGCTAATAAAAAATCACATGGTTAATGGACGGTCCTTAGGTGTATGTGTGACTAGCTTTTGCTCGCGGCTCCGCGTGAACAGCATTTAAATATGATCAACTCCTATTTTGACTCCTTTGGGGTAGAGTTTATCAATATACTTTCTTAGCGGATGCCTACGGCATAATATCTACCTGCATGCCAAATTTCAGCCCGATCCCTCCAGTGGTTTGGGCTGTGCGTTGATAGATCACTATGTCAGTCAGTCAGTCAGTCACCTTTGAGTTTTATATATTTTGATATAGAGTTGGTAGGTTAGCTAGGCTAGGGATATTCCTGCCAGTAAGGTCCACGACACATCTCCTTACCTTTTAAACCCTTACAGATATTTTGTAAACTTACCCTACTCCGTCTTGCCCTATCCCGATTTCCATATCCTAGTCCATGAATCCCTTCACTTAAGGATGCTCTCCCTTTTCCCCTGCTTGTTGGTGTGCCTTTTTCTGCCGGCCTATAGCGCGGCGGTTAGTCCAAAGTTCCCTTAATTCTAAGTTAGTCTTTTTAATGACTTAAATGTTCTGTACTTGACCTGTCATAAGCGCTTTCTTAGCCTACATGATTAATAAAGATTTTGATTTTGATTTTTTGATAATGAATTGAGGAGTTATTAACCTCAAGTGTAAGGACATTTACAACTGGAGAAGCCAGATGTAAAGCACCTGTATGTGTGTATGTATCCCTATGTGTATGTGTTGTTGATGGGTGGTGTTTCTTACCGAGCGGCGTGGCCCCCTGAGCACAGAGCGGCGAGGGCTGCGCCCCGTGGTGTAGCGAACTATACATGTGCTATATGTATATGTGTGATATAGATGTGTGTCGGTGGTGACATACCCAGCGGCGTGGCGCCCTGCGCGCAGAGCGGCGAGGGCTGCGCCCCGTGGTGTAACAGAGCTCGCAGCGCCGCGCACCGCCCGCGCCACGCCGCCGCGTGCAGCGCCGTGCGCAGCGACATATACATGTGCTATATGTATATGTGTGATATAGAGGATGGTGTTGGTGATGGTTGTACGTACCCAGCGGCGTGGCCCCCTGCGCGCAGAGCGGCGAGGGCTGCGCCCCGTGGTGCAGTAACGCTCGCAGCGCCGCGCACCGCCCGCGCCACGCCGCCGCGTGCAGCGCCGTGCGCAGCGGAATATACATGTGCTATATGTATATGTGTGATGTAGATGTATGGTGTTGGTATGGTGACGTACCCAGCGGCGTCGCCCCTTGCGCGCAGAGCGGCGAGGGCTGCGCCCCGTGGTGTAGTAACGCTCGCAGCGCCGCGCACCGCCCGCGCCACGCCGCCGCGTGCAGCGCCGTGCGCAGCGGAATATACATGTGCTATATGTATATGTGTGATGTAGATGTATGGTGGGTGGTATGGTGACGTACCCAGCGGCGTGGCCCCTTGCGCGCAGAGCGGCGAGGGCTGCGCCCCGTGGTGCAGTAACGCTCGCAGCGCCGCGCACCGCCCGCGCCACGCCGCCGCGTGCAGCGCCGTGCGCAGAGAACGGTCCACCGCGTCCACCGCCGCGCCACCTACCACCACACCAGTTCACGCTATAATAAGGCCATGCCCCCAGCAAAACGCCGCGCGATCGACATTTTTAGAGGCTATTGTAGGGACACACATGTAAACTGGGTTACGTTAGCGTGAAGCATGCGTGAGTGACGAATGCAATATATGCTTAGTTGTAGTTTTTCTGTGTATATTATAGCGGCGGCTGCGCCCGCCAAAAGTAGTTCTATATACGGAGTCGTGAATAAACCATGGTACTCAACACTTGTCTATAATTGTCCATCCTCACAATTAAGTAATAGACGCCACCCTATTATCTTAAAGCTATCTAGTCATTACTTAAAATAAATATTGATTAAAAAAATATACAATATATTTCCACAATCTGTCAGCTTTACTTTGTTCGATTCAAATTCATGTTAATGTTGATATATTTTTTTTTATTTGTCGTTATAAATGAACCATAAAAATGAGAAAAATGCAAAGATTCCGTGCGTCTCCTTTTAAAGTACAGATTGTTTTCAGATGAGATTAACATCACTAGATAGGCAATTTAATAACGAATATTTAGCCCGTTTTAAATTTTCGAAAAGACCAAAACCTGATTTTTTAAATCAATTATTCGCAAAATACGTGCATATTCTGCACGAAAACTCACACGCCAAGTACACGAGTCAGTATGACGCGAGTCTGTCAGTCATTTGCTCACGGGAGGCCCTTAATATACAAAGTCACTTTTAAGACATAGTTGGTGTTTTACCTAGTCACAAGACTAGATAGCTAACCCCCGTAAGGAACAACTTTTGTTCTACGGCTACGTTACATATTACATGTACGTTACATGAAATATTTTATAACAAGAATAGTTTTTATGGCGGCAAAAGATTCAATTTTTTTTGAATGTTTTGGAATGGTTAAAGGATAATTTCGCACGAATTGCTTTATTTACCAGTATAAAAGTACTATCATTTATGTGAATAAATACAATATTCATTTATTGCGCTATAGTATACAAAAATGTCAATTTATATTACATAACAAAATCCTGTCAAAGTAACGGTACAGCGGCCGGTCGGTTGAGAGGCCAACGTATGCCGATAAGTCACTTTGTGACGTCAGCTGGCTCGCATTACGTTGCGAATCAGTTTACCCTCCCATAAGAAGTATTCACTTCAATAGTCTTATTATATATACAAACACAAATAATGTTTATGAGAAAATCCAATTATGTACAAAAATCTGACTCGAAGGACCACGTAAAAATCCGGCTCGAAGGATCATAAAAATTCACTAAACGAATGCGTTTGTTTATTCGCCTGAATAACGAAACAAGCAAGGCGCACAACTTTCCATAAAAAATAATAACGACACTCAAATAACTTTGAATTATAAAATACACACATCTCTACACTAGTGTCAACATCCAAGACAAATATGATTACTATCATAATGCCAGGTTGTTTCAATGATTTCAATATCCCTCAAAGGAACATAACGATGCTTACACGCCGATATTTAGTGTTATACATAAACCTACCCAGATGGTTCATGCATAAGCACCTACCAGCTATTAGTGCATATTTATTCAACACTCACCAACAGTGATGAGTAAATTCACCATCTCTGTGTGACCCTGCCATGCCGATACATGTAGTGGAGTCCGACCCTGAAACAATTAAAAAAAAATTACAGGTAACCTTACTACTATTATAAAGTTTTAAGTTTGGATGTTTGTGACTTTGAGAATTTGGATGTTTATAATTAAATCACGCCAGTAACGGTGTGTATATACGTGCGTGTGTATACGTGTGTGTGTATAAATGCGTGCGTATACGTGCGTGCGTATATGTGCGTGTGTATACGTGCATGTGTATAAGTGCGTGCGTATACGTACGTGCGTATATGTACGTGTGTATAAGTGTGTGTATACGTGCGTGTTGTATATGTACGTGTGTATATATGCGTGTGTATAAGTGCGTGTGTATATGTGTGTGTGCGTATACGTGCGTGCGTATAAGTGCGTGTGTATAAATGCATGCGTATACGTGCGTGTGTATACGTGTGTGTATACGTGCGTGTGTATACGTGCGTGTGTATAAGTGCGTGCTTATACGTGCGTGCGTATACGTGCGTGCGTGTAAGTGCGTGTGTATAAGTGCGTGTGTATAAATGCATGCGTATACGTGCGTGTGTATATGTGTGTGTGTATACGTGCGTGCTTATACGTGCGTGCGTATACGTGCGTGCGTATAAGTACGTGCGTATACGTGCGTGCGTATACGTGTATACGTGCGTGCGTATACGTGTATACGTGCGTGCGTATACGTGCGTGTGTATACATACGTGTGTATACTTGCGTGCGCATACATGCGTGTGTATACGTGCGTGTGTATACATACGTGTGTATACTTGCGTGCGCATACGTGCGTGTGTATACGTACGTGTGTATACATACGTGTGTATACTTGCGTGCGCATACGTGCGTGTGTATACATACGTGTGTATACTTGCGTGCGCATACGTGCGTGTGTATACGTGCGTGCGTATACGTGTATACGTGCGTGCGTATACGTGCGTGTGTATACATACGTGTGTATACTTGCGTGCGCATACGTGCGTGTGTATACGTGCGTGTGTATACATACGTGTGTATACTTGCGTGCGCATACGTGCGTGTGTATACGTGCGTACAAGTGCGTGCGTATACGTGCGTGTGTATACGTGCGTGTGTATACGTGAGGTGTGAGGTGTGAGGTGTATCGAGGTTACCTCAGCGTCGGTGAGATGCGGCGAGGCGGCGCAGTGCGCGAGCAGGTAGCGCGCCATGGCGAGGCGGTTGTCGAGCGCCAGCACGTACAGCGTGGAGCGGCGGTCGGCGTCTAACGCGTCCGCGTCAGCGCCGCGCGTCTGTAACGCGCGCACCGCCCCGAACTGGCCCTCCAGCGCCGCCAGCCTGCACAATTATATTCACTACTCTCACTGCACTGCCTACAAATGTACTAACTGGGCGCTACGACAGCCCCCCGCTGCGCGCCCGCGACCCCCTATGGCCCCTATTAGTCGCCTCTTACGACAGGCAGGGGATCATCATCATCAGCCACAGGACGTCCACTGCTGAACATAGGCCTCCCCCAAAGATTTCCATACCCACCTGTTGGAAGCAGCCTGCATCCAGCGACTTCCTGCGATCTTTATCAGGTCATCTGTCCGCCTTGTAGATGGACGTCCAACGCTGCGCTTGCCAGTACGGGGCCTCCATTCCAGAATCTTTCTGTCTCGTCGATTATCGTTCTGCGAGCTATGTGGCCTGCCCACTACCACTTCAGCAGGGGATACCGTGGTGGAATTCTCCAGACGCTCCCATTCCACCGGGCGGGAGACGCCGGTCAGTCGTCCACCCGGCGCCTCCTACGTCTCCCTTGGCGGCGAGCGGGATCGTTCTGCTCACGATCCCGCTCCGCGCTCTCCTTCTGCAAGATGACGCACTCGCAGAAGGAGGCCAGCGCACGCCATGACCTCCGGCTGCCGACCATGGCAGCGACCACGGTCGACAGCGAGAGGTTTGCTCCGACGACTGAATAAGTGACTGACTGACTGACGACTGACTGACTGACTGATTGACGACTAAATGACTAAAGATTGACTGACTAACTGACTGACTGACTGACTGACTGACTCACTAACGACTGACTGACGACTAACTGATAGACTAACGACTGGCTGACGACTAATTGATTGACTGACAACTGACTGATACTCAGAGCTCACAACATTTCACCCATCCAAAAAGCGTCTAACGCGCACAGCACACGGTCAGGTATATACGATGTGTTATACGTGTATAGTCTGAAATAACATTAGCATGTCGCTGACACGAAACCTAAAGTTTACCCCCTACCAAAAAGTCCTCAACGCGGCTTAAGGAGTTTTCACTTTAATAAGCTAGGCGACATTAAGGTATACTGATTACTACTAGAAAATCTGAATAGATACTACCTCACCGTCTATTTTTATCGCGAAACAGCACACTAGACAGAATTTAAAAGGCATTGGAAGCTTGAGAAATTACTGCGACATTATATAACACTAGCTTTTGCTCGCGGCTCCGCCCGGGTGATCTGATCTGATTCTGATGTATAAGCTATATCATTGTAAAGTTTCACTAAAATCCATTCGGTAGTTTTTACGTGAAAGAGTAACAAACATACATCCATCCATCCATTATTATTTACAAACTTTCGCGTTTATAATATTAGTAGGAGTAGGAAGTAGGATTAGAAGGATATCTCGGAATAACAATACAATGGTTCTGCTACTGTTAACCATCATATTAAGGACATGCTCGTCTCGTCATTCATCATCATCATCATCAGCGACAAGACGTCCACTGCTGAACATAGGCCTCCCCCAAAGATTTCCAGACCGACCTGTTGGAAGCGGCCTGCATCCAGCGACTTCCTGCGATCTTTATCAGGTCGTCTGTCCACCTTGTCGTCATTCAGGCAAATATAAAATAGACCAACCTGAAGGCAGTCCGCAATAAGTTAATAAACTCAAGCTTGTACGAATGTTGCACCATTTGTATAAAGTAGCCTTTGGTATTTAGGACTTCTTAATAATTATGTTCAAATAAGTCTTCGATGAATGTTACACCGATGTATCAAAAAGTAGGCTATGCAATGTCAGCACCTTCTTATATCATGTATAAATAAGTTTATCGGCAATTAATTGTGGAGCATTCAAATAAAGGACTCAGAACCAACAACATCATGATTTAATTACAAGACGCAATCTCGTATTATTACAAAGGACATGCTCGTCTCGTCATTCAAGCAAATATAAAAAGGCTAACCTGAAAGTAGTCTTGCCGTCATGCGCCCGCTGGTCGACGGGCGCTCCCCAGTCGTCGAGTAATATCTCCACCAGCCTGGCGTGACCCTCCTGCGCGGCCAGCATCAGGGGGCTCTTCCCCTGATCCTAACACTTTTCCCATCCCTTTTTCCTTCCCCTCCCCCTTGGCCCTTTGGCAGGCCGGCATGATCTTGCCGACCTACGATGGACACATTGTTTATCGTTGGTCGACACTATTCTTGGATTGCGCTACACTTACCATCAGGTGTAGCGTAGTCACTTTGCCGAGCCAGGATAAAAAAAAAACTCGGAATAACAATACAATGGTACTCTCATCATTCAGGCAAATAGAAAAGAGACCAACCTGAAGGCAGTCTTGCCGTCATGCGCCCGCTGGTCGACAGGCGCTCCCCAGTCGTCGAGTAAT
The DNA here is from genome assembly GCA_949126905.1 of Amorpha juglandis. NCBI lineage: Eukaryota > Metazoa > Arthropoda > Insecta > Lepidoptera > Sphingidae > Amorpha > Amorpha juglandis. The sequence continues at coordinate 5,308,100 of OX421393.1, forward strand.
ATCTCCACCAGCCTGGCGTGGCCCTCCTGCGCGGCCAGCATCAGCGGGCTCTTCCCCTGATCCTAACACTTTTCCCATCCCTTTTTCCTTCCCCTCCCCCTTGGCCCTTTGGCAGGCCGGCATGATCTTGCCGACCTACGATGGACACATTGTTTATCGTTGGTCGACACTATTCTTGGATTGCGCTACACTTACCATCAGGTGTAGCGTAGTCACTTTGCCGAGCCAGGATAAAAAAAACTCGGAATAACAATACAATGGTACTCTCATCATTCAGGCAAATAGCAAAAAGACCAACCTGAAAGCAGTCTTGCCGTCATGCGCTCGCTGGTCGACAGGCGCCCCCCAGTCGTCGAGTAATATCTCCACCAGCCTGGCGTGACCCTCCTGCGCGGCCAGCATCAGCGGGCTCTTCCCCTCGTTGTCTGCCTCGTCCACCTTCGCACCCGCCTCGAGGAGTGCCTCGCACACTTCGATGTGACCTACATAAAAAACAACCAGCGCCACCTTTATTGCATTTAAATTACAAGTTGACAAGAAAAAATCATGAGATGGCGCCACTGCTGTATGGCCCATATTGTATGGCACATCTACATCGCGATGTCAAGATTTAATCCGACGTTTTGAAGTAGGTCAAAATCACGTTCAGAGACAAGTTACAGACATACCAACATACAAACATACATACGTCTGAAGCTAATAAAAGCGTGTTAAAAAGAGATCAAATTTTGTTTCATTTCTGGAAGATTTATACAGATATTATAGTTTTGTCTACAGCATTTGAGTGGTAGAGCCACGCTGTAGACAGTTTTATTTACAGCATGAATGGGCTGGCTCCACCGGGTCGTTACCACTGTCTCACAGAAAACCGACGACTGCTGCGTTTCGTACAGTGAGTGAGATTCGGAAGCCCAAATCCCCTCCCCTTTCCAATCCCTAATTATCCCTTCCCTTTAAGGTAGGCAACGCGCCCATGATTCTTCTGGTGGTGGGCGTACATATAACACTGTTGAGCAGAAAGCAGAGTTATGATAGCTTGCTGCATACTGTAAGCGAGAGTTGAGTCTAAAAATCTTATAGCTGGTGGTAGGATATTCAAATCCGCCCAAATAGCGACCACCGTACACATGATGTTAAACCTGACATAGTGACCCACATGCCTTGTGTTGATCGCGTTCCAGGATCAGCCAGTATTTGTCCGGTTGCTTGAGGGGCTTGCTCTTCCCTCTTCCGAGTGTGAAGAAGCATTTAAACAGGCCGACAGCATTCTGGTGACCACCGATAAACACATTGTTTGTCAGTAGCCGCTGCTTCTTGGACTGCACTACGCTTACAATGAGATGTAGTGCAGACACTTGGCCGTGGCCTTCCACCCGTTTATTCTACTCCTCCTTATAGTTGGCATAACGTCTGGGATTCGTCCAAAATTAGTTAATTCATGAACGCTGGAGATCACTTTCCATCAACTAATCCCCTTTGCCACCTTCCTGCTATAAAATACAAAGGCTAGTAACTCGGTACTCATTACTCCAAGGTCTTACCTTCAAAAGCAGCATAGTGTAGTGGCGTCCATCCAGAATTATCCCTGTGGTGTTCATCCAGACCTCTGTCCAAAAGCTGTCGGACGACTTCTACGTTACCTGGTGATGGAAATTGATTTATGAATAACAATATTGAAATTAAACAATTAGAGGAACAGAAAACACCGCTAAATGTTTAGAAGGAGCTGTGAAAAGGAAATTTTTCAACACAGCCAAGGTTGTGCTTTTACAGGTGTCTGATCTTACCAGGTGTAGGTTTTTTTTTTGAACCTTGGGATGAACTACGGGGTCTCTGCTAATGGGATACTGGCAACCCCGCAGTATCTCATGCCAGGGCCAATGGGGAGGAGAAGAAAAAAAGGATGAGAATAGGGTTAGGATCAGGGGGCAAGCCCCCTGGGGAAAACCGGATATACACGAGCTGACTCCGGAACGCGAACCACACAAGGTGGGTCCCTATGGCGAGTCTTGACACTGTGTATGGTGGACACTATCCGGGCGGATGGAAATCCCCTACCACCAAAAGGGACCTTACTACTATTGGGAGAGTAAAGAATCAGGAAAGGGAAAAGGACAGGATCAAGGGGTAAACCCCTCGGGGAACCGGATATACATTGGCTGACCCTGGATCGCGACCCACACAACGTCGGCCACTATGGCAGGTTTTAGCACCAGTGTCGGATGCAAGTATCCTCCCACCAGCTACAAGCAATTATTTTGAATCACCACACAGCTTTTAAACAAACCCGATGACACACAGCTTGACCCTCCAGCACTAGGTCTAGGTCTTGATTTTTTATCAGCGTATAACCCCGTGTCCTACAGCTGCTGCAGCCCAGAGACCCACCACCTGCAGTACATACCCTGAGCAGCAGCCACGCTCAGCACGGTCCGCCCCTCCGCGTCCATGGCGTCGACACACGCCCCCCAGAACAGCAGCAGCCGCACGGCCCTGGCGTGTCCTGCTGCTGCTGCAGTCCAGACCCGCCACCTGCAGTACATACCCTGAGCAGCAGCCACGCTCAGCACGGTCCGCCCCTCCGCGTCCATGGCGTCGACACACGCCCCCCAGAACAGCAGCAGCCGCACGGCCCTGGCGTGTCCTGCTGCTGCTGCAGTCCAGACCCGCCACCTGCAGTACATACCCTGAGCAGCAGCCACGCTCAGCACGGTCCGCCCCTCCGCGTCCATGGCGTCGACACACGCCCCCCAGAACAGCAGCAGCCGCACGGCCCTGGCGTGTCCTGCTGCTGCTGCAGTCCAGACCCGCCACCTGCAGTACATACCCTGAGCAGCAGCCACGCTCAGCACGGTCCGCCCCTCCGCGTCCATGGCGTCGACACACGCCCCCCAGAACAGCAGCAGCCGCACGGCCCTGGCGTGTCCTGCTGCTGCTGCAGTCCAGACCCGCCACCTGCAGTACATACCCTGAGCAGCAGCCACGCTCAGCACGGTCCGCCCCTCCGCGTCCATGGCGTCGACACACGCCCCCCAGAACAGCAGCAGCCGCACGGCCCTGGCGTGTCCTGCTGCTGCTGCAGTCCAGACCCGCCACCTGCAGTACATACCCTGAGCAGCAGCCACGCTCAGCACGGTCCGCCCCTCCGCGTCCATGGCGTCGACGCACGCCCCCCAGAACAGCAGCAGGCGCACGGCCCTGGCGTGTCCCGCAGCTGCAGCAGCCCAGAGAGCAGATCGTCCAGCCCCGTCTGCAGCTTCTGCGTCTGCTTCCGCCTCCAAGAGGATCTCGCAGATCTCGCTAGTGAAACAAAAGAGATGGTAGAGCCACGCTGTAGATAGTATAAGATACCGGGGAACATTGACCTTCACCCATCTGTTTACCGGATGAAAATAATATTTTAGGGTATAAAATGTGTTGCTGATCACATACCGATAAAAGAATATGGTGAAGGATATGGTTAATCAAATTTTTTTTTTCTTTTTTATAATTTCAGTGATCTGTTTACCAAAAAAAAATAAACCTTCAATGAAAAGTGTACAATGTATACTACCAGAAAAAGCTAGGATGCCTACCTTTTTCATTCGGTAAACACATGGGTGAAGGTCGATGTTAGCTGAGATCCTCTACTACCAAGGGTAGACTGGTAGAGAATGCCTTAAGTCCGCCTTTATACATGTTATGTATATAAAGTTTAAATAAATAATGTACAGTGTACAGTGTATAGTGTATACTAACGTGTGCCCTTCGAAAGCGGCGACGAGCAGCGGCGTGGCGCCGTCTCGGTCGGGGCGCGACACGTCGGCGCCGCGCTCCACCAGCAGCGCCGCGACGCCAGCGCCGGACGCACATAGCGCCGCCACCGATAGAGCCGTGCGACCTGCACACAGTCACACGAACAGTCGTCATGATCAATGTGATGTGAATGCTTTAAATTGACGAAAATACAAATAGGTCAAAAGTCATCAAAATGCAGTTAGACCACTCTGGTTCTAGCAGCCTCAATTGTGAATGCTCGAGACAAGCGTGTCACGTCAGGCGATACAAATCGAGTCAATCGAGAATCGACAATCTAGACAATCGACTGAATGATTCGTTCTTAATTTTTTGCATTGTTTTAATTTTTTATTTAATTAAATGACGACACGAGCAAAGCGGGTCGCCTGATGGTAAAGCAGCGCCGCGACGCCAGCGCCAGATGCACACAGTGCCGCCACCGACAGCGCCGTGCGACCTGAACACAGTCACACGAACGGTGGTACCGATCAATTGTAAATGCTCGATAGATCGATACAAATCGAGACAATCGAGAATCAACAATCGAGACGACGCGATCGAACGATTAATTTTTAAATTTTTGCATTGTTTTTTTTTATTCGATAAGACGAACAAGGCGGTCGCCTGATGGTAAAGTAGCGCCGCGACGCCAGCACCGGACGCACACAGCGCAGCCACCGACAGCGCCGTGCGACCTGCACACAGTCACACAAACGGTGGTACCGATCAATTGTGAATGCTCGATAGATCGATACAAATCGAGACAATCGAGAATCAACAATCGAGACGACGCGATCGAACGATTAATTTTTAAATTTTTGCATTGTTTTTTTTTATTCGATAAGACGAACAAGGCGGTCGCCTGATGGTAAAGTAGCGCCGCGACGCCAGCACCGGACGCACACAGCGCAGCCACCGATAGCGCCGTGCGACCTGCGCCAGGTACACGAACGGTGGTACCGATCAATTGTGAATGCTCGATAGATAGATACAAATCGAGACAATCGAGAATCGACAATCGAGACAACGCGATCGAACGATTATTTTTTAAATTTTTGCATTGTTTTTTTTTATTCGATCGAATAACGAGACGAGCAAAGCGGTCGCCTGATGGTAAAGCAGCGCCGCGACGCCCCGCGCCAGATGCGCACAACGCCGCCACCGACAGCGCCGTGCGACCTGCACCAGGTACACGAACGGTCGTCAAGATCAATGTGATGTGAATGCTCGAGAGACAGGCATGTCACGTCAGGCGATACAAATCGAGACAATCGAGAATCGACAATCGAGACGTCTCGATTGAACAATTCGTTATTTAATTCGTTATAAAAATGATTGAATGACAAACGACTGACGACTAGATAAAGAGGTCAAATTCAAAGGCGCTAACGCTGCACCCCCTTCCTCACGCTTCACGGGGGTTTGTTTACGTAATCTTTGCGATGCGCGTAGAGTTATAAACATTCAAACCGGAAATTAAATTAATACTTATTTTTATATGAAAATAAAATCTAACAAATTATCAAAAGTCGTAGAACAAAAGTTGTTCCTTATGGGGTCAGCTATCTACTGCGAGGTTGCTGGTGTTTTAAAAGTAACCCTATATACGTAACCGTGTGCTGTGCGCATTAGACGTTTGAGATGGGTAAAATCTTGTGACCTCTGAGTATCAGTCAGTCAGTCGGTCGGGCCTTGACTTTTGAACTTTAAGCTTCCAGCTTCCAGCTTCCAGGATAATATAAACACGTTTACAATCCACTCACCGTCATGATCAGCATGATCCACCCTGGCTCCTGCATCGAGCAGCGCTCTGACAATGTCCGCGTGGCCCATGTACGCGGCGGCGATGAGCGGGGTCCGACCTTCGGCATCAGCTCGGTCTGGTGCGGCACCGGCTGCGAGGAGGCGGGACACTACGCCCAGGTGGCCTGACCACGCTGCCGCCCTGGAGAACAACCATAAATAACGCATATCCATTAAGCTGTGGAATAGTTTGGCGGCACACGTGTTCCCTCCTTCCTATAATATGGGGTCCTTTAAACGGAGTGTGAAGAAGCAGTTAGACAGGCCGGCATGATCTTGCCGACCCACGATAGACACACTGTTTGTCGTTGGTCGACACTATTCCTGCATTGCGCTACATTTACCATCAGGTGTGGCGTAGTCATTTTACCGAGCCAAGATAAAATATGGGTTGACTCGACGCGGGCCTTCCAATGGTCTCACAATAAACCGACAAGTGACAATTGGCTGTGGGGATTCTTACAGTGATTAAAAGTAAACCATGCTTCGCTATGCTTATCCTTTTTTTCCTTTACTGGGAAAGCAAAGGACTGCATACTATACAGCCTCATCGTCTTGCTTTTTATTTTTCTTCGGTACCATTGTATCTAAATGTCGACACACACACACACACACACACACATAAAGAAGCGCAAGCTGTATGTATTTTTTATTTATGTTTATTTTTGGGTGTCGTTTCTCTAGGCCAAGGTCTAGATGAAAATCAGCGCCAAGCAATTTATTGTTTGGCATTATGCTGATCTAGATCCTCTTGGCACTGTTGTGTTGGGACATATACCGTACACACTTGTTTTTTTTTATTATTTGTCTATTGTTTTGATACAATATACTTATATTTAAAACTTTTACCACCCAATGGTTGCCAATAAATGTTTCTTTCTTTTCTTTCGAGTGGGATTTCCGGAGGCCCAAAATACCACCATCCTCCCCATTTATATTAAAAATCAATAATTCCATTGGTAGTTTTGGTGTTTATGTGCAGTAAGGATCATTTCCTAAAAAGTGAGACATTTCCCCATTTCCAAGACATTGGGTTAAAAAAAAAGTGTGCGTCTCGGGACGCTCGACAGAAGTGATAACTTAAACTAATGTGGGTTAAAGTGAGAGCGTAGGAGCCTGCCTACTGCTGCCTTATATGTGTGAGAAAGGGAAGCCAGAGTGGCGCCGTAACGCGTTACGTTACGAAGTCCGGTCAAAGTCATGTCAAAGCCCTGTCAAACTTCTGTCAAAGTCCTATCAAAATCCGGTCAAAGTCCTGTCAAAGTCCGGTCAAATACCAGTCAAAGTCCTGCAAAAATCCAGTTAAAGTCCAGTCAAAGTCCTGTCAAAATCCGGTCAAAGCCCGGTCGAAGCCCTATCAAAGTCCGGTCGAAGTCCGGTCAAATACCAGTCAAAATCCGGTCAAAATCCAGTTAAAGCCCTGTCAAAGTCCGGCGAAGTCCGGTTAAAGTCCGGTCAAATACCGGTCAAAGTCCTGTCAAAATCCGGTCAAAGTCCGGTCAAATACCAGTCAAAGTCCTGTCAAAATCCGGTCAAAAACCTGTCAAAATCCGGTCAAAGTCCTGTCAAAGTTTGTCAAAATCCGGTCAAAGCCCTATAAAAGTCCGGTCGAAATCTGGTTAAAGTCCGGTCAAAATCCGGTCGAAGTCCGGTCAAAGTCCTGTCAAAATCCGGTCAAAGTCCGGTCAAATACCGATCAAAGTCCTGCCAAAATCCGGTTAAAGTCTAGTCAAAGTCTTGTCAAAATCCGGTCAAAGCCCGGTCAACGTCCGGTCAAATACCGGTCAAAGTCCTGCCAAAATCCGGTTAAAGTCCAGTCAAACTAATGTCAGTCTTGTCAAAATCCGGTCAAAGCCCGGTCAAAGTCCCGTCGAAGTCCGGTTAAAGTACAGTCGAAATCCGGTCAAAGTCCGGTCAAATACCGATCAAAGTCCTGCCAAAATCCGGTCAAAGCCCGGTCAAAGTCCTATCAAAGTCCGGTCGAAATCCGGTTAAAGTTCAGTCGAAATCCGGTCAAAGTCCGGTCAAATACCGGTCAGTCCTGCCAAAATCCGGTCAAAGTCCTATCAAAGTCCGGTCGAAGTCCGGTTAATGTCCAGTCGAAATCCGGTCAAATACCGGTCAAAAACCTGTCAAAGTTTGTCAAAATCCGGTCAAAGTACGGGTAAAAGTCCGGTCAAAATCCGGTCAAATAATGGTCAAAGTCCTGTCAAAATCCGGTCAAATACCGGTCAAAGTCCTGCCAAAATCCGGTTAAAGCTTAGTCAAAGTCTTGTCAAAATCCGGTCAAAGCCCGGTCAAACTCCGGTCATAGCCCGGTTAAAGTCCGGTCAAAGTCCGGTTGAAGTCCGATCAAAGTCCGGTTCAAGCTGACTGGTCACTGTGTGACGCCACCTGGGACTTCGAAATAATCGATGTTCCAGGAAGGTCGGCTAACGCTGGCTGGTCGATAGACCGCTCGCGTTACGGAACGTTTCGGTTCACCCTCCCATAAGAAGTTATCACTTCAAAAACTCTGTAAAAAAACAAAAGTAATATTTACCTCAACGCTGTTCTATTGTCTGCATCAACGCAATCGACATCGCATCCAAACTCCAAAAGAACATCCACAACCTGTAACAAGGGTCTTCTTTAATTACACAACAGTATATTTCGGCTGGAGACTGGATATAACTATGCTTGTTTGCTACTGCATGACTGCAAAGTTAAAGCGGAGGATATACAGAGTTCTGGAATGGAGGCCACGTACTGGCAAGCGCAGCGTTGGACGTCCGCCTACAAGGTGGACAGACGACCTGATAAAGGTCGCGGGAAGTCGTTGGATGCAGGCCGCTTCCAACAGGTCGGGCTGGAAATCTTTAGGGCTTTGTTTAGCATTGGACGTCCTGTGGCTGATGATGATGATATACAGAGTGGCGAATTGGTTATCACATTAAATGATACAGCGGTTAAAACTAGTTGATATAAGTTTGTTCAAATAATAAAATAAACATTTATACCATAAATAAAAATATGCAACTTTCAAACACAATACTTAAATACCTTAAAAATTGCCGCGAAATAAAACACCTTGTTAAATAATAGTTTAATAACCCGTAAAAATTTCGGGAGTGCCGGCAGAAGTGAAAACTTGAACATTAACGTTGTGCATTTTTGAATATTTTGGAATGGATATGGTCCGGGTTCCCTGGGCCAGCTGATCCACTTGATTACTATCAAGCTCATTTTCCGTGAGTAGCTTCGTTTCGATGAGACGCCCAACAATTCCCTATGCGAAAATTCTCTATTGTGGTAGCTAACAGAGATATCAAGGATAGAATATTTCGATTTGATGATACTCAAAAATTTATTATTTTATTTGTAGGACAATATGACTGTTAAATTATATGAATATTAACTAAGTAAAAACAAAAAAATCAGCTCAGCGAATCAGTATAATGTCTCACGTCCACGTGTCCCGCCCCGCCGCATAGTATATGAGTATATCGATAATGTCTCACGTCCACGTGTCCCGCCCACGCCGCGGCCCGCAGCGGGCTCCAGCCGTCCGCGTCGGCAGCGTCGGGCCGGGCTCCCGCCGCTAGCAACGCCGCGGCGTACATGATATTCTCAAATGTTAAATCAGAGAAAAATGTCCCTTGACTAAGATATCGTAGGTATTTCAATAATTTTTTGTGTACGGTTAAAAAATGACATGTAGCACACGTGGTATCATTTAATGTGGTATCCTAATCGCCACCCAGTATATGAGTATCTTATATCTTTAAATGAGCAATTCTTGTATATATATATATATATATATATATATATATATATATATATATATATATATATATAATTGGAATCTCGGAATCGGCTCCAACGATTTTAATGAAATTTAGTATATAGTGGGTTTCGGGGGCGATAAATCGATCTAGCTAGGAATCATTTTTAGAAAATGTCATTTTCTTCGTGTTTTATCTACTTAAACATAAACTTGGAAGAAAAATATGACTCTTCCCGACATCTATTGGCGAATAATAATACTACTTTTTTTTTTTCACCCGAGCAGAGCTCGGTCGCCCAGGTACTGTGGTATCCTAATCGCCACCCAGTATATGAGTATATCTGTAATGTCTCACGTCCACGTGTCCCGCCCAGGCCGCGGCCCGCAGCGGGCTCCAGCCGTCCGCGTCGGCAGCGCCGCGGCGAACATGGTATTCTCAAATGTTAAATCAGAGAAAAATGTCCCTTGACTAAGATATCGTAGGTATTTCAATCAATTTTTGTGTATGGTTACAGAATGACATGTAGTACACGTGGTATCATTTAATGTGGTAACCTAATCGCCACCCAGTATACAACAATATCAATAATGTCTCAAGTCCAATGATGCCATCTTGCAGAAAAAAAAATCACTAGATTCGATCTCAAAAGTTACTAGATTCCGGGATATTTTGAACTAAAAAAAATCACTAGAAATCACTAAATAGTTTAAAAGGAAATTACACGATAGGTATTACAAAATAATGAAATTGCGAAAATAATTAACAGAAATAATATCGAATAGCTAAAAGAAAAAAAAACTTACATTCAATACTTGTTCTGGTATTTGATGTTTTTTTTTAGCTATATTTGTGTATAGAGAAGGCTGAGATGGATCAGTTTCATTAGACTTCTAAATTTTTTGAGAATCGCCAAATATCACTAGAAATCACTAAATATTGTTTTAGTGATTTTTTTTCAAAAAATCACTGTCCGTACCCCCAAAAAGTCACTAAATCTAGTGATAAAATCGGTAAAATGGCAACGCTGCTCACGTCCACGTGTCCCGCCCAGGCCGCGGCCCGCAGCCGGCTCCAGCCGTCCGCGTCGGCGGCGTCGGGGCGAACATGATATTCTCAAATGTTAAATCAGAGAAAAATGACCCTTGACTAAGATATCGTAGGTATTTCATTTATTTCTTGTGTATGGTTACAGAATGACATGCAGTATACGTGGTATCATTTAATGTGATATCCTAATCGCCACCCAGTATATGAGTATTTTATCTTATATCTTTAAATGAGCAATTCTTGTATATATATAATTGGATTCTCGGAATCGACTCCAACGATTTTCATGAAATTTAGTATATAGGGGGTTTCGGGGGCGATAAATCGATCTAGCTAGGAACCATTTTTAGAAAATGTCATTTTATTCGTGTTTTCAATTTAAACATAAACTTGGTAGAACAAAATATGACTCTTCCTGACATCTATTGGGGAATAATACTACTTTTTTATTTTCACCCGAGCAGAGCTCTGTTGCCTAGGTACTGTGATATCCTAATCGCCACCCAGTATATGAGTATATCGATAATGTCTCACGTCCACGTGTCCCGCCCACGCCGCCGCTCTCAGCGGGCTCCACCCGTCCGCATCAGCAGCGTCGGGGCGAACATGATATTCTCAAATGTTAAATCAGAGAAAAATGGCCCTTGACTAAGATATCGTACGTATTTCAATCATTTTTTGTGTACGGTTAAAGAATGACATGTAGTACACGTGGTATCATTTAATGTGATAACATAATCGCTACCCAGTATATGAGTATGTCGGAGCATGAAGAATACAGCAATATAAGCAGCGCCCCCGCATATAGAAGCTCAGTTTGTGTCTAGCTGTGACGGAGGACAGAAGTTCGCTCAACGTTGCTCAAGTAAGTGTATGTGTGGATTATAATTGTGTGTGAATTATCTCTGTGTGTGATTTGTCACTGTGTACGCTGTGTGAGGTAAGGGCCGACTATGGGGATGGAGGAGGTCGGGTACACACATAATAATCATGATGATGTAAGTTTGTACAATTTTGTGTTGATATTATTGAACTTAAGCCGGTCATTATGGAGAGGTGTAAATGGCCTCTCTTATCGATGCGAGTAAATGAGCTCTATAGAGTGCCTCCAACAAGTATATCTGTAATGTCTCACGTCAACGTGTCCCGCCCAGGCCGCGGCCCGCAGCGGGCTCCAGCCGTCCGCGTCGGCAGCGCCGCGGCGAACATGGTATTCTCAAATGTTAAATCAGAGAAAAATGGCCCTTGACTAAGATATCGTAGGTATTTCAATCAATTTTTGTGTATGGTTACAGAATGCCACGTAGTATACGTGGTATCATTTAATGTGGTAACCTAATCGCCACCCAGTATATGAGTATATCTATAATGTCTCACGTCCACGTGTCCCGCCCACGCCGCGGCCCGCAGCGGGCTCCAGCCGTCCGCGTCGGCGGCGTCGGGGCGAACATGGTATTCTCAAATGTTAAATCAGAGAAAAATGGCCCTTGACTAAGATATCGTAGGTATTTCAATCAATTTTTGTGTATGGTTACAGAATGCCACGTAGTATACGTGGTATCATTTAATGTGGTAACCTAATCGCCACCCAGTATATGAGTATATCTATAATGTCTCACGTCCACGTGTCCCGCCCACGCCGCGGCCCTCAGCGGACTCCACCCGTCCGCATCAGCAGCGCCGCGGCGGACATGATATCCTCAAATGTTAAATCAGAGAAAAATGGCCCTTGACTAAGATATCGTAGGTATTTCAATCATTTTTTGTGTATGGTTAAACAATGACATGTAGCACACGTGGTATCATTTAATGTGGTATCCTAATCGCCACCCAGTATATGAGTATATCTATAGTGTCTATCATTATTTGTGTACGATTTCAGAATGACATGTAGCACACGTGGTATCATTTAATGTGATATCCTAATCGCCACCCAGTATATAACAATATCTATAGTGTCTCACGTCCAATGATGCCATCTTGCAGAAAAAAAAATCACTAGATTTGGTCTCAAAAGTCACTAGATCCGGGATATTTTGAACTAAAAAAATCACTAGAAATTACTAAATAGTTTAAAAGGAAATTAAACGATAGGTATTACAAAATAATGAAATTGCAGAAATAATTAACAGAAATAATATCGAATAGCTAAAGGAAAAAACAAATTAATTGATGTTGTTTTTTTTTAGCTATATTTGTGTATAGAAGGCTGAGATGGATCAGTTTCATTAGACTTCTAAATTTTTCGAGAATCGCCAAATATCACTAGAAATCACTAAATATTGTTTTAGTGATATTTTTTTTCAAAAAATCACTGTCGTACCCCAAAAAGTCACTAAATCTAGTGATAAAATCGGTAAAATGGCAACGCTACTCACGTCAACGTGTCCCGCCCAGGCCGCCGCTCTCAGCGGGCTCCACCCATCCGCGTCAGCAGCGTCTGGCCGGGCTCCCGCCGCCAGCAGCGCCGCGGCGGTGCGCGGTCGGCCAGCGCGTGCCGCCGCGTGCAGCGCCGTGCCGCCCGACGCGTCCGCCGCTGACGCCAGGGACGGGTGACGCTGGGGGGAGATTGTAGTTTTTTTTTTTTATTGCCTTGATAGGCAGACGAGCAAGCGGCCCGCCTGATGGTAAGCGGTCACCGCCGCTCATGGACATCGGCAATGCCAGGGGCACAGCCAAGCCGCTGCCTACCACTGAAGGGATACTCTTTTTAAACCTCGTTTAAAGAAGGACAAGTCATAGCGCTCGGGAAACACCGAGGCAGGGAGTTCATTCCAGAGCTTGCACGTGCGTGGTATAAATGAACATGGATTATTAACTATGGATTTAGTACACAACATTACAATAATCTAAAAGAAAACTGGCCTTAAAAAAGGGGCTTCCGCTGTCTATTCGCTTAGACCTTTTAAACTATTCAACGGATTTTATGCTGTTTTCAGCAATAGATAGAGTGATTCATGTGGAAGGTTATGTGTATATCACGCTATGACCCATGGGAACAGGGCAGTGATATCCAGGTGAAATTGCGGCAGCCAGCTAGTAAATGATAAATACACCCAAAAGTCACACACAGTCCTGACCTCACACTAAGTTAAACCTGCATCGTGGGTATCAGAAATTACGAGGGACTTGCGGTCCCCCAACACCCAGACCAGAATCGAACCCACGGCTTCTCGGTTCATTTTTTTTATCCGAGCACGGCAAAGTGACTGCACTACACCTGATGGTTAGCGTAGTGCAGTCCAAAAAACCAGCGACCATCGAAAAACAATGAGTTTCAAGATCGATGGTCACCAGAGTCATGCCGGCCTGTATAAATGCTTCTTCCCTCTTCAGAGAGGGAAGAAGCGGATGACCGATGCAGGCACAGTTATACAAAGGTGTACCCCTATACCCACCCCAATCAACTATCAAGTCATGTCGCAAGCCCGTCGGTAGAACCGGATATATACTGGCTGATCCTGGAACGCGATCCACACAAGGAGTGTAAATCACTGTGGCAGGTTTAAATTATGTGACGCAATGCTGATAGCCCGACGCTAGTCGGCTGTATTCAGCTTCACCGGTTTTTTGGGTGAGCACTTGAGGCGCTCTCAACCCTTACATTTAAGCGACCACGCTGAGGGCAGCCCCTATGGGGTACGAACCTCGGCTCAGGGCAGTCGCTGGGAGGTGGCAGGTTTTAACACCATGTGTACGGTGGTCGCTATACGGGCGGATATGAATATCCTACCACCAGCAATAATGATTTCTTATGTTTACGCGATGGGTACACATTGAAATAAAACTAATTTTATCATAAGGTTAACTTAATTCTGGTGCTGACGTTTCTAAAGCTTTTCAACTTTCATGGTCCACAATGTGATACACGGAACCTATCGCGAGCATTTCATGATAGAAAAAACCCAATATCATTTCACCCGGAATCGAACCCGACACCTAAGCATAAAACAGTCGTACCGCATACGCAATACAACTACGCCACCGACACAGTCTAGAATAGTCTAGATACTTAGAAAAATAACTGCCTTATGCGTTAACCGGTGGTTAAATCTTATTTTAACATTGTGAAACAGACCCTAAATAAATGAATAATAATATGTTATTACTGTACAGGTCGGTCTGGAAATCTTTGGGGGAGGCCTATGTTCAACAGTGGACGTCCTGTGGCTGATGATGATGATGATGATGTAATTACCTTCAACAAAGTCGCGAGGGTCTCGTCGTCTCCTCTAGCCACCAGCTCATGGACCACGCTAGGGTCCACAACCACTTCTTCAGCTTCTTCGGCGGTATCCTTACCCTCGTCACCACTCTCCAAGGGTGGTTCTGCTGTTAGCTGTCAAAATTACATATATACATTGACGGGCGATTTTCCAAAAATTTTTTTTGACTGAATGACCTGAAAGCGCCACGCCTGCTCATTAACAGAAGCAACACCATACAGAACTCTGAATTACAAAGCACTGCATGAAACTGAACTGCGCTCGTCACCCCTGCGCTCGTTACCCCGAGACATAAGATATTAAGTCTCATAATGGCCAGTAATTTCACTGGCTTCAATGTCCTTCAAACGGAAACACAAAATAAATGCATAAATATGGAATATACAGTTACTTAATGTTATCATTGCTCCTGTTAGTTTTGTTATTATAATATTATTTGTTGCTTCTAAAATAAATAAATAAATAAACGCAATGATAAATGAGGAAAATCACAGGGGCCATGAAAAATCCCCATTCATACAATATCATCCAGTTATGTTATTTCCTTAAAATTATTATTATATTATGGAATCATAACAATAATCTACACTAATATTATAAAGAGGAAAGATTTGTATTTATGTACGTAACGAATATAAACTTATAACTACTGGACCGATTTGAATTCTTTCACCATTAGAATCCTACATTATCCCTGATGAACATAGGCTACTTTTTATCCCGGAAAAAGCCGATCACGCGGGCGGAGCCGCGAAGGAAAAGCTAGTAACATATATAAGATCACGGTTGTATCCCTGAAGGAGTACGCAGAGTTACAACTAGTGCCGCACACAAATAAATAAATAGCACCCAACAGTCACACACATAGTCCTGATCCCACAGTAAGATACGACTCTTGTGTCGAGGGTATCAGGAAAATCAACATGACCTGTGTGGTTGTAGAAATTTGTGTTAGTATGGCTTGTCCCTTATCATAACATGGGACGGCAATAAGTTTGGCGAAATTTGACAGCCTCCGTGGCGCAGCGGGCGAGTAGCCGACTATGAAACGTGAGACTGCAGGTTCGATCCCCGCTCGAGACAAATATTTGTCTGATCCACAAACATTTGCCTCAGTGCAGGGATCGAACCCGCGGCCTCACGTTTCACAGTCCACCGCGCCTGTTGGAAAATGACAGACAACCATATAGGTCGCCATTGTATTTTAACTGTACAAGGTGGTAGGTCCCTCGTATGCGAGAGGCCGTCTGGGTTGGTACCACCGCGCCGTCTATTTCTGTCGCCGAGCAACAGCGACATTGAAGCCAGTTAAATTACTGGGCATTATGACGTGTAACGAGCGCAGTTCAGTGCCATGCAGTGCTTTGTAATTCAAAGTTCTGTGAGGTGTTGCTTCTGTCTATGGGCAGGTGTAGCGCTTTGCTCGTCTCGTCATTTCATCAACCTAAAAAAACAACTGTACAGTACTACAACCCTCACTCCTCAACTCACCAGCGCCCGTATACGATCCTCCTCAGCGGGTTCCACGTCCTGATCAGGTACTGGTGCGTGTGACGTCAGTTCCAATAACGCACGCAACACGCGACGGTCACGTGGCCATCGAGCACTGGCACACCCTGACACCAGCTCCGGCATGATCGACTCCAAGGTCGCTGGCTCCGCTGTGAACAATTTATTTATTTTTATTTAGCTGGTGGGAGGATACTTTTCTGGTGGGAGGATACTTCGCATCGCATAGGGAATTGTTGGGCGTCTCATCGAAACGAAGCTACTCACGGAAAATTAGCTTGATAGTAATCAAGTGGATAAATGGCCCAGGGAACCCGGACCATTATACATATATCAAAATAACATCAGTTACACAATATTCAACAAAATCAGTTCAATACCTATTCAAATCTGACTTAAATAACATGTATAAAACAACTCACACATATAAGATTTGCTGGTGGGAGGATACTTGTATCCGACCGGATAGCGACCACCGTACACTGGTGCCAAAACCTGCCATAGAGGCCCACCTTATGTGGGTCGCGTTCCAGGGTCAGCCAGTGTATATCCGGTTCTCCCCAGGGGGCTTGCCCCCTGATCCTCACCCTTTTCCCATCCCTTTTTCCTTCCCCTCCCCCTTGGTCCTTTGGCAGGCCGGCATGATCTTGCCGACCAACGATGGACACATTGTTTATCGTTGGTCGACAATATTCTTGGATTGCGCTACACTTACCATCAGGTGTAGCGTAGTCACTTTGCCGAGCTAGTATAAAAAAAAAAAAAATTGAATGACGAGACGGTAATCGGCGATGGCACGTGTTTTAAAACTACCACCGCGATCACAACGACCTATCTTGTGAAGACCCGGCGAAACAACCTCAAGAGCGTTCTACCTGCCTGTATGAAGGTTGTATACCAAAACTACAAAAAAATACCACCCACCGTACTTATATTCTTTAATTGAATCTCCTGCAATAGAATACGGGGCATTCCTATTCTCAAAAATGACAAAAAAATCACTTCACTGCATCCAAAAATTATTAAAACACAAAAAAATTGCAACATAAATGTTTCATTCATTAAAATTTATGACAAATTAATTAAAATGTAATATAAAACATATTACACTACACAACCAAATCACAATTGGTAAGTAACTAAACAATTTTAATTCTGTATTATTTTCCTACACACCAATTGCTTTGGTAATGTGCACCTTATTACTTTAGTATTAAAGTACAATTTACAATGACCGATATACACAGGACGAGATAGTAAATTCATGCGAAATGTGTCACTGCAATAAGCGGAAAAGCGATGGGTCAGTACGCGATAATGTTATTGTAATTAAATTAATTTGTGCGCGACTGTTTTTTTAATAGCATAGGCCGGCAAACGGTCAAGTGGGTCACTTGATGGTAAGTGATCTCCACCGCCCATGTACGCCCACCACCAGAAGAATCATGGGCGCATTGCCGACCTTAAAGGAAAGGGATAATTAGGGATTGTGAAGGAGAGGGGATTTGGGCTTCCGGATATCTCACTCACCGTACGAAACGCAGCAGCAAGCCGCTACTTTACGTCGGTTTTTTGTGAGATAGTGGTAACGACCCGGTCGAGCCAGCCCATTCATGCTGTAGACAAAACTGTCTACAGCATGGCTCTACCACTCAAACTTTGTTCACGTCGGAGCAGACATTTGCAAAAACTATGATTTTAAAGTGAAAACTTCTTTAGCGGCGTTGAGCACTTTTCTTGGGATGGGTGTAAAATGTTAAACTCGCGTCAGGACACGTGACCTGATCGAAAATTCGTAAGACGAAGGGAGAGTAGACCGCCACCGGGGTTTTTATGTAATATAAATTGTCATTTTTGTGTACGATAGCGCAATAAATGAATATTGTATTTAACCACATAAATGATAGTACTTTTATACTGATAAGAAAAGCAATTTGTGCGAAATTATTCCCTGACCTTTCCGAAACATTCAAAAATGTACAACGTTAATGTTAAAGTTTTCACTTCTGCCGGCACTCCCCGAGTGCAACCCGTTGTTTTTTTTCGTTACAAAAATTTATTCGTACGTAACACGAGAGGAAAATTTGACGTACATTTGTAGATGAAGTACCAAATACCTTAGTATTAACCAGACTCAAGGCTAAGCCAAGAATACCGAATTAAGGAGAAAATTAATAAATCTCAATCTTCAAATCATTAGAAGCAAATCAAGGGGCCTGCAACAGGACAGGCGGATGACCAATGCAGGCACAGTGATACAAAGATGTACCCCTATACCCGCCCCAACCAACCATCAAGGAAGTCGGAAGCCCCTCGGAAGAGCCGGATATACATTGGCTGATCATAGAACGCGATCCACACAAGGTGTATGGGTCACTATACTGCATTCGACCACTCATCAACCAATAATGTATTCAATGAATTAAAACACACAATGAGCGTTCTATTTCCTCTGAAACTGCGTCAATTCGCCGCAGACAGGAAATGTTAGTACAATATTCCTTACTCATATAGATAGTGACTGCACTACACCTGATGGTAAGCGTAGTGCAGTCCAAAAAGACCAGAATCATGCCGGCCTGTATAAATGCTTCTTCCATCTTTGGAGAGGCATGAAGCAAATCGAGGGGCCTGCGACAGGACAGGCGGATGACCGATGCAGGCACAGTAATACAAGGATGTACCCCTATACCCGCCCCAACCAACCATAAAGTCATGTCGCAAGCCCCTCGAGACACTTAGACATCTATATAGGTATATTTTCTGTACATATATAATTACTGGCTCGGTGACGAAGTAATTGTATTGCGCACGCTGTTCGACTGTTGTGCTGAGGTCTCGGGTTCGATCCACTCACTATGATTTAAGGATTTTTCGAAATTTCACCCCTAAGGGTGTAAAATAAGAGATGCTGGTGATATGACGATGCAGATATGCGGGCGGAGACGCGAGCAAATACTAGTTTATTATATTAGTGAGGATCATGCACGAACATAATCCGCCGCTACTTTTCATCGGATTCCTGTGACCCAGTGGTAACGACCCAGTCAAACCGCCTCATTCACGCTCTAGACAAAACTGCCTACAGCGGGGCTCTACCACTCAACAAAACACACAAATACCAAATAATAACGCCGCATTGAGTACCTCCTCCGTTTTTTCCTCGATAAAAATAAAATATATTCAGCATTTACCTGCGGTTGGTTTTTCTGCGGCTGCCTCGTCACCCGCCTCGTTATTGTTCACATTCGCCTGAAATACACACAAAATGTCATGTATACTGCTTATTGAAGCGATAACTTGTTATTGGAGGGTAAACCGCTTCGTAACGTAACGCGTTACGGCGCCACTCTGTCTGGCTTCCCTTTCTCTCACGCATACGGCAGCAGTAGGCAGGCTCCTCCGCTCTCACTTTAACCCACATTAGTTTAAGTTATCACTTCTGTCGAGCGTCCCGAGACGCACACGTTTTATTTTTTTTATTTGGAACTAGCGACCCGCGCCTGCTTCGCACGGTTAAAAATATGTTTGTTACGACATCACATTACAAATGTTTGATTTTTTCGGCTTTTCTGTACTATAATATGTGTATTATACATATAAACCTTTCTCATGAATCACTCTATCTATTGCTGAAAACTGCATCAAAATCCGTTGAATTACGGGTGTCTCACTCACCGTACGAAACGCAACAGCAAGCCGTTACTTAGCGTCAGTTTGACAGTGGTAACAACCAAGTCGAGCCGGATCACTCATGCTGCAGACAAAAATGTCAACAGCATAGTTCTACCACTTGATAAATACATGAGAGGTGTAACAGACATTACCTCAGCCACAACCGATTCTAATTTCCTGACGTCATTCTCCCGCTTGAGAGCTGACTCCACGTCACACGAGGAGTCCAGCACCCACAGGAGGATCAGGGTGTGTAAGTCCAGAACTTCATCCTGCTGATCCCTGTGAAAGATATTACATTGAGAGCGAAAGAAAATGAGAAAGGAGGAAAGGTAGAAAGGGTTAAAGTAGAAAAGGAGAAAAAGAAAAATAGAGAACAGAAGAGTTTTATATTCCAAAACTATTTAATATGGTTATTGTGCTGAGCCTTTTGGTCTTTTTAGCCAAACTTAAGACGCAAGTGACTCGGGTTGCAGGTATGTTAGGGGTTTGTTTATATTTGTTTAAATTATCAAAAGATGATTTAATGCGACCAAGGTGATCACAATACATAATTCACAACAAAACTGAAAAGAAAACTGGCACTAAACGAAAAATGTGTTTATGGAAGATTAAGTTTAAATGTTTTAAATGTTTCATAAAATAGCGTTCATAATTAAGTATCAACTATCTTCGTTTAGTGTCAGTTTTGTTTTCAGGGTGCGAATTATTACTATTCAACAAAATCAGTCCAAGACCTATTCAAATCTGAGATAAAATAACATGTTTAAAACAACTCACACATAAAAGATATCCTAAAATAATTCAGTTCAAAGTGAACCTTCGGCATATTTCACCCACTCACCCTTTGGATTTCTTCTGCGATGCCATATGCTGCTCCAATTGTGTCATATGATACACGTAGTTGTGTATTTCTAATGCGGATAGCCTGAGTAAGATAAAATATAAATACATATATTATGTTAATTAATAATTGATGAATTTATAATTGACAGCCTCTGTGGCGCAGCGGGCGAGTAGCCGGCTGTGAAGCGAGAGGCTGCGGGTTCGATCCCCGCACACAGACAAATGTTTGTGTGATCCATAAATATTTGTTTCGGGGGTCTGGCTGTTGTGAAACCGAAATTCTCTTGTAGTTCCTGATACCCACGACACAAGACTCTGCCACTCGAGAGTTCATTTTGGAAAAGGGGTCTCTTGCCCAAAACAGTTTAGGATTCCCCGATTTATGTTTTTTTTTTTTGTAAATAACCAAAGTTACATTTTACAATAACAAAATCGCCAAACTATGTACACCAGTGTTTCCCAACGTGGGGCCCACGCCCCACAGGGGGACAATTTGATAGTTAAGGGGGGCAATATAAAAATGGACTCGTCACGACTTTAACCCTTCCGCTTTGGGTTATTTTAATGCAATGCTAGATATCGGTGACAAATTTAACCAAAAAACTGTTTAGGTGGGGCATGGCCTAAAAAAGGTTGGGAAACACTGCTGTACACAGTTTGTTGTATTAACTGACTGGTCTGTCCTGACCACAACCCTCACCTCGGAGTTTTGGCGGGAATTCTGACAGTGCAGTTCATCGCTTATTTTAATTTATTTCATAAACTAGTTTAGAGTTATGTTTGTTGTATAAAAGTGGTATGGATTTGTTCAATAAACATTGACGGTGATGAACAGTGTATGGAAACATTGAAATAAGTGAATCAAGCATCGTACTGAAAGGAGTTAACACCAAAACTCCGGCAAGACCTTGAAATCGACCGCACCCGTGTTTCATCGTTCTTGTAAAAATAACTTGAGAATAAATTATACTTGACACTGGCTAAATGCATAATACTGCGAAGGCCATAAATAAAAAAAAAAAGTGTGCGTCCCGGGACGCTCGACAGAAGTGATAACTTAAACTAATGTGGGTTAAAGTGAGAGCGGAGGAGCCTGCCTACTGCTACCGTATGCGTGAGAGAAAGGGAAGCCAGACAGAGTGGCGCCGTAAAGCGTTACGTTACGGCGCCACTCTGTCTGGCTTCCCTTAACGCGTTACGTTACGAAGTCCGGTCAAAGCCCTGTCAAAATCGTGTCAAAGTCGTGTCAAAGTCGTGTCAAAGTCGTATCAAAGTCGTGTCAAAGTCGTGTCAAAGTCGTATCAAAGTCGTGTCGAAGTCGTGTCAAAGTCGTGTCAAAGTCGTGTCGAAGTCGTGTCGAAGTCGTGTCAAAGTCGTGTCGAAGTCGTGTCAAAGTCCGGTCCAAGCCGACTGGTCACTGTGTGGCGCCACCTGGGACTTCGAAATTATCGATGTTCCAGGGAGGTCGGCTAACAGTGGCTGGTCGATGGAGCGCTCGCGTTACGGAACGTTTCGGTTCACCCTCCCATAAGAAGTTATCACTTCAAAAAGAAGAAGAAAAAGAACCCTCACCTCTTAGCGTCCAGCGTGTAGTACATGGCGAGGGCGGCGTGACCGTCTGTCACACAGCACAGGTAACGCCGGGTGCAATGCTTCACGTCCACCAACCAGGCGGCGAAGGAGTGGTGGAAGATGGACAGGTGGCCTGACGATTTCTCCATCACTAGGATTCTGGAAGAGATTAGCTATTATAGACACTGCAGGTTTGTGTGTTCAATTGCTCGGCACTTACATATATAGAGATTAGATATATTTTTTGAGTGCTACCACTATTTCATAGGGAAGTGGGGAAGGGGCTAGGAGGGCCAGACAATTACTGCCTGTTATTTAGTAGTTCGATGTATTTTTTTTAGAGATTTCAACGAACAAAAAGCCCATCGACTTTTTTAAAAAACCTGATATTTTGACGTGACAATTTTCGATTGAAAATTAGGGTGTTTTTTCGATATTAAGTCAAAATAAGGTGAAAAATTAATATTTTAAATAAAACAAATTACAGTGTGTTTGGGACATAAAAAGGTACGTTTTCACCAGATAAAAATAAAAAACCAAAAACTTTGTCATTTGAATTTTTCACATTAATTTTGAGGTTATGTGAATAAATTGTATGTACAAAAGTTGTAGATCTTTTTATTACCTACAACTTTGACTTGTAGTTTTTCCGGAAATCGAGATAAACCGTTTTTACCCTTAAAAACCCACCCCCTCCCACTTTCCGACCTCAGATCACCCGTAAATGATTTTTCCTTTCATTTTTGTTATATTCTCTTCCTTTTCCAATGGGTTTCATCCTACTATTATTATTTTTCTCTTTTTACCGTTATCAAAGGCTTCGGCGCTGGTCTAATTTGGAAGGTGAAGATTAGATCTTCGGAAGTGCCACTTATCATACGAAAGTTCTTCATAAGACTTCATGATTCTACATGATGACAATAAGTGCTACCATGACGAAAAGAAGTGGTGACTGTAGGAGTCGGGGGGGTTGTATTACTGTACACTGGGGCACTTGGATATCTCACAGACCGTTTGTTTTTTTTTTTATCTGAGTACGGCAAAGTGACTGCACTTCACCTGATGGTAACCGTAGTGCAGTCCAAAAAACCAGCGACCACCGACAAACAATTAGTTTATCGGTGGTCACCAGCATCATGCCGGCCTGTATAAACTGTAACTGTTAATAAATGGCGACTGGATAGGGGGGAGGGGGCGTCGTATTATTTTAGGAGCACTTAGATATCCCACAGACCATACGATAAATGATAATATTTTGTTGTTTTTTTTTGACACCCTGTTCGAATGCGGCCTATTGTTTTTTAACACCCTGTTCCAAGAAGGCCTATTGTTTTTTGACACCCTGTTCGAATGCGGCCTATTGTTTTTTGACACCCTGTTAGCATGCGGCCTATTGATTTTTTGACACTGTTCGAATGCGGCCTATTATTTTTTGACACCCTGTTAGCATGCGGCCTATTGTTTTTTTGGCACCCTGTTCGAATGTGGCCTATTGTTTTTTTGACACCCTGTGTTCGAATCGGCCTATGGGTACACCCACCTCCTCAACAGATGCAGCCGCCTGTTGAAGTCGTCGCGCGTGACGCTGTACTCCTTGGTGAGCAGGCACTTGTACAGCATGTGCTCGGTGACGCCGCAACGGGCAGCCAGCAACACGTCCAGCAGGAGGCGGACCTGGTGGACGTGGAGAATGACATCACCATGTATATCAGGGGCATGGGCCTCCCCTAATAATCAATCTAAATATATAAAACTCAAAGGTGACTGACTGACATAGTGATCTATCAACGCACAGCCCGAACCACTGGAGGGATCGGGCTGAAATTTGGCATGCAGGTAGATGTTATGACGTAGGCATCCGCTAAGAAAGGATTTTGATCAATTCTACCCCAAAGGGGTCAAAATAGGGGTGATATTATTTAAAGGCTGTTCACGCGGGCGGAGCCGCGAGCAAAAGCTAGTACTATTATAAATGTGAATGTAAATTTGTTTGTTACGCTTTCACGCGAAAACTACTTAACCGATCGTCATGAAACTTTGTAGACATATTCTTGGAGGTATTAGAAGTAACATAGGCTACTTTTTAAACCCGGAAAAAGCAGATCACTCACACGATAACTTCTTATAGGAGGGTAAAACGCTTTGTAACGTAACGCGTTACGGCGCCACTCTGTCTGGCTTCCCTTTCTCTCACGCATACGGCAGCAGTAGGCAGGCTCCTGCTCTCTCACTTTAACTCACATTAGTTTATCACTTCTGTCGAGCGACCCGAGACGCATATGTTTATTTATTTACCTTTGTGAATCGCCTCCCGTGGAATAGTCTCTGCGCGAGCCATAGATACAGCCCGTTGAGCGTGCCTGGTATCTCGCGTATTTCACG
The DNA here is from genome assembly GCA_949126905.1 of Amorpha juglandis. Classification (NCBI taxonomy): domain Eukaryota; kingdom Metazoa; phylum Arthropoda; class Insecta; order Lepidoptera; family Sphingidae; genus Amorpha; species Amorpha juglandis. The sequence goes on from OX421393.1 coordinate 5,332,704, forward strand.
CAACGCTATGAAACCGTCCGCCACGCCGTCCAACACCTATAAATATAACCATACATCATGTTTTTTATAGAATAAGCCGGCAGTCGTCTGTCCGCCTACAAGGTGGCCCACGCCCCACAGGGGGGCAATTTGATATTAAGGGGGGCAAAAAAAATGGACTCGACACTTTCGCTTTGGGTTATTTAAATGCAACGCTAGATATCGGTGACAAATTTTACAAAAAAAATGTTAAGGTAGGGGCATGGCCTAAAAAAGGTTGGGAAACACTGATCTACAGTGTCGTTGTACCACTCAGAAAAGAAGGTGATGAGGTTACCTTCTCCAAATACAGCAGACACCCATCGCTCTTGATCCTGAGATGGTCCAAGGCTGCCGCCGCCGCCGCCGCGGCTGTTGCGTCGCTTGACACTCGACCTCTGGAACAACATTACTTCTAGAAACTTATAGAACCTCGGCCCTCGAACCGTACTATCAAAAGGACAATATGGACCTGTATTTTCGCAACTAAACCAGCCGTAACTAATTAAACTAAACTAACCGTGAGACCGGCCTGGTTCGACTTAATATGTCAAATCGATCAAAAATATGTGTGCAACAGATAAGTGGGCTAAGCCGTCATGCGACCCGATATAGCCACCCTGCTTTGTCTATATATTTTTCCCCCATAATAAAAAAATCAAGAAGACACTGCCAAATATACAATGTGTTACAAAAATGTGTGCTCATTTGAGGGTCGTTAAATACTCCTTACAGAGAGTATTTATGTAATGAATTTTTCAAAATTGATTTTATCATTTAGTGTTGTCCTTGCAAGTCGAGGTTAGACATGTTATCATTCGATAAAATAGTTTTTTTATCTATATCCTGTAACTTTTTTTTCTTTTTTATTTATGGCTTTCGCATTATTATGCTTTTTGCCAATGCCAAATATAATTTATTCTCAAGATAATTTATTCTTGAGTGGTAGAGCCATGCTGTAGACAGTTTTGTCTACAACATGAATGGGCTGGCTCGACCGGGTAGATACCACTGTCTCACAGAAAACTGACGTATAGCAGCGGCTTGCTGCTGCGTTTCGTACGGTGAATGAGATATCCGGAAGCCCAAATCCCCTCCCCTTCCCAATCCCTAATTATCCCTTTACTTTAAGGTCGGCAACGCGCCCATGATTCTTCTGGTGGTGGGGTACATGGGCAGTGGAGATCACTTACCATCAGGTGACCCACTTGCTCGTTTGCCGGCCTATGCTATAAAAAAAAAAATATTTTTACAAGAACGATGAAACACGGGTGCGGTCGATTTCAAGGTTTTGCCGGAGTTTTGGTGTTAACTCCCTTCAGTACGATGCTTAATTCACTTATTTCAATGTTTCCATACACTGTTCATCACCGTCAATGATTATTGAACAAATCCACACCACTTTTATACAACAAACACAACTTAAAACTAGTTATTGAAGTAAATTAAAATAAGCGATGAACCGCACTGTCGGAATTCCTGCCAAAACTCTCGATATGTAACTTACAAATCACAGATAATATTTAAGAATAGATTATAATTCTATAGGTGCAAGGTGAAAGACCTTAAGTCAATTTTTAGCCGTTTTCATGTATTTACAGATTCCATTAAAATAACTCGAATTTATACAATGGTAAAAGACATTAAGTCCTATCGTCTTCTCATTTTGAATTAGCAAATATAATAAGGTATTAAGTCCCTGATTGATTAAAAGTAAACAGTCGTGTTCTTTAATATATTTCACCATTCAATTATTTTTGTTATTTGAATATAAATAAATAGAAATAATATAGATAAATAGATAAAATTGTTCAAGATTTTTATCTGAAAACGATCCGACATTTACTTTTTTCTAGAGGCTCATTTTATTACTAACATGAAGTTCACGTTATCATTAATCGAGTCTACTGTAAGCTTTATAGATTGTGACTTAAGGTCTTTCACCTACTATGCGTGCCAAATAAGAATAGGATCGCGTTTGCTGCCAACTTCACACGATAACTGTCAAAGTAGTACTGCTAGCAAAAAAAAAAATATGGGTGCGTGTACTTATGTACGCGCGTGAGAAGTTATACTTCTTTGGCATCATTAAATAACCAATAATAAGTATTTAACATTAATAATTTAATAATATTTAGTGTTAATTATATTAAATAAAAGTATTTTAATTTATATCAACATATCCACTCGACATGATAGAAGTACATTCTACTCTCTTCGCGTTTATGCGAGCCTGGTACTTTTTACGGCAACATGTTCCGAATAAGAAAAAACCTAAAGAGTTTTTCTTTGTCCAAATCGTCATTTGTTTATTAATTACGGCTACTCGCCATGAAAAATGGACATTCTACTCTCTTCGCGTTTATGCGAACCTGGTACTTTTTTTACGGCACCATGTTCCAAATTATAAAATAAAAACCGCATCTATATATAATTATATATATATATATATATATATATATATATATATATATATTTATTTATATTTATTTATTTAATTTTTTATTTCACTCTCATCATTTTTTCATAACGCGCCTAACTTCATACTGTTAATTGCGCCTAACTTCATACTGTTAATTTTTTGTGTCACAGGTGCGCGCGCATCTTAAAATTTCACTCTCATCATTTTTTCATAACGCGCCTAAAGAAGTATAACTTCAAAAGTGCAAAAAAGAAATTTCATATATTTTTTATTGTTAATAGATATAGATTTAATTATTGTATAACCATTATATTCATTTAATAAATACTATTCTTGAATTTTATTAATGGATAATTTGGATAAATTAATTATGGAACTGTAAGGAAACAGTTTAAAAAATGAACAAATACACAGTTAATGCTACTGGTCACCCTAATATGACGCAATTTTGTGACGCTATTGAGAAGCTACCAATGTGCCGTTAGCTACGCTTTCGTGTATACGCGCGTGTATCCTATATATGTTGCCTACTGGACTTCCTTGTTATTGTTTTTTTATAAATATACTTTTTCTTTGAAATCCTACTCATTTATAATTAATTTGGCGTGAAATGTATTAGAAATACCAAAAAAAAGCGTACATTAAACATTTAAACTGAATATATTGTTTTTGCACACCATACACTTTGGTAATGAAGTTTGCGCGTATTGCTGAACAAAATGGCGTCTTGACAGTCCTATTCTTATTTGGTACGCATAGTACAGTATTATTAACCGTTATGCCTCGTTTACCGACCTCAACCTAGGCTCCGTGTCCAACCGCGCCAGCACATATCTCTGTACGTCGGCGGACACGTGAGCTCGCTGCAACTCGTCCAGTGTGATCTTCCTGAACCCTGGGGACAAACGAATTAAATAAATAAATACACCCAACAGTCACACACATAATCCTGACCCTACAGTAAGATACGAGTCTTGTGTCGTGGGTATCGGGAACTACGAGAGACTTTCGGTCTCACAACACCCACACCCCGAGACAAATATTTATGGATCACACAAACATTTGTCTCGGCGCGGGGATCGAACCCGCGGCCTCTCGCTTCACAACCGGCTACTCGCCCGCTGCGCCACGGAGGCTGTCGAATTGCACTCAATATACAATTGTTAAGTTTTGCTTCTATCCGCGTGAACATATTAATGGCACAATATCCTATGCCATAAACCAGGTGTATGTGTGTGCTAAATTTTAAACAAATTTGTTCATATAAAATCACAAACATCCAAATTCACAAACATCCAAACTGCCAATTAACCAAAGTGACAAACATCCAAACTGTCAAATAACCAATCTGACAAACATCCAAACTCACTAACAAACATTCGAACTCACAAACGTCCTAACTGACAAATATCCAAACTACCAAATAACCAAACTGATAAACATCCAAACTGGCAAATAAACAAACTGACAAGCATTCAAACTCACTAACAAACATTCAAACTCACAAACATCCAAACTTACAAATATCCAAACTACCAAATAACCAAACTGGCAAATAAACAAACTAACAAACATCCAAACTCACTAAGAAACAAACTCACAAACATCCAAATTCACTAACATCCAAACTGCCAATTAACCAAACTGACAAACATCCAAATATTCAAATTTATAAAATGTAAAATTTACCCAAGGCCATTGACGACAAGCTTTGATCATTTATGTTGCCGAAATAACTATTAAATTCCACGACCAGTCACAAACAGTGTATAACAATAAAAAAAACGCCCAATACCTGTGAACATCTTCGTGAGCGGTCTGGAGTGCTTCCTCGCCGTGCAGACCAGTAACAACCACTGCGGGAACAGGTGCTGGTGACGGGACAGTAACGCAGCCACCGTTCGAGAGCCTTCTGTGCCGTCACGCTCTTCTGACGTCACTCCTGTGGGTATGAGGGAGGTGTTGTGTGACCATTACTACAAGGTGGTAGGTCCCTCGTATGCGAGAGGCCGTCTGGGTTGGTGCCACCGCTTTGTCAAGCAACAATGTGTAATCACTGTTGTGGTTCGGTTTGAAGGACATTGAAGCCAGTGAAATTACTGAGCGTTATGTGGCTAACATCAGGGTGACTAGCGCAGTTCATTGCCATGCAGTGCTTTGTAATACAAAGATCTCTATGGTGTTGCTTCGGTTTATGGGCAGGCGTGGCGCTTACCATCAGGCGAGCGACTTGCTCGTCTCGTCATTCAATCAATTAATACATCTTAATCTTATGTCTCATCGACATCTGAAATACCAAGCGCAATGCAGTGCAGTTTTTAATGCATTCGGGATCGGATTGATATTGTTTATAGGCAGACGAGCGTTCTGCTCGTCGTATTTAAATAATAACTTACCACCCGAAGCTCCCTCATCAATAGCGTCCACTAGCAGAAACAGACATTGTTTCGGAGGGTCTATCTCCAGTAGAGGGAAGAGAAGGGCCTGCTTGAAGCACTCGTCCGGGTTCTTCTCAAGGTTTTGGGGTAGTAGGGCCTGTGGAGCAAAACTTATTATAAGAAAAAAAAGAAAACATTTTTGCTTTTTTTTTGCTGGTGGGAAGATACTTGTATCCGACCGGATAGCGACCACCGTACACTGGTGCTAAAACCTGCCATAGTGGCCTACGTTGTGTGGGTCGCGTTACAGGGTCAGCCAGTGTATATCCGGTTCTCCCCAGGGGACTTACCACCTGATCCTAACCTTTTTCCCATCCCTTCTTCCTTCCCCTCCCCCTTGGTCCTTTGGCAGGCCGGCATGATCTTGCCGACCTACGATGGACACATTGTTTATCGTTGGTCGACACTATTCTCGGATTGCGCTACACTTACCATCAGGTGTAGCGTAGTCACTTTGCCGAGCCAGGATAAAAAAAAAATACGGGTTGCACTCCGGGAGTGCCGACAGAAGTGAAAACTTACCAAACAAGATGCGGGAATACAAAATTACGGCAACATGTCCACTCGACATGATATAAGTACATTCTACTCTCTTCACGTTTATGCGAGCCTGGTACTTTTTTACGGCAACATGTTTTAAATAAGAAAAAACCTAAAAACTTTTTCTTTGTCCAAATCGTCATTTGTTTATTAATTACGGCTACTCGCCATGAAAAAAGGGCATTCTATTCTCTTCGCGTTTATGCGAACCTGGTACTTTTTACGGCAACATGTTCCAAATAAGAAAAAACCTAAAAAGTTTTTCTTTGTCCAAATCGTCATTTGTTTATTAATTACGACTATTCGCCATGAAAAACTGACATTCTACTCTCTTCGCGTTTATGCGAGCCTGGTACTTTTTACGGCAACATGTTCCAAATTATAAAATAAGTAAAATGTATTCCTTTATCGATCTAATCGATATAAATACCTAACCTAATAATATAAATACCTAACCCAATAATATAAATACCTAACCCAATAATATCAATACCTAACCTAATAATATAAATACCTGTTGTATCTCCGGCTCAGTCAACAATTTGTCATAATAAGCATTCGCAATCAACGTCCTCGGACTGACTGGCAAGCTCGGAATGGGCGGGGGCACATCTTCCGCTTCTCTCTTCTTGTCCAAAAGCGCTTCCAAATCGGCCACATTTTCTTCGGCCTTCGGCTTCAACACATTCTGATATTCGGGCAACTCTTCGGCCTCGGCTTTCGGCGAAGCAGATCTCTCCTTGTCCCTATCGCCTTTACGCGGTGAATTCTCGTTCGATCGCAACTCGCTCTTGTTGGGGTATCGGAAATTCGCGACGGGTATTCTGGATTTCGGCGGACTGCTTTCGACCTTCGGCCTTTCGCTCTCGCTGGCGCTGGCGCTGTCGTTCTTCTGTTCGGTCGAGAGGCTTTTTTGGAGTACGTGAGGCTTTTTCTCCGTCAAAGGCTCTGAGCTTTGACGCAAAAGCCGTGAGTTCCTCAACTCTTTCGACTGCCGCTGCGATATGTTGCGCAGGAACAGGTTTTCGTGATTCTCGTAAAGCCGAAAGTCGGAATCTTTGTCGTCCGACACGAACGGGTTCGTCTGTTTCGAGTTGTTTCGGGGCAAGATTTCCGGCAACTGTGAGTGGAATTGAAAATAAATTAATGAACATACGCACTCACGTCTATAAGGGGCCATCCATAAATTACGTCACACGTTAAGAGGGAAGGGAGGGGGTCGGCGAAGTGTGACATTATGTGACAAGGGGTGGGGAGAGGTGCCAAATTTTGTGACATCAAATTTTTCAAAATATAATATGTTGATTTTATTGAAAAAGAATTTAAATGGAAATAAAACTAATATCGAAACACTGCTGTTTTAATTTCATAAATTTCTAAAAGTAAAATTGCAAAATATGTGACATCACACTAGGTAGGGGTGGGGTCTCACAAATGTGACCAGCTGTGACAAGGACGGGGGAGGGGTCAAAAAATCATGAAATTCGTGTGACGTAATTTATGGATGGCCCCTAATCTCCGAAGGGTTAGGCAGCGGTGTAACCTTGCTGGTGGTAGGATATTCATATCCGCCCGGATAGCGACCACCGTACACATGGTGTCAAAACCTGCCATAGTGATCCACACACCTTGCGTGGATCGCGTTCCAGGATCAGCCAGTGTATATCCGGTTCTCCCGAGGGGCTTGCGACATGACTCATTCAAGTTTATGCACAACAACACTAAAGATCATCACATGATCAAATGCATAGTTTACGATTCTATAAAGGACATACAGAAAAATATTCATTTATATATATACAGGGTTACTTTTAAAAAACCAACAACCTCGCAGGACTAGATAGCTAACCCCATATGGAACAACTTTTGTTCTACGACTTTTGATAATTTGTTAGATTTTATTTCCATAAAAAATAAGTATTTATTTAATTTCCGGCTTGAATGTTTATAACTCTACGCGCATCGCAAAGATTACGTAAACAAACCCCTGCGAAGCGTAAGGAAGGGGGTGCAGCCCTAACGCCTTTGAAATAGACCCATTTATCTAGCCGCCAGTTGTCTGTTATTCAACCATTTTTTTCATGTATTGAGTTCGAACTCGTATAACGTTGTTCCTTATGGAGTTAGTTATCTAGTCCTGCGAGGTTTTTGGTGTTTTAAAAGTAACCCTGTACAGAAGAAGAAGATAGATGTGGCACTAACATCGTGTACTCTAGTGAGCGCTGCATCTTGCATGTCTATGTAATTGTCGCACTCGTGTATCCGTTCAATGGTCCTGCGTCGGGCACTGCGACCGCTCTCACCACCTTCCTCTTCATCGGTACGCTGGTCTGCAAACACAAAACGGATTGTTTTTATCCTGGCTCGGCAGAGTGACTACGCTACACCTGATGGTAAGTGTAGCGCAATCCAAGAATAATGACCAACGATAAACAATGTGTCCATCGTAGGTCGGCAAGATCATGCCGGCCTGCCAAAGGGCCAAGGAGAAGGGAAAGGAAAAGGGATTGGAAAAGGATTAGGATCCGGGGGCAAGCCCCCTGGGGAGAACCGGATATACACTGGCTGACCCTGGAACGCAACCCACACAAGGTGGGCCACTATGGCAGGTTTTAGCACCAGTGTACGGTGGTCGCTATCCAGTCGGATACAAGTATCCTCCCACCAGCCAGATATATAAACCACTAGCAGCGATAGCTCAGCGGGGAGTGGTATGGACTGTCGAGACGAAATTCGCAGGTTCGAAACCTGCCCCAAGGGCATACGCCACTGACTTTTATAAGTTACGTGTATATTAATTGTTAATTATCGCTTGTTTTAACGGTGAAGGAAACATCGTGAGGAAACCTGCATACCTGAGAACTCGATAAGATTTTTCGAAGGTATGTGAAGTCTGCCAACCCGCATTAGGCCAGCGTGGTGGACTAAGGCCTAATCCCTCTCATTCAGTAGAGGAGGCCCGTGCCCAGCAGTGGGATATATATAATACAGGGCTAATAAAAAAAACACTAGCCGCGTATACACGTCCCACTGCTGGACATGTGTCGCCTCTACTGAATGAGAGGGGTTAATCCACCACGCTGGGCTAATGCGGGTTTGTGAATACAATATAGTTTAAATATTAACTAAATTTTGCTCGCATCTTCGCCCGTATGAAGTTAATTGAATGCAAAAGTAAAATGAAATATCTTTCGTAAGAGCTACGAAGGTTTTTGTTTTAATTACACAGACCAGAAAACGAACAAATAATAGTAGATGAAAAAAATTAAATAATAAAAAACAAAAAAAAAAATGGGTGCGTGTACTTATGTACGCTCGTGAGAAGTTATACTTCTTTGGCATCATTAAATAACCAATAATAAGTATTTAACATTAATAATTTAATAATATTTAGTGTTAATTATATTAAATAAAAGTATTTTAATTTATATCAATAAATAATACATACGGATAGTTAACCTCAATTATATTGGAGCACTTGAAAAAGTATATAAGCACAATTTTTTTCACTAATATTCACAAATAGTAAGTAATATCAATCAAAATATTCAATTTAAATCACTACTGAATATAATTTATTAGCACATATATAATTCGCACTTGTATGAAACTCAAACACGTGATGTATAAACTAGAGACATGTTGATAAATATTATAAATATGAAAACAGTGATCAGAGGTGACGAGCGTACCAACATGCGCGACTAATATCGAGGTTCAATTCCTATTTTGTTGGTAGCTTTTTTTTCGAGACTTAATGAGCGGTTAAGCAGACGGCTTCATACTGTTAATTTTGTGTCACAGGTGCGCGCGCATCTTAAAATTTCACTCTCATCATTTTTTCATAACGCGCCTAAAGAAGTATAACTTCAAAAAAAAAAACAGTCAAAATCGGTCCAAAAATGAGCCCGCAATTATGATTTTAAATATTGGTATGAGCAAAAGTGGGCGCGTAGTGGGGACATCTCACTATCTCGCTCGCACGCGTGCACTATAATGGCCATTTTACACAGTGACGTCAATATTTGCGTCGTCTGTTATATGAAAAGTGCCCACTCCATCACATGTGAATCGCCATACCAGGCACAAATAATAATAAATAAATAAATGACACCTAACAGTCACACACATAGTCCTGACCCCACAGTAAGATACGAGTCTTGTGTCGTGGGTATCAGGAACTACGAGAGACTTTCGGTCTCACAACTCCCAGACCCCGAAACAAATATTTGTGGATCACACAAATATTTGTTTCGGTGCGGGGATCGAACCCGCGGCCTCTCGCTTGACAGCCGGCTACTCGCCCGACAAGCCACGGAGGCTGTCAATTGTCTATTTATTAAAATATTTAACAAAATCTAGTGAACTACTCTATTGAACGATTTATGATATGACTTTACCTTCACTATCAGCCAGCAAGGGTTTGGAGCTGTCTTCACCATCATCACCGCCAAGTTCCCGGAAACGGGTCACCAGGCGTTCCTCGTCAGAATTGTTCCTGTAAACAAAATATTACGATATATCATCATCATCATCATCAGCCACAAGACGTCCACTGCTGAACATAGGCCTCCCCCAAAGATTTCCAGACCGACCTGTTGGAAGCGGCCTGCATCCAGCGACTTCCTGCGATATATTCAGGGTTAATTTTAAAACACCAACAACCTCGCAGGACTAGATAGCTAACCCCATAAGGAACAACTTTTGTTCTACGAGTTCGGACATAACTCAATACATGAAAAAACAAATGATTGGATGACAGATGACTGGCGGCTAGATAAATGGGTCAAGTTTAAACGCGCTAGCGCTGCACCCCCTTTAAAAATACTAGTGTTGCACTCCGGGAGTGCCGGCAGAAGTGAAAACTTGAACATTAACGTTGTGCATTTTTGAATATTATGGAATGGTTAGGGAATAATTTCGAACGAATTGTTTTATTTATCTGTATAAAAGTACTACCATTTATGTGATTAAATACAATATTAATTTATTGCGCTATCGTACACAAAAATGACAATTTATATTACATAAAAAATTTAACACTCCGTCTTACGAATTTTCGATCAGGTCACGTGTCCTGACGCGAGTTTAACATTTTATACCCATCCCAAGAAAAGTGCTCAACGCCGCTAAAGAAGTTTTCATTTCACAAAAAATATGATACACTAGCTTTTGCACGCGGCTCCACCCGCGTGAACGTTTAAAATTGTCAAAGTTTCATACAAACTTTCATCCCCTATTTTATCACCTTGGGGGTAAAATTTATCAATATACTTTCTTAGCGGATGCCTACGTCATAACATCTACCTGCATGCCACTTTTCAGCCCGATCGCTCCAGTGGTTTGGGCTGTGCGTTGATAGATCACTATGTCAGTCAGTCACCTTTGAGTTTTATATATTTACTAGCTTTTGTTCGCGGCTCCGCCCGACTGACTTGCACCCCCTTTTTCATCTTATTAAATCAAATTTCCAAAATTCCTGAAACACGTATTTATTTGTTTTACGTCAATAACCGAAATGCTAAATTTTGTTTATGTAACTTTCAAAATGACGGACTTTCATACATATTATCATCCCCTATTTTGACCCCTTAGGGGTGGAATTTTCTAAAATCCTTTCTTAGTGGGTGCCTACATAACAAAATGAATATGCAGTCCGAACTTCATGCTTGTAGCCTTGATAGTTTGCGCTCGGCGATGATGAATCAGTCAGTCAGTCAGGACATGTTATTTTATAAGTATAGACTTCCATACCTATGTCCATTTCCAGGCGTGTCACAGTCATCGGTGTCACGTTCTGTCTTCGGCAGCGGACGGCGTGACGAGTGACTCAGGATCTGCATCGCGAGTGAACGGATCAGCTCGCCGGGACGGAGGCTGCTTTCGGAGTTGCTCTGGGAAGAAAAATATATTTTTAATATAATTAACACTAAATATTATTAAATTATTAATGTTAAATACTTATTATTGGTTATTTAATGATGCCAAAGAAGTATAACTTCTCACGCGCGTACATAAGTACACGCACCCATTTTTTTTTTTTATAGCATAGGCCGGCAAACGAGCAAGTGGGTCACCTGATGGTAAGTGTATGTATGTATGTATATTTTTTATAGCATAGGCCGGCAAACGAGCAAGTGGATCACCTGATGGTAAGTGATATCCACCTCCCATGCAACACTAGAAGAATCATGGGCGCGTTGCCGCCCTTAAAGGGAAGGGATAATTAAGGGATTGGGAAGGGGAGGGGATTTGGGCTCCCGGATACCTCACTCACCGTACGAAACGCAGCAGCAAGCCGCTACTTTAAGTCGGTTTTCTGTGAAACATTGGTAACGACCCGGTGGAGCCGGCCCATTCATGTTGTAGACAAAACTGTCTACACTCCATTCATAATAAAACAAATATCATATTAAGCCTCACGCATTAATAACCAAGGATAACCGTAAGGCCGGTAAAACCCAACATAACCTTCCACCTCCCCCCGGTGGGGCGGTAGCAATAACCAGCTTCCCCGCGACAAAAAAAAGGATAACCCAGTATCCCACGTCCATTACCTGTAGAAAGTGCCTCGCCAGCAGTCTACGATTCAGCGCCCTCTGTTGCCGCGCCTGTGGACCCTGGCCAGGTTCACTCAACTCCTGACAGAGGGCGGTCTTACCACTGCCAGCGTCACCTAGGAAACAAACATTACTAATTTGTAACATGGAATCATCAGTTATCATCTGATTGGGTCATAATAGACATTACGTCGATGAAGTACCAATACCTCCTAACTGACAATTTAGTCCAAAATTACTTTTTTATTACAATAGACGTAAACATAAACCACATCGTAGTAACGAATAAAAAAGTAATGTATTGGAAACTATTTTACTATCAATAGTTGATCAAAACAAATAAAATCTTATTTTAAACAGTTTTTGTAAAATAAAACCTTATTTTAAACAGTCTGGTGTAAAATTAGATTCTCAACACTTAGGAGGTATCGGTACTTCATCGACGATTAGTAGTAGTAACAAGGCGGTAGGTCCCTCGTATGCGAGAGGCCGTCTGGGTTGGTACAACCACGCCGTCTATTTCTGCGGCCAAGCAATACGTGTGTAAGCACTGTTGTGTTTCGGTTTGAAGGATTTTGAAGCCAGTGAAATTACTGGACCTTATGAGACTTAACATCGTATCTCTCGGGGTGACGAGCGCAGTTCAGTGCCATGCAGTGCTTTGTAATTCAAAGTTCTGTGTGGTGTTGCGTCTGTTTATGGGCAGGCGTGACGCTTCCCATCAGGCGAGCGCCTTGCTAGTCTCGTCATTCTATCAAATATAAAAAAACTAAGGGTCTAATCAGTGATAGCTCAGCGGGGAGTGGTATGGACTGTCGAGACGAAAGTCGCAGGTTCGAAACCAGCCCCAAGAGCATACACCACTGACTTTTCTAAGTTACATGTATATTAATTGTTAATTATCGCATGCTTTAACGCTGAAGGAAACATCGTGAGGAAACCTGCATACCTGAGAACTCGATGAGATTTTTCGAAGGTATGTGAAGTCTGCCAACCCGCATTAGGCCAGCGTGGTGGACTAAGGCCTAATCCCTCTCGTTCAGTATAGGAGGCCCATGCCCAGCAGTGGCACGTATATAATACAGGGCTAGTAAAGAAACTAAGGGTCTAATACAGAGTTCCCCAAACTTTTTTGTGTCGTAGCCCCCTTGCCATATTTTTCCGTGTTGGGTAGACCCCCTACTTACCTGATATTGATTTCCTGTAAATTTCTAACTGTAGTGAAGTTTAGTGTTAAAAACTTAAAGTAAAAACACATGTTAATTTATACATTTGTTAATTGAATTTAAAATAAAACTACTCAAAATAAAATAGTTCATAGGTAGGTACTTTTATAAATAATGTATATGTTTTGATATTATAAGATAGTATGATGTAAGTAAATAGGTACTATCAGTGTATGTGTTGAGATCCACTATCGTGGACCCCATTTTCATTTCATGGACCCCCAAATTTTTTTTCGCTGATGTAGACCCCTTACAGATTGTCATAGACCCCCAGGGGTCGATATAGACCACTTTGGGAATCACTGGTCTAATACAAGCCTCACCCAATATAAGCGCCCCGCAAGTCTTGCTGACCGGCCGCTGTTCGAGGCAGTGTGCGATCTTCTGGAACGCCCACTCGCGACAGAAGAACCTCCGCTTGTCAGTGGACACGGCCTCCGTCACCTTGTGAGATGATGAGGATTTGTGCACCGGGCGAGATTCCTTGTCGCGTGACGCTATCGGACTTAACGGGGTGCCTGGGAACAACATTGTTGAGTCAATATATAAATAAACATAAAACAATATCTTCACCTCTTTGGAGAGGGAAGAAGCAAATCGAGGGGCCTGCGACAGGACAGGCGGATGACCGATGCAGGCACAATAATACAAGAATGTACCCCTGTACCCGCTCCAACCAACCGACCTTAAAGGGAAGGGATAATTAAGGGATAGGGATTCGGAAAAGGGGGCGGGGGGATTTGGGCCTCCGGATATCTCACTCACCGTACGAAACGCAGCAGCAAGCCGCTACTTTACGTCGGTTTTATGTGAGACAGTGATATCGACCCGGTCGGGCCAGCCATGTCAGTCATGTCGCAAGCCCCTCGGGAGAACCGGCATTACACTGGCTGACCCTGGAGCGCGACCCATACAAGGTGGGTCACTATGGCAGGTTTTAACACCAGTGTACGGTGGTCGCTATCCGGTCGGATACCAGTATCCTCCCACCAGCAATTCTAACTTCTGCAAACTCACCATCAAAATCAAAATTATCTCTGTCTCTATCTCTATCCCTGTCCCTGTCTCGCTCGCGGCGTTGCTCCCTGCCGTCCCTGTCGGGGAAGCCGCGATGCCTGTCTGTGGGCGTGCGGTCGTGGCCGCGAGATGTCGCCACCGCATCGTTGAGCGGTAGGGATCTGTAATTAAATGTTCAATTATTAATTAACATGTATTTTATTTTTATGGTTTTTTTTATGGTACAGGCCGGCAAACGAGCAAGTGGGTCACCTGATGGTAAGTGATCTCCACCGTCCATGTAAGCCCACCATCAGAAGAATCATGGGCGCGTTGCCGGCCATAAAGGATTGGGATAATTAGGAATAGGGAAGGGGAGGGGATCTGGGCTTCCGGATATCTCACTCACCGTACGAAACGCAGCAGCAAGCCGCTACTTTACGTCGGTTTTCTGTGAGACAGTGGTAATGACCCGGTCGAGCCAGCCCATTCATGCTGTAGACAAAACTGTCTACAGCGTGGCTCTACCACTCAAGTATTTTATGTAGAAAGGTTCTGGAATGGAGGCCACGTACTGGCAAGCGCAGCGTTGGACGTCCACCTATAAGGTGGACAGCCGACCTGATAAAGGTCGCAGGAAGTCGCTGGACGCAGGCCGCTTCCAACAGGTCGGTCTGGAAATCTTTGGGGTAGGCCTATGTTCAGCAGTGGACATCCTATGGCTGATGATGATGATGATGTATTTTCAACCCCCGACGTTAGAGGGATGTTGAAGTTTGACCATTTTGTGTGTGTATATTTTTTATAGTAGAGTACTGCAAAGGAGCAAGTGCGGTCGCTTGATGGTAAGTGATCTCCACGGCCCATAAACATCCACAATACATGAAGGATCATTAACGTTTTTTAAGAGTGGTAGAGCCTCGCTGTAGACAGTCTTGTCTACAGCATGAATGGGCCGGCTCGACCGGGTCGTTACCACTGTCTCACAGAAAACCGACGTAAAGGAGCGGCTTGCTGCTGCGTTTCGTACGGTGAGTGAGATATCCGGAGGCCCAAATCCCATATTTCTAATTATCCTTTTCCTTTAAGGTCGACAACGACGATTACTATAGTATTGTAGGCGTACATGGGCGACGGAGATCACTTACCATCAGGTGACCCACTTGCTCGTTTGCCGGTCTATTTTATAAAAAAAATGGGCCTGAAAGTACGTGATTAAGGGATTGAGATTGGGATTAAAAACTACAAATATTTGTGTATCTCTGGGATCGCGGCACCTAAACGAATAGAACGATTTGAATACGGTTCTTTTTATTTGAAAGCCGGTTTAATCGCGATGGTTCTTGCCGTTTATAATTAACGGCGAGGTTTTCGATAAAGTTACTACCCAAAAATTCATACAGTTTTCATACCACTATTTTTACTAACCAACTTAAAAATGAAGGAGGTTGTTAACTCAAGATGTATTATTTTTCTTATATTACGCGATATGAACTCATCACATTATAATTTCAGCAATAATGGGGTAGGAATTAATTTGACGATACCATGGATGCACTAATTGCACCTCTATCTACCCCATCGAGAGTTCATGAGTGCGTGCACACACTGAAACTTTTTTTTTTACTAGCCCTGTATTATATACCTCCCACTGCTGGGCACGGGCCTCCTCTACTGAGTGAGAGGGATTAGGCCTTAGTCCACCGCGCTGGCCTAATGCGGGTTGGCAGACTTCACATACCTTCGAAAATCTTATCGAGTTCTCAGGTATGCAGGTTTCCTCACGATGTTTCCTTCACCGTTAAAGCAAGCGATAATTAACAATTAATATACACGTAACTGAAACTTATTAATATTAAAAATATCGAAAAATAAATTTCGTAACCTGAATCATAAATCTTATCATGAGGTTCACGGCCTACCATAATAAATAATAGCTTATTTAAATATGAACAATTTTAACTCGAATTAAAAATCGAAAAAAAATATAACAAAAAATATATGGACAAAAAAACACCATTTCATCCGAAAAAGAAGAAAACAAATTACCATGCCAAATAATTAAAAAAATATATATTGACAGCGGTGGGATTCGAACCCACGCCCTTTCGGACTGGTGCCTAAAACCAGCGCCTTAGACCGCTCGGCCACGCTGCCTTACGAGTAGTGTGTCAAAATAGGGTATCGTTTAAATTCACTTAATAAACTTACAACACACAACAATACTTTTTATGATTCTACCCTACATGAATAATTAAAAATACAGGGTATATGTAGTTTTCTATTGTATACAAACAGAGACAATTTTCTGTGTAGCTTTCTCTGGCTGACAAATTTTATTATCCAAGATTTAATCAAATTAAATAAGTTTATGCCATTTATGACTTTGTGAAGAAAATGATTCTCCGAATTAAAAAAAAATATGATTTTACGAAGGCAGAATTATAAAAATGACCGTGTTTTAAAACGATTACTGTACCGTGCATGAGTCATTTGGTCACATGAATTAGACAAATGTGTTACATTAATTAAAAGCCGTGGTGGCCCCGAAAACATATAATTTCCATTGCAAACATTTTATCCCGGTCA
This sequence comes from Amorpha juglandis, assembly GCA_949126905.1. Taxonomy (NCBI): domain Eukaryota; kingdom Metazoa; phylum Arthropoda; class Insecta; order Lepidoptera; family Sphingidae; genus Amorpha; species Amorpha juglandis. Next base: position 5,349,493 of record OX421393.1, read on the forward strand.
TGTATGCAAAGTATTCAATAAACTTTTTTTTACTAGCCCTATATTATATACGTACCACTGCTGGGCACGGGCCTCCTCTTCTAAATGAGAGGGATTAGGCCTTAGTCCACCACGCTGGCCTGGGTTGGCAGACTTCACATACCTTCGAAAAATCTTATCGAGTTCTCAGGTATGCAGGTTTCCTCACGATGTTTCCTTCACCGTTAAAGCAATAATTAACAACTAATTAATATACACGTAGCTTAGAAAAGTCAGTGGTGTATGCTCTTGGGGCTGGTTTCGAACCTGCGACTTTCGTCTCGGCAGTTCATACCTCTCCCCGGTAAGCTAATAAACATATCAATAAACTTATTTGTAGAAAAAAAAATACGTGCCAAAAAAAGTCCTCTGCTTTTTCATTGGTTATTTGACGGCCTCAGTGGCTTGTCGGACGAGTAGCCGGCCGTGAAGCGAGAGGCCGCGAAGCGAGAGGCCGCGGGTTAAATATATACACCCAACAGTCACACACATAGCCCTGATCCCACAGTAAGATACGAGTCTTGTGTCGTGGGTATCAGGAACTACGAGAGACTTGCGGTCTCACAACACTCAGACTCCGAAACAAATACTTGTGGACCACACAAACATTTGTATCAGTGCGGGGATCGAACCCACGACTAGCAGCCGGCTGGTTGCCCGTTGCTCCACGGAGAATATCAAAAAATAAAACTTTTTTTTTATTTATTTCATTAAATGACGAGACGAGCAAGGCGCTCGCCTGATGGTAAGCGCAATGCCTGCCCATAAACAGCAGCAACACCACACAGAACTTTGAATTACAAAGCACTGCATGGCACTGAATTGCGCTCGTCACTCAGAGACATAAGATGTTAAGTCTCATAACGCCCAGTAATTTCATTGGCTTCAACGTCCTTCAAACCAAAACACAACAGTGCTTACACACTGTTGCTTGGCGTCAGCAATAGACGGCGCGGTGGTACCAACCCAGACGGCCTCTCGCATACGAGGGACCTTGTCACATTGAAAGCCAATTAATTATTCCAGTACTAAAATTCTAGTAAGCAGCGATAGCTCAGCGGGGAGTGGTATAGACTGTCGAGACGAAAGTCGCAGGTTCGAAACCAGCCCCAAGAGCATACACTAGTGACTTTTCTAAGTTACCTGTATATTAATTGTTAATTATCGCTTGCTTTAACGGTGAAGAAAACATCGTGAGGAAACCTGCATATTTGAGAACTCGGTAAGATTTTTCGAAGGCATGTGAAGTCTGCCAACCCGCATTAGGCCAGCGTGGTGGACTAAGGCCTCTCATTTAGTAGAGGAGGACCGTGCCCAGCAGTGGGACGTATACATACAGGGCTAGTAAAAAAAGGACTCTGAAACTTACCTCAAATTGACCCGATGTTCGGCCTGCCTTACAGCCGAATGGCGATGCTGCTGCTGCCTCATGCTGACCTGGTACTGCCTCAAATACGCCTCGACCTTGCCCTCGCTCGCCTCGTTCCTATTCTGACTCCGGCGCGGCTTTGTCTCGTCGCGCACCTTCTTCTCTTTCCGATCTTTCTCCTTCTCTATCTTTTCCGGATTCATTACAGGAAAGTTACCACCGTTGTTGTAATTCAACGGATCGAAATCGGTTCTGGGTATGTTTTGGCGCGCTTTTTGATTCTTGGATTTGTATTGAGATTTCGGGACCACCTGACTGTATATGGGAATTTGATTCGACATCTTACACTAGACTTTGGCTGATACCTAACAATTTCGCTTTGGTTGTCGCTAATTGACGCTATACTACAGGAACGAAGGGTTTTTTATTTGTTTACTTAGGCCTATTTACGTAGCACACGGTCGTGACGACCCTAGACTATCTCAATACATTTTTAAATGCTATAGCCACGTAGATGGTGGACGATATCTGAAACAAAAGAGAATGCGGTTAAAAAATGGTTAAAAAGCCTCATAATTTCAAATAAGCACTAGACATTATTATAACATAGCGTTATTGTTATATTGGCGACTGAGAATCGACAAGTCCTAGCTTCAATTCCCAGGTCGAGAAATTACAATTTGCATTTTGAGATAAAATTAATTTATACGGATTTTATCGCGGTTTTTTATTAATTTTGATCACGACTTTTCGAAAGCTTTTCAGGGCATTATGAGACTTCAAATCTTGTGTCTCGGCGTGACGAGCACAATTCAGTGCCATGCAGTGCTTTGTAATTCAAAGTTCTGTGTAGTGTTGCTTCTATTTGCCTCATCATTCAATTAATTAAATAAATAAATAAAAACGAGTCAATAGTCAATCTCTACATATAGACAGTTTAGGCATTATTGATCCGATTAAACAACCCTTAAAAATAACCCCAACGGACATTCTACCCTCTTTCGTACTGCACCCTCATAAAACTCACCCCAAAACAATATCTCATCTAGCCGTACATCCAGGAAGGAACTGAGGCCTAACGATGCCTTTTTGTCAGTGACCTGGCCAAGGCATTTCACCCTTTTGAGGCGCAACCATTCAATTCAGTAGGGATGAAAAATTACATTCATAGTAAAACTGCTGAAATTGAGGTAAAATTTAGAGTTTAATGTTTAACGGATTGTAAAAGAATATTTAAGGCGGTATTTTTTTATTTTTATCCTGGCTCGGCAAAGTGACTACGCTACATCTGATGGTAAGTGTAGCGCAATCCAAGAATAGTGTCGACCAACGACAAACAGTGTGTCTATCGTAGGTCGGCAAGATCATGCCGGCCTGCCAAACTGCTTCTTCACACTCCGTTTAAAGAACCCTTTTATTATAAATATAGGTGTTCCGTTTCGTGTTGCTTTTTTTTATGGGCAGGCGTGGCGCTTACCATCAGGCGAGCAACTTGCTCGACTCTTCATTCAATTAAATAAATAAAAAAATTGCGCCATCGAGGCATTGCCAGCCTCCGTGGCACAGCGGGCGAGTAGCCGGCTGTGAAGCGAGAGGCCTCGGGTTGGATCCCCGCACCGAGACAAATGTTTGTGTGATCCACAAATATTTGTTTCGGGGTCTGGGTGTTGTGAGACCGAAAGTCTCTCGTAGTTCCTGATACCCACGACACAAGACTCGTTTCTTACTGTGGGGTCAGGACTATGTATGTGACTGTTGGGTGTATTTATTTTTACTTATTTGATAAACTCGCTCCATGTAACCGACTCTATGCTCAAGATTGCCTTTCAACACTGTGCGCCTAAAAGCGTAGAAATTAATATGAACAAGGAAGTAACTTCATTTGTATAAAAGACCCCCATACTTAAACAAGTCACAAACGATAACCGACTTAAAACAGTCGTATTAAAGTCGAAATCCCCACACACGTCAATATTAATACACGCCTTCCTCCTTATTGTCAATTGGCGGAAGTTTATCACTCAAGTCACAATTTAAAAAAAAAACACTGTCACACTTTTGGAGCCCTTCGAACGTGCTCGCTTGATATGGAGATGCATTTTTTTTTTGACATTAAGTAACTGTAGTTTGCGTGGAAAGAATTTGTATTATAGAATTATCTTTTATTACATAAAAAATTCGTGTCACGTTTGTCCGTGGTGAACTCGTAAACTACTGAAGCGATTTTAATGAAATTCTGCAAACTGTGTGATCCAACTTGAGTGAGAGGATAGTTTATATTTCAATGTATATTTTGTAGTATCGGTTTGAAGGACATTGAAACACAAGAATTTGACAAGCCAGTGAAATAACTGGGCATTATGACACATAACATCTTATGTCACGAGCGCAGTTCAGTGCCATGCAGTGCTTTGTAATCCAAAGTTCTGTGCGGTGTTGCTTCTGTTTATGTGCAGGCGTTGCGCTTACCATCAGGCGAGCGCTCGTCTCGTCAATCAATCAAATAAAACAACTAAGGGCATTCAACTGCTAAAAACACAATGCTGCAACTGTCAATATACATTATTAACATGCACATTTTTTCCCTTCACCAATGATTCACTGGTGAATCAGCCTATAGCCACAGTATTATATACAGTGCTATAGCGCCGCGCTTGGGTATCGTCGAGGCCCCTATGCATATTTGATCGCCGCACCCGTGTAACAGCTGATGTCTGGCCGAATTTCTACATGACATTTCTCGAAGGTGTGTTTTTTGTCGGCATGCCATAATTTTTCTTCTTTTTTATAACATAGGCCGGCAAACTAGCAAAGAGGTTACCTGATGGTAAGTGATCTCCGCGGCCCATGTACGCCCATAATAGTTATAGGCGCGTTGCCGACCTTAAAGATAAAGGATTTTTCTTTATTTAATCGAATGACGAGACGAGCTAAGCGCTCGCCTGATGGTAAGCGCCACGCCTGCCCATAAACAGAAGCAACACCACACAGCACTTTAAATAATAATATAATTAAGGGATTGGAAATATGTGACCAGTGTCCTAGCCATCTGGACCACTTTGGTCACTAAGTAATTAGACGAACGACCAGCTCGTTTCGTCATTAAGCCAATAAAAAAACAGACGCTGCGTCTCATCTTACTAATATTATAAACGCGAAAGTTTGTAACTATGGATGCATGTTTGTTACTCTTTCACGTAAAAACTACTGGATGGATTTTAATGAAACTTTACAATAATATAGCTTATACATCAGAATAAGACATAGGCTACTTTTTATCCCGGAAAAAGCAGATCACGCGGGCGGAACCGCGAGCAAAAGCGAGTAAGTTATAGTTTAACGCGATCCTTAAAATTGTTTGTGAATACGCCATTACTGCGCGGGGGACATAACACATGGCACTTAAATATAATAATGGGTTTAATTAGCGGTACATATGTGTTTGTCACTTGTCACCACTCACAACTGAATTGAATGCCACCCGAAAAAATAACAGACGAAGTCAGAAAGAAAAACAATGTATTAGTCACAGACGAAAATAATTTTTACATTAAAACCATTGATGGTTTTGGCATGCATATTTCGGCACCGAGCAGTGAAGCTCGGCAAGTCTCTGATAATGAGAATCTGGCTTTATCTCGCAACGAAAATAATCAAATAGAAAGATAGGAAGGAGTTAGAAATATACGCTAAAGAACACCGATTCCTACCTAGGATGATTCGCGAGGCTATTGAAATTAAAAAACATCCAAATTTCAATAGAGAAGATGGTTGGAAGCTAGCACAAGCCTGGGATCCGGTTATACATTTAATTAAATCGGAACCCAAAAAACCAATTGCCAGACCTCAAGACACTGTGAGCTCTTTCTGCGTAGATCGGACCAAACATTAAATAATATTAATAATTGTAAACTGAAGGTAGACACTGTAACATTAACTTTTCTGGACAACCTACACCTCAGTCCACCCCGTGACCACGAAGGCTGAAAAGCTTTCGAAACGTCGCGTCGGGACCATAATTAAAATAAAAAACCGCGATAAAATCCGTTTAAATTAGTTTTATTTCAACGGAAGACAAAATAATGAATAAACACACCCAACAGTCAAGTCTAATGTAAAAAAAATGCCCAAAATAGCTTAAAAATAATACTGGTCACATATTTTAAAAATAAAAAAGGTTATGGAATAAAAAAATAAACTGGAAGATCCAACAATACTGAAACGGTTGGTATAAATAGAAAAAACGTATTCCAAATTTGAAAAGAGCTCTTTCATTATGGACGGGCGCGCGCGCTCATTTCCCGCGCTTTTGACTTTTTATTTCAATTTACCATGACGTTATAACCCTATTAAATTGTGTAGGCACATTTAGTTGGACGGGTTATGAACAATGCAATTTAAACCTTGTATGGTCGGTTTGACGTCACACATGCTTTCTACGGTTTGTTAGGCGGAAACATCCTACCTAGTGATACAATTATGATCTTATTTTGAATAAAATAAGGTTCATTTTCAATGGAATAACAACTTTGTTTGGTTATTAATTTTTGCTGCAAGTTGCACACACAGGTTAGCTTCGAAAAAAATACCTGACATAGACCTTTTGCTGGTAGTAGGATATTCATATCCGGCCGGATAGCGACCACCGTACACATGGTTTTAAAACCTGCAACAGTAATCCACACACCTTGTGTGGATCGCGTTCCAGGAGCAGCCAGTGTATATCCGATTTTCCCGAGGGTCTTGCGACATGGCCTGATGGTTGGTTGGGGCGGGTATAAGGGTACATCGTCTTTGCTATAAAAAAAACTAGAGAGCAATATTTGGTATTTGGGCCTCCGGATATCTCACTCACCGAACGAAACGCAGCAACAAACCGCTACTTTACGTCAGTTTTCTGTGAGGCAGTAGAAACGATCTGGTCGAGCCGGCCCAATCATGCTGTAGACAAAACTGTCTACAGCTTGGCTTCTACCGCTCACAAAATTAGATTCACATAAGATTAATATTTACATATTATATTTTACTTAACTTACATCTTATTGTTAAATTTAATACAATCTATTGTTTTTTTTCCTCTCTTATTTTACTACGAAGCTGTGTATCTTGAATGCTGTATATAGTAGTAAATAGACGCCAGATTTATATCATGTCTTCTATGAGTGTCTTCTTTGAGTGGTAGAGCCACGTTGTAGACAGTTTTGTCTACGGCATGAATAGGCTGGCTCGACCGGGTCGTTTCGACTATCTCACAGAAAACCTACGTAAAGTAGCGGCTTGCTGCTGCGTTTCGTACGGTGAGTGAGATATCCGGAAGCCCAAATCCCTTCCCCTTCCCTATCCCTAATTATCCCTTAACTTTAAGGTCGGCAACGCGCCCATGATTCTTCTGGTGGTGGGCGTACATGGGCGGTGGAGATCACTTACCATCAGGTGACACACTTGCTCGTTAGCCGACCTAAGCTAAAAAAAAAGTGTAACTTTATGTAAAATGTAGTCTGTTGTCTGTAACTGTACCAGTAAATAAATATCAAGTTAAATACCGTAATGAACAGTAAGATTTTTAGCATAATATTCCTACCGGAGCTATAAAAAGTGTGTTACTATTTTAATCCACGGTTTGATGGTAAATTTAATAGCATCGGACACCATTATTTATAATACAAAAGATAGAACATGTGATGTAACATGCACACGTGTTAGCTATTGAGACAACGGACGCGCACATAATGTGGATACTTATGGTAGCCAGTTCAAATACGCGATGCGTGTTATATTATGACAGCCTCCGTGGCGCAGCGGGCGAGTAGCCGGCCGTGAAGCGAGAGGCCGCGGGTTCGATCCCCGCACCAATGTTTGTGTGATCCACAAATATTTGTTTCGGGGTCTGGGTGTTGTGAGACCGAAAGTCTCTCGTAGTTCCTGATACTCACGACACAACACTCGTATCTTACTGTGGGGACTACAGGACTATGTGTGTGACTGTTGTAAAAAAAAAGTGATAAGTCAATGGTGGTATTTATTTCGTCCATTCGGACTGACGAAGGCAACAGACATACTGCCAAAGCAAAAAAATCAAATACAGCTTTCTCTAACTGTATTTTCTTTTCAAAAAGGCAAAGGAATCATAGTTCACACAGTCTGCTTTTATATGTAAATTGAAGTAATTTATTGGCATACAACAAGACACCCGCCCACCCCTTTCCGATTCCACACGACCTCAACCCACAAGACAGATCTAGTATCAATCAATAACCATCGCAGAGCGAATGAAACTTTAACAATCACCTAGGCCTTGACCTTATCAACCATTGAAACTACAGCTTCATGGTTATCTCCATATCATGGCATATATACATTTCTGTAATTATTAAAATGTCTAATCTCATTCGCCCGGATAGCGACCACCGTTCACATGGTGTTAAGACCTGCCATAGTGACCCACCTTATGTGGGTCGCGTTCCAGGATCAGCCAGTGTATATCCGGTTCTCCCTCTCTCCTCTCCTTATGGTGCTGCCACACCGGTGTTAGAAAATGTTATATAACATTTTATAACACCGGTGTGGCAGCATCATTTAGTAAACATTTCTTAACAATTTGTAACATTTTGTAACATTTCTTAACATTTTATAACCGCAGGCGGCGGTACTTTTGAGAGCGGCGCCGTCAAAGAAGCCGTCAAAGAAGAATGTTCAGAAATGTTAGAAAATGTTAAGAAATGTTATAAAATGTTAAGAAATGTTATAAAATGTTAGATTTAATGTTAGAAAATGTTTGTAAACATTTTATAACATCGGTGTGGCAGCACCATTACCTATCAGTGGAAACATGTGATAATTGTATAGTTTTTGCTTGTTCGGTTTTGCTTTCTGTAACACTGTATGTTCCCTTAAAATAAATAAATAAATTAATGTTGTGCATTTTTTAATATTTCGCAATGGTTAGGGAATAATTTCGAACGAATTGCTTTATTTATCAGTATAAAAGTACTATCATTTATGTGGTTAAATACAATATTCATTTATTACGTTATCATACACAAAAATGACAATTTATATTACATAAAAAATTTAAAACTTCAGAACTATTTCGTCTCCTACGCCGCGCCGGCGGTCTACTCTCCCTACGTCTTCCGAATTTTCGATCAGGTCACGTGTTTAACCTTTTTTTTTACCCGTCCCAAGAAAAGTGCTCAACGCCGCTAAAGTTATCACTTAAAAAAATCTAAGTTCTTGCTTCTGTGTATGGGCAGGCGTGGCGCTTACCATCAGGCGAGTGCCTTGCTCCTCTCGTCATTCAATAAAAAAAAGGCTCCTCATTCGCTTCGGCCTATGATGTTGGTAGCACATTTAAACTTCGTATTGTAGCAAGATTTTTCGAAGGTATGTGAAGTCTGCCAACCCTCATTAGGCCAGCGTGGTGGACTAAGGTCTAACCCCCCCTCATTCAGTAGAGGAGGCCCGTGCCCAGTAGTGGGACGTATACAGGGTTATTTTTAAAACACCAGCAACCTCGCAGGGGTAGATTCCTAAGGTTATAAGCTACTACTTTTGTTCTACGACTTTTGATAATTTGTTAGATTTTATTTTCATACAAAAATAAGTATTCATTTAATTTCCGTCTTGAATGTTACAACGCGCATCGCAGATTACGTAAACAAACACGCGAAGCGTGGGGAACCAGGCTAGCGCCTTTGACCTTGACCGCTGAGCAGCTGAGCGCCGCCATTGATGTCGTGCGCTCACGCCGCGCCGCGCCGCAGTCTACGAAGAAAAGCACTACACAACTTGCAAAACCTTTTTTTTTGAAATATATTGAGTTATATCCAAACTAGTAGAACAAAATGTAATGGATTCCAAATATCTGAATAAATAAATTGAATTGAATTGAAAAAGTTGTTCCTTATGGGGTCAGCTATCTGGTGCTGCGAGGTTGCTGGTGTTTTAAAATTAACCCTGTATACAGGGCTAGTAAAAAAAAATTGTAGCAATATTACTAAACCACGATTATTCTCTCTAACATAAAATGTTCCCACCCTGTCATAACAATAAATAATAGCTTAGGTACTCGACAGCCTCCCACCCTCACCCCAACCCCTATATTACGCAACATGGACCTTGAGACAAAACGCTGAAAGGAAGCTATTCATTTCATTTTATTTAAGTAGACAATTTTTTTTGTCGAGACAAAATAAATAAAGTCTCTTCTCTGTCTTGGGTATCAGAAACTACGACGGCCTTTTTTTATTTTATTGAATTTCGAGACGAGCAAGGCACTCGCCTGATGGTAAGCGCCACGCCTACCCATAAACAGAAGCAACACCACACTGAACTTCGAATTAAAAAGCACTGCATTGCACTGAACTGCGCTCGTCACCCCGAGACATTGCTTACACACAACAGTGCTTACACTTGGCGGCAGAAATAGACGGCGCGGTGGTACCAACCCAGACGGCCTCTCGCGTACGAGGGACCTACCACCTTGACTTGCGGCCCCACAACACATTTGCATCGGTGCGGGAATAGAACCCGCAGCCTCTCGCTTCGCAGCTGACTACTCGCCCACTGCGCCACGGAGGCTGTATACATACCATGGCATAGCCACAGCGCGCTCTTTCAAACCCCGAAATTAAGTACCTAATCTTTACATAGTATAAAATGTCGCTTCCGCTGTCTGTTCGCTTAGATCTTTTAAACTATCCAACGGATTTGAATGCAGTTTTCGGCAATAGATAGAGTGATTCATGAGGAAGGTTTATATGTATAATACACACATATTATAGTACAGAAAAGCCGAAAAATTAAAACATTTGTAATGTGATGTCGTAACAAACATATTTTTATCCGTGCGAAGCCGGCGCGGGTCGGTAGTTCGATATAAAAAAATCTAGGACACCGAAACAACCCGCAAGTCCGAAAATGCCCGAGTCCTTGGTAAATTCGCAACATCTATGTAGACATCTGAAAGATAAGCTTACCGTCTGTCCCTTTCACTCTCATGGACCCACAATTAAAACGAAAAGGACGGCATTAGCCCAGTTGAATTATTATAAAGCAATATTTGAATTGCGTGCGGGTCAGCAGATAAGCGAAATATTTGTAAATGTAAATATGGTGGTGGAATTTACTCGATTACGTAAATATTTGTGTTATACAACATTTCCCTAGTTTGTCTGGGATTGTTTAGGGTCGAGATTACTGACCGATACTACAGTCTATTCGGTAGGTACGGTCTCTCGTATGTTAGAGTGGTAGAGCCACGCTGTAGTCAGTTTTGTCTACAGCATGAATGGGCTGGCTCGACCGGGTCGTTGCCACTATCTCGATCGATAAACTCATTGTTTGTCGGTGTTCGCTGGTTTTTTGCATCGCACTGTGCTTACCATCAGATGTAGTGCAGTCGCTTTGCCGTGCTCGGATGAAAAAAAATAACGAAACAAGCACGTCGCTCTAGTGATGGTAAAACGGTGCGAGTACTTTTGCCGCACCATTAAGCTGTGGAATAGTTTGCCGGCACACGTGTTCCCTCCTTCCTATAATATGGGGTCCTTTAAACGGAGTGTGAAGAAGCAGTTAGGCAGGCCGACATGATCTTGCCGACCTACGATATACACACTGTTTGTCGTTGGTCGACACTATTCCTTGATTGCGCTACACTTACCATCAGGTGTGGCGTAGTCATTTTGCCGAGCCAGGATAAAAAAAAGAAAAAGCCAGGCGGCATGATCTTGCCGACCAACGATAGACACACTGTTTATCATAGGTCGACACTATTCCTTGCTTGCGCTACACTTACCATCAGGTGTGGCGTAGTCACTGTGCAGAGCCAGAATAAACAAAAAAAGCTACATTACGAACTGACCATAAAAACTGATGCAAAAATCAACGCATCAGAAAAGTAGAACGACCATTGTCGTTAAAGAGAAATCCGACGACCACTTTTTCTTGTTCGGATATCCAATTGCAATTCGAAATGTTATTAGTATTTAATATCTATTGCCCGAATAACATCCGAGGCCGGATTCGAATGCCATATCGGGAAACAGACTTTTTCTAACTAGATTTGTCCGAGATTTAAACACCAAACGACACGAAGTCGGGCAGGCGGCTTCGCGTTAAAACTAAGTCAAATAACCTAAACATAACCTAAAAAGGTATACAAGGTGGTAGGTCCCTCGTATGCGAGAGGACGTCTGGGTTGGTACCACCGCGCCGTCTATTTCTACCACCAAGCAACAGTGTGTGAGCACTGTTGTGTTTCAGTTAGAAGGACATTGACGCCAGTCAAATTACTAGGCATTATGAGACTTAACATGTTATGTCTCGGGGTGACGCAGTTCAGTGCTTTGTAATTCAAAGTTCTGTGTGGTGTTGCTTCTGTTTATGAGCAGGCGTGGTGCTTACCATCAGGCGAGCGCCGAGCTCGTCTTGTCATTAAATCAAATAAAAAAAAACTTGGCGGTTTTTAAATGATACAATAGCCTGACGACCACGGACGCTACCATCAAACCGATATCCGACCTAGATATCGAGTCGAAATGCAACTTGTCTATGTTCAAAGCATTCTCAAAATAAACCAATACGAGTGTACAGGCCGGTATCGATTCAACGAAGTGTCAGTTGAGACGGGTGACGGACTTGGGGAATATTGTCGGGGGCTTTATTCCAATGAAATTATTATTTTATATTAGATTAAATGAGACGAGCAAGGCGCTCGCCTGATGGTATGCGCCTGTCCATAAAGAGATGCAAGAACGCACAGAACTTTGAATTAAAGAGCACTGCATGACACTGAACTGCGCTCGTCACCCCGTTGTTAAGATGTTAAGTCTGATAATGCCCAGTAATTTCACTGGATTCAATGTCCTTCAAACCGACACACAATAGTGCTTACACACTCTTGCTTGCTTGAATGACATTGAAGCCAGTGAAATTATCACGTTCAAAGATTCCGTTACATATCAACATACTAACATACGTCTGAAGCTAATAAAAGCGTGTTAAAAAACAACAAACCCGTAGCATTAAAAGACACAAACATCTATCAATTATATTAGACATGTCCGGACATCCTGTATAATACTTGAAAGAGCCGTCAAACAAGGAAACGACGCTTTTAGCTAAAACTATGTGAACGAGATGTGGCAGAAATCGGGGCATTGTATCTGTGGTACTGCGTTACGTAACAGACGGGCACGGATTAGGAATATTTGTTGGGGGGTTTGACCAAGATTGCAAAATGGAGTTTCTTTTTTAAAATTACAACAACTGGGGCGTTTTAAACGGTGTACAATAACAGTTATGGCTCCGATTAACACTAATAATATTTAAAATTTAATTCAATTGGAGCAGTCGCAGCCTTTCACTTGAAAGCATTTGGGGCTGTCATAAAAGATGTTAAAATAAACAATATCCAGTGAAATTGCATTCAATAATAATAATATGTATTCCTGACCCCACAGTAAGATACAAGTCTTGTGTCGTGGGTATCAGGAACTACGAGAGACTTTCAGTCTCACAACACCCAGACCCCGAAACAAATATTTGTGGATCACACAAATATTTGTCTCGGTGCGGGGATCGAACGCGTCTCGCTTCACAGCCGGCTACTAGCCCGCTGCGCCACGGAGGCTGTCAATGTAACTTAACATCTCATGTCTCGGAGTGACTAGCACAGTTTAGTATCATGCTATACTTTATATATCAAAGTGCTGATTTTTTTCTGTGTGGTAGAGACACTCTGTAGACAGTTTTGTTTACAGCATGAATGGGTCGGCTCGACTTGGTCGTTACTGTCTCAGAGAAAAGCGACGTAAAGTAGCGGCTTACTGATGCGTTTCGTACTGTGAGTGAGATATCCGTGGCCCAAATCGAGGGGGATTACCTTACTTTAATTATACCTCCCCTTTGAAGTCGGCAGCGCACCTTCATTCTTCTAGTATTATATCACTACGCGGTCTATGTTATAATAAACAAAAATTGCTACTGCTTATAGTCAGTCAGTCCGTCAGTCCGAGTTGAGTTAAGTAATCACTTTCACATCACTTCTGTGCGCAATTCCTATTTTGCCAATTTTGTTTTTTATTTATTTACTTACTGATTTATCAGTATGTTTTAAAATATGGTGAATATAATCTAAATATATAAAACTCAAAGGTGACTGACTGACATAGTGACCTATCAACGCACAGCCCAAACCACTGGAGGGATCGGGCTGAAATTTGGCATGCAGGTAGATGTTATGACGTAGGCATCCGCTAAGAAAGGATTTTGATAAATTCTACCCCCAAGGGGATAAAATAGGGGATGAAAGTTTGTATGACTTTATCAATCTTAAACGTTCACGCTGGCGGAGCCGCGAGCAAAAGCTAGTCATTAATATACGTACAATTTCGAACAATGGCTTATGAAAGAATATTCCAAACCCATATCTGCAGATATTTTATGTCTCAAAAGAGAAAAATATCAGTATAACGTAGTCATTGTTATCATACGTATAAATAAGCCCCCACATCACAGCTTTCCAAACCGGCGCCGTATAAATAGACAACAATACACTGTCCGTACACGTATCGAACTGGGACGTGCCGCTTTTAGAAGAAAACTTTAATTGTAGACAAGAAAAGGGAAAGAAAATGGGCCATTGTGGCTGAGCGCGTGTGTTGCGCAACGAAAGGCAGGCGCGCATTCGGGAATTTATTCGGGGACTGTGACGCCCCTTAGAATGATATTTTATACTATCGGTTTTTTATATCCGTGGCGCAGCGGACGAGTAGTCGGCTGTGAAGCGAGAGGCCGCTGGTTCGATCCCCGCACACAGACAAATGTTTGTGTGATCCACAAAGGGTCTGGGCAAGTGTATTTTCTATACAAAATAGGATGCACGACGTGTCGTGTGACGTCACGTTCACCGTTAAAGCAAGCGATAATTAACAATTAATATACACGTAGCTTAGAAAAGTCAGTGGTGTATGCTCTTGGGGCTGGTTTCGAACCTGCGACTCTCGTCTCGACAGTCCATACCACTCCCCGCTGAGCTATCGTTGATAACAATTATTAATAACATTAAATCAGTTCGTTTGTTTGATTAAATCGTTACGGATAAGATAACGTGCAACTGTTTACAATGTTGGCATGTTTTCGACGCGTACATTCTAGTTTTGCAAGCCAATTACCGGGCAGCATGGCGGGCGGCACGCGAGACGCTGCTTCGAAAAATATTGACAGCCTCCGTGGCGCAGCGGGCGAGTAGCCGGCTGTGAAGCGAGAGGCCGCGGGTTCGATCCCCGCACCGAGACAAATGGACGTGTGATCCACAAATATTTGTTTCGGGGTCTGGGTGTTGTGAGAGCGAAAGTCTCTCGTAGTTCCTGATACCCACGACAAGACTCGTGTCTTACTGTGGGGTCAGGGCTATGTGTGTGACTGTTGGGTGTTATTTATTTATTTATATTAAAAGCGGGGACGCTCTTGTAAGCTACGGAAAACCTGTGTTCTTCTTCCACTTGAACCGAAGGCGTTCACCGAAGCATGCGGTATGCGAGAGGGGGTCTGTGTTGGTACCACCGCGCCATCTATTTCTGCCACCAAGCAACAGTGTGTAAGCACTGTTGTGTTTCACTTTGAAGGAGATTGAGGCCAGTGAAATTACTGGGCATTATGAGACATAACATCTTATGTGTCGGGGTGACGAGCGCAGTTCAATGTTGCGCAATGCTTTGTAATTCAAAGTTCTGTGTGGTGTTGCTTGTGTTTATGGGTAGGCGTAGCGATTACAATCAGTCGAGCGCCTCGCTCGTCTCGTCATTCAATCAAATAAAATAAATAAAACCGAAGCCGAATCTATATAAATGCGCTCGACTTGTGTAAAAAAATAATTTCAATTACTGCTATTTAATAATCATTAAGGCTAAGTTTCTAGTGAGTAGACAATAGACATATTAATACAAACGAATGGTTTATCATAATTTTTTTTTGTGTGGTCGAGCCACGCTGTTGACTGTTTTGTCTACAGGACGAATGGGCCGACTCGTTACAACTGTCTTACAGGCATCCGACGTAAAGTAGCGGCTTGCTGCTGCGTTTCGTACGGTGAGTGAGATATCCGGAAGCCCAAATCCCCTCCCCTTCCCAATCCCCAATTATCGCTTTCCTTTAAGGTCGACAACGCGCCCATGATTCTTCTAGTGGTGGGCGTACATGGGCGGTGGAGATCACTTACCATCAGTTGACCGACTTGCTCGTTTGCCGACTCAAGCTATAAAAAAAAATCGGTGGTGATCAATTAAAAAAACACGCTACGTATTACACAAACCAAAAGTCAAAAGCTCAATATTCACAACAAGACCTCCGTCGATGGATGTTCTTCCTGTAAGTTCCATATATGTACTTCCTAGTACGACCTGTGCATAATACACATACATTATACACACTGTTGAATACATTCTGTTTATTTTACAACTGTAGACCACAGGCTGTGGTGGGAAAAAGATTTTTGAAGTGAAAACTGCTTTAGCCGCGCTGAGCACTTTCAAAATCAAAATCTTTATTAATCATGTAGGCCAAGAAAGCGCTTATGACAGGTCAAGTACAGAACATTTGTCATTAAAAAGACTAACTTAGAATTAAGGGATCTTTGGTCTAAACGCCGCGCTAAATGCTGGCAGGAAAAGGCACACCAACAAGCATGGGAAAAGGGAGGGCATCCTTAAGTGAAGGGATTCATGGGAACCGAGGATATGGAAATCGGGACAAGGGCAAGAAGTAGGGTAAGTTTATAAAAAATCTGTAAGGGTTTAAAAGGTAAGGAGATGTGTCGTGGAACTTACTGGCAGGAATATCCCTAGCCTAGCTAACCTACCAACCTTTCTCTAGCTGCCTACTGATGACGACCCGAAGAAGAAAGGCAGAAAGAAACTCCGGGCTTTTTGGTACAGGATAAACTTTTGGTTTCGCGTCATCGACATGCTAATGTTAATTCAGACTAAAGTATAAATTGAGATATTTATTTTATTTTGCTAAATTTATTAAATGCAAGTAAGTGAAATTACGTAAGCAGCGATAGCTCAGCGAGGAGTGGTACGGACTGTCGAGACGAAAGTCACAGGTTCGAAACCAGCCCCAAGAGCATACACCTCTGAGTTTTATAAGTTACGTGTTTATTAATTGATCATTACCGCTCGCTTTAACGGTGAAGGAAACATCGTGACGAAACCTGAATACATGAGAACTCGATAAGATTTTTCGAAGGTATGTGAAGTCTGCCAACCCGCATTAAACCAGCGTGGTGGACTAAGGCCTTATCCCTCTCATTCAGTAGAGGAGGCCCGTGTCCAGCAGTGGCAAAACTTTATTTAATGTTCAGACAAAGTACCTCTTCAGTCTTATCATAGCATAGATAAATCCATCCTGTCGGTCCGTACATGAAGTTCTGATTATTGGCGTATCCATTCCAGACAGTTCAGCACCTAATTCGATTTTAACTCTACACATGCTACGATGGGCCGGACTCGGATGTGGTTTATGGGGGGACGTGGCTGAGGTTACCAAAGGTGAAAAAAGTCGCTATCTGCCTCTGTCTGTCTGCTTACTCGCTTAATTCTCGGTAGCTATGCAACGGATTCTCAGTGCCGCATGTCATCACTGGCAACACACACTGATCGAAGACTTTGGTCTTCAGGCACTGAGGTATTTTGGACTTGATAAAGGTTGCAAGAAGTCGCTGGATGCAGGCCGCTTCCAACAGGTCGGTGTGGAAATCTTTAGGGGAGGCCTATGTTCAGCAGTGGACGTCCTGTGGCTGATGATGATGATGATGCAACGGATTTAGATGCCGTTTTCACTATCAAATATAGAATTTATTCCGAAAAATGTATATGTATATCACGCTATGACCCATGGGAGCAGAGCAGTATCCTGCGGTGAACAAACGGAACAGCTAATAATTAAATACAAAAATAAATATCTATTAAACATCCCAAATTCCCCACCTAAATACCTCTCTGCCACCCCCATGTTCCCTGCAACATATTCCCCAGACATTACTTCCTAGATTCTACAGTTTCCCACTAAGGCCGCGGACTCGAAGTCAGCGACAAGCGGCGGCGGCGCGGGAGCGGCGCGTTTCAATGCATACATTTAAATGGACCCGGCCTCGAAAGCAGCGGCGCGGCGCGGGCGCGAGGAACGGCGTACGAGCGGCGCGCGTCAGTCGAGCGGTGCCCGCGCGTCTAAACTGACGTAGTGCTGTGTATTTTCAAAAATGCCCGCCGACGTGGTGGAGCAAATTATTTAAATGATTATTTATATGGAACATCATATTCACATCAATTTCTTTCGCGAACAGACACTAATTTCTCATAGTACAACACTACGCCGCTCTAGCGCCGCGCGATCTGCCCGCTGACTTCGAGACCGGGTGTCCGCCGCACCCGCGCCGCCGCCGCCGCCGCCCCGCACCCGCTGACTTCGAGTCCGCGGCCTAACAGGCGCTCGCTCCAGAATCCAAGAACATATTCCAAAGGGAGCACACGTCGCTAACTTTAGCAATAAACATGACGCTTTTATATACAACATACATGAATATTATAAAGTAATGTACATAGCTACGATGGACGTGTGAACAAACAAGTTCGTTTTTGACCGACTTAAAAAAAAGGAAGCGGTCCTCAATATTTTTTTTATCACGGCACGGCAAAGTGACACTACACCTGATGGTAAGCGTAGTGCAGTCCAAAAAACTAGCGACTACTGATAAACAATGAGTTTATCGGTGGTTACCAGAATCATGTCGGCCTGTATAAATACTTCTACCCTCTTTTAAGGGGTCTGCGACAGGCGGATAACCGAGGCAGGCATAGTGATACAAGGATGTACCGCTGTACCCGCCTCAACCAACCATCAAGTCATATCGCAAACCCCTCGGGAGAATCGAATATACGCTGGCTGATCCTGGAACGCGATCCACACAAGGTATGAAGATCACTATGGCAGGTTTTAACACCATGCGTACGGTGGTCGCTATCCGGGCGGATATGAATATCCTACCACCAGCAACATATATGTATATACCTACATTAAAACCTTAATATCTATCATTAAAACTTTAAAAATAAAATAAGTTCCAACAAAACTTAAAAAAAAATACACCGAATAATTAAACTCATCAATTTCTATAGGTCTCTTCGCAATCGGTGCAAATTCAGTTGACCGGCACCGACACAGGCTACAAGGTGGTAGGTCCCTCGTATGCGAGAGGACGTCTGGGTTGTTACCACCGCGCCGTATATTTCTGCCGCCAAGCAACAGCGTGTAACCACTGTTGTGTTTCGGTTTGAAGGACATTGAAGCCAGTGATATTACTGGACATTATGAGAGATCGAGGTAACGAGCGCAGTTCAGTACCATGCAGTGCTTTGTAATTCATATTTCTGTGTGGTGTTGCATCTGGTTAAGGGCAGGCGTGGCGCTTACCATCAGGCGAGCGCTTGGCTCGTCACGTCATTTATTCATTTTTTTAT
Organism: Amorpha juglandis; assembly: GCA_949126905.1. NCBI lineage: Eukaryota > Metazoa > Arthropoda > Insecta > Lepidoptera > Sphingidae > Amorpha > Amorpha juglandis. The sequence continues at coordinate 5,368,399 of OX421393.1, forward strand.
GGCATAGGTCGGCAAACGAGCAAGTAGGTCACCTGATGTTAAGTGATCTCTACCGCCCATGTACGCCCACCACCAGAAGAATCATGGGCGCGTTGCCGACCTTAAATGAAAGGGATGATTAGGGATTCGGAAGGGGAGGGGATTTGGGCTCCCGGATATCTCACTCACCGTACGAAACGCAGCAGCAAGCCGCTACTTTACGTCGGTTTTCTGTGAGACAGTGGTAACGACCCGGTCGAGCCAGCACAGTCATGCAATACAAGTCCCTAAGAAGACACCCAAGCAGCCACATCTTGTCGTCATACCTTCCAAGTATCAAGGACTTGCGAGAGCACAGACGTGCCGAAATTGGCAATAAATCGAGCCACCTTGACCCCGCCACGACGCGACTGAGACTCGTCTTTAAACATCTAGAAAGGTCATGCCGTTGAACTTACGACCATTCGGTGACTAGGGCATTAACGACATTAATTTGAGTTGAAGAGCCACGCTGTAGACAGTTTTGTCTACAGCATGAATGGGCTGGCACGACCGGGTCGTTACCAACTGTCTCACAGAAAACTGACGTAAAGTAGCGGCTTGCTGCTGCGTTTCGTACGGTGAGTGAGATATCCGGAAGCCCTAATCCCCTCCCCTTCCCAATCCCTAATTATCCCTTTCCTTTAAGGTCGGCAACGCGTCCATGACACTTCTGGTATTGTGGGCGTACATGGGCGGTGGATATAACTTACCATTAGGTGACCCACTTGCTCGTATGCCGAGCCTATGCTATAATCTTGCCCTCATACCCTCCAAGTATCAAGGACTTGCGAGATCACAGACGTACCGAAATTGTCAATAAATCGCGCCACCTTGACCCCGCCACGACTGAGACTCGTCTTTTAACATCTAGAAAGGTCGTGGCGTTGAACTTACGACCATTCAGTGACTAGGGCATTAGGGGCTCAAATATATAAATCCAGTGAAACTTGAATAAGTTTAACTTTCAAGATGAGAGTTCGGCAATTATTGCTGGCTGAGGTAGCAAAAGTTCTTAATGGGAGATATAAGTGTAATTATATATTTATCTATATGTGTCACATATACATGTTTATTGACAGCCTTCGTGGCGTGAAGCGAGAGGCCGCGGGTTCGATCCCCGCACCGAGACAATATTTGTGTGATCCAAATTGATTTGTTTCGGGGTCTGGGTGTTGTGAGACCAAAAGTCTCTCGTAGTTCCCGATACCCACAACAAAAGACTCGTATGTTACTGTGGGGGTCAGGACTATGAGTGTGACTATTGGGTGTATTTATTTATTTAAGTATGCCAAATTTCGATTTAATCCTACGTTTTGAAGGAGGTCAAAATCATGTTCAAAGTTTCCGTTACATACTAACATACGTATGAAGCTAATAAAAGCGTATTGAAAACACAGACCACGGGCTAGAATCGTTAAAAACCCTATGGTGTTACATAATAATTGTCTTACAGACAAATCTGGCACAGAAATAAGATAGCAATACGACCGCAATTTTCTTTTATATTTTTCGTTATCTTGTTTATTAAGGTGTATGATAAAGAGTTTATAAATAAACTAGCTGTCCCTCGTGGTTCCACCTGCATGTTACTGCCCTGTTCCCATAAGCCATAGCGTGATATATATATATATAAACCTTCCTCATGAATCACTCTATCTTTTGCTGAAAACTGCATTAAAATCCGTTGAATAGTCTAGTAATAAGATCTAAGCGAACAGACAGCGGAAGCGACTCCATTTTATACTGTGTGATAAAGATATATAAATATAAAATATAAAAAACTAATACACTGTATGTAGTGTTTGTTTTAATCAGGGTTCGAGGATATATATCAATGGATATATATCAAGATATATATCCGATATATATCCGATATATATCCGATATATATCAAGCTGGGTTTGACGATATATATCAATATTTTTTTTATAATATATAGCAATACAAAAATGCTTTCAATAATTAATGTTATTAAGTAATTTTTAGAGTTTGTTACTGTATTTCTACTTCCCAAATATAGATGGCGTGGGACTAATGTTAAAACATACCCCTAATGGTAAGTTCTAATCCATAAATGGCAACACTTCTGCCCTAAAAGAAGAGTATTTATGGTTTTTAGTTGATTTTGCCTTATCCAAAAAACGAGTTTTTTATTTTATAATTTTAGTATGTGTATGTAACACATATGCAAACAGTATTCATAAATAATACAATAAAATAATAATATGGCTTTCATACAAAATGGATATATATCAAACTTGATATATATCGGATATATATCATAAATATCCGATATTTTGATATTTATAATAAATATCGGATATTTTCGAACCCTGGTTTTAATAAATATCGAAATGTAATTTGAAGTAACAATAATTATTATCATTGAATCAAAACTAATTTAAACGGATTTTATCGCGATTCTTTTATCAACTGTTTTTTATTTTAAACCCCGTGAGCCCGAAGGATGAAAAGCTTTAAAAACGTCGGGACGAAAATTAAAATAAAAAACCTGCGATAAAATCCGTTACAATTAATTTATTTCAATGTATAATATTTGCGTAAACATAAGAAATCATTAAACAATTATCGTAAATAATATTTCATTAACAAATATCCGCAAAAAAAAATCAGCATCGAACCCGCGACAGCCGCCAAGGGCACGCTGTGACGCAACCGACCGATCGATCAAGGGCCCGGTGTCATCGACCCGACCGTCGAAGCCCTAAAATGAGTTAACGCCCGTCTGCGCCCTCCGGTTGCACCCCTTCGTAACGGTCAATGGATGTGACATTGAAATAAATTAAAAAAAAACTACGAAAAAGGTCAATCGACATTTATTTACGAATAATGTTGTGCAGGGTGGTAGGTCCCTCGTATGCGAGAGGCCGTCTGGGTTGGTACCACCGCGCCGTCTATTTCTGCCGTCAAGCAACAGTGTGTAAGCACATGTCTTTAACATTGAAGCCAGTGAAATTACTGGGCATTATCTCCCTCGTAGTTCCTGATACCCATGATAAAAGTTTAATCTAGTGTAGGGTCAGGGCTATGTGTGTCTGTGGGGTGTATTTATTGTATGTTTATTTATTACTAGCGACCCGTGCTGGCTACGCACGGGTAAAAATATATTTGTTACGACATCACATTACAAATCTTTGAAATTTTCGGCTTTTCTGTACTATAATATGTATGTATTATACATATAAACCTTCCTCATGAGTCACTCTATCTATTGCCGAAAACTGTATTACAATCCGTTGAATAGTTTAAAAGATCTAAGCGAACAGACAAGGGAAGCCACTTCAGTTAATACTATTTAAAGAAGAAGATATGCAAAAATATCGACGTAATGCTGTTAATCGCGGATATAATTCATGTATCCTGACACATCCTGCATCCATATATATCGGTGTGCCGTCACGTCGGCCGGCACCCCTTGTTCCCGAACGCTATATCAACCACTAACGATCAATTGCTTGGCCAAATTATAAATACTCGTATATACTTACTTACTACGGTCTTTCGTACCAATTTTTTTTATATCATAGACCGGCAGAAGAGCAAGTGGGTCACCTGATGGTAAGTGATCTCCACCGTGCATATACGCCCACAATACCAGAAGAATCATAGGCGCATTGATGATCTTAAGGGAAAGGGGTAATTAAGGGGTTGGGGATTTGGGCCTCCGGATATCTCACTCACCGTATAAAAGGCAGCCGCAAGCTGCTACTTTACGTAGGTTCTCTGTGAGATAGTGGTAACGACCCGGTCGAGCCGGCCCATTCATGCTGTAGACAAAACTGTCTACAGCGTGGCTCTACCACTCAACAGTCAGCGAGGTATAAAAAACGTCGCACAAACACCCATGGTCTACTCCCTTTCTTTCCCTCTCTACACAACCCCTCCCCGAACCCCTTGACCCTGGGAAGAGACTACAGGGGTCGCCAGTATCCCATTAGGGGCCCCTGCAGTTTATCCCAGAGTAAAAAAAAATACACCCGTGGTCGCATATACGAGCTCTGCGTAATACGGTAATCGTAAGTCATTGTACACGACATTTAAGCCATACAAATGCATACATGAATAATTCACACGCAGGACAATAGCTTAAAAATAAACTTCACCTAATTTAGCAAGACACTACACATCACATATGACGTATTAAAATGCAAATGCATTCAGCATTTTTGCTTCACACGTTATAAGGCAGCGTGGCCGAGCGGTCTAAGGCGCTGGTTTTAGGCACCAGTCCGAAAGGGCGTGGGTTCGAATCCCACCGCTGTCAAATATACATTTTTGTTTTTTATTTTTGTTTTTAATAAGTTTTACTATTTTATTCATTTCCATTTGATTTTTCTAAGATTTTTTTTTATATGGAATAAATACACGTAACAAAAGGTAATACTTATTATTTTTTGTTTTTATTAAAAGCTTTACTATTTTATGCATTTTTACTTGATATTTTCAAGCAATATTTTTTTTATACGGAATTAATCCACGTAACAAAAGGCAACACATATTATCACAAACGGCTTTTTGACTTATAATGACAGAAACGGCACCTTCAGACGTCTAGATAAGCCTTTTGCCTGTAGTTTTTGGACCAGAGATACTTTATTAAACCATTTTTTATAATGATTTCTTATGTTTACGCGAATGTTACTCATTGAAATAAAACTAATTTAAAGTGATTTTATTCGCGGTTTTTTAATAATTTTGATCCCGACGTTTCGAAGACTTTTCAGCCTTCGTGGTCACGGGGTAGACTAATTTTACAGTAAAAACCATTGATGGTTTTGGCAATAGCGCGTCGTGTCTGTGACAGATAGGTGACCACTCAGCGTACTTCTGTGCTGCGGCGCTTACCACCAGCACAGCGCTGAATTTTAGTGGTCGCCCTGATAGGTATAGGCTGATAATCTTATATCTTTAAATGAGCAATTCTTGTATATATATATATAATTGGAATCTCGGAATCGGCTCCAACGATTTTCATGAAATTTAGTATATGGGGGGTTTTGGGGGCGATAAATCGATCTAGCTAGGAATCATTTTTAGAAAATGTCATTTTATTCGTGTTTTATCAACTTAAAGTAGTCCCAATTTAAACTGAAAAATATGACTCTATATGTATAAAAATGAATCGCTGTGCGTGTGTCTCGCCAAAACTTTTGGCTAATTCTGATATAAACGGGATTGTTGGCGTTGCGAAGCTTGCCGTGGTGACGGGTCGCCACGCTATACTAAACAGGACAGGAACAGGGACAGGGACAGGGACAGGGACAGGGACAGGGACAGGGACAGGGACAGGGACAGGGACAGGGACAGGGACAGACAGGGAAGTGGAAGACGACCTGACTTAGGTCGTCGAAGTCAATTAAATGTGCGACGGGCTACCTCACGTGCAATGGTGCAGTACCTCACTTAATTGCATTTAATGTAAAAGAAACATTTGTATTAAGTTTTGACCACATTTTACACAAATATATGTAGGTGATAGGAAGTTCACCGGGTCATCTAGATTAAGATTAGTAATTAATTAATTAAGTCAATGAGTGTTTGCTTTGAGGTTAGACTTAATTCCTGACATCTATTGGCGAATAATAATACTACTACTACTTCATCCGAGCAAAGCTCGGTCGCCCAGGTACTTTATATAATATGTAATAATATATAATAAGTGTCGTAACTGACTCACTCACAAACGCATCAACGCTTAGCCCAAACCGTTATTTTATGCCTTAACTAGCTGTTGCCCGTGACTTCGTCCGCGTGGTCGTTGTTCAGTTCGCAGAGGTTACTTTTTAAGTTTCTTTTTTATTGGTGAGATTTTTTTTTGTTTTCATAAACATTTTTTTTTCAATATAAAAGTATCATCAGCTATCTGCCAGTAAAGGTCCCGTCAAAATCGGTCCAGCCATTTCAGAGATTAGACGGAACAAACAGACAGACCGAAAGACAGACAGACAAAAATTGTAAAAAATATTATTTTGGTATATGTACCGTGTATACACGTATGCATCCTGAACATCGGAGGGGCCGCGGCCGGTCAGGTACACCATCCGCCTGCATAGAGATCTTCGCCAGAGGGACACGTACACCCGTTCCTCTACAAGGCTATTAATATTAACATCAGGACATTAATAATCAGAAACTGGGGTCACGGCGCGACATAGCACTGATAACGGGTCAATGCCGTCACGAATGTGACAAGGAAGCGATAACATTGCAGCCAGCTTTCTGACGCGCAAGCACTAGATAAAGGAAGTGGTGACTTGTGACCTGACATTCTGGTGCGGATGGGCCTACGACTTTAACTACGACAAGTTTCATAAAACTAAGCCGACAAAATAAAAGGAGATTTTGCAACTCTCATCATGAGACAACTTGTTAATGGAGAGGGTACATAAAACATATTTGTACCTGACTATATGGCGTTTTTTTTTTGATTGAATAACGAGACGAGCAAGTCGCTCGCCTGATAGTAAGCGTCACGCCTGCCCATAAACAGAAGCGACACCACACAGAACTTTGAATTACAAAGCACTGCACTGAACTACGCTCGTCGCCCCGAGACATAAGATGTTAAGTCTCATAACGCCAAAGTAATTTCACTGGCTTCAATATCCTTCAAACCGAAACACAACAGTGCTTACACACGGTTGCTTGACGGCAGAAATAGACACTCAAGTCTATCCAAACGTAAAATTCCTACCACCAGCTTTTTATGGCAGTTTATGGACTTTATTGAACCTACCGGTCGTTATCATTATATCGAGCAAAACTGAAGTTATAAAAAAATGTGTAACCGCAAATGATCCCGAAACATCTTAAACTAGGTCACCAAGATAACCCGATACCAGTAGAAAACCGCATGTGTTAATCTCACACGCGAATCTACAAAACAATTGTGTTACAATTGCTTTGTAGTTTAAAAATCATACAATCTGTTAATGTGTGATCTAGTGGCCATTTTAAATAAACGATCTTAGTAATAATACCTAAGTAATACCTACGGCCTATGGCCTCTGAATATGGGCCGTATAAGACGGCTCACAGTCACTCAGCGAGCTATGGAGAGGGCTATGCTCGGTGTTTCTCTACGCGATCAAATCAGATATGAGGAATTTTATTTAATAAGGGATGAAAAAGGGGGTGAAAGTAAATGCGAAAGTGAGCTTGTTTGTTACGCTTTCAGGCCTAATTCACTGAACCGATTTTGATCATTTATCTACAGAGACAGATGGGACCCTGGAGACGGTTACAGGCTACTTTTATCCCGGAAAATGCTGTTCACGCGGGCGGAGCCGCGACCAAAAGCTAGTCGCTTATATGTCCTCTCTCAGGCTCTTTCATCTTTAACTTGCGTCCTTAGACATATGTCTCAGTCAGATCGTGCGTGCGGCATGCGCTGTGGGCTGATATTACATACTTTTAATACATACGCTATTACATTACAATTAATACACGCATTAGAAAACCGCACTTGCACCAATGTTGAATGCGCGCCTGTGAGATGTGGAAAAATAAAGCTATAGATGATGTCGGTTTTGTCGTCAACATCAAATGCTTTGAAAGACTGTATTGTTTTTAGACTGTACCATTACGCTAACGACACAAAATATACTTATCTGTATGAAATAACAATTAGTGTAACTGCTGTTTATTTTTAATTTAATTATGTTCACACTCGCTTAATTACACTTATCTTTTGTAAACTGTACAATATAGAATACTCGGAAAAAACTCTCATTTTATATACAACTAGCTGTCCCTCGCGTCTCCGCCCGCGAGATCGGGTTTGCCGGGATAAAGGTAGCCTAACAGTGGCACTATCTGTTGAAAATTGGTCGTACCAACTCAGAAACCTTTGTGGGCTCATGCACAACAACTTTGCTAAAGATCATCACATGATCAAATGCATAGTTTACGATTCCATAAAAGACATATAGACGAAAATGTTCATTTTTATATAATATATAGATAGAAGATAGACCAAGCAATGTTTATTGTGATATATGGATTACAATATAGTGGTAGAACAATACTGTAGCCATTGGGGTGGAGATTATCACGGAAGACAACACCAAGCATATTTCATGTACAAGCTGAGAACAGTCATCCTGATGGTCCTGACACAGTGGTTATCAAGGATTATCATAGCGGGACTATCAATGGGCAGCAGTGGACAACTCAGAAAGGTGCAGACTTGGAGGAGCGCCATGTTGCCCCAAAGGCCTGTGTGAGCTGCAGCGGAAACCCTCACTGGTGAAGAATACCTCTGAGAGGGCTACTGGAAATTGAGCTGATCCGAAGCCAGCTAAACTGGCATTAAGGGTCAAACGGTTCCACTAAAGGGAGCTAATCACCGGACCATGCAAATCACAAATGTCCAAACCATAAATACAATGCTGTAGCCAATACTGTCTGCAGCAGTGTTTCCCAACCCTTTTTAGGCCATTAAAAATATTGCCTTAACATTCTTTTTTTAATTTTGTCACCGATATCTAGCATTGCATTTAAATAACCCAAAGCAAAAGGGTTAAAGTTGTGTCGAGTCCATTTTTAAATTAGTCCCCCTTAACTATCAAATTGCCGCCCTGTGGGGAGTGGGCCCCACATTGGGAAACACTGGTCTACAGCATGAAGAGGCAATCAACAGGCTTGACCGAGATGTCATTACTGTATCACAGAAGACTGAACTGACATGAAGTAGTAGCTTTACAGTCACATTTCATATCATCAGTGTGATGGGAGGTGTAGAGGGTGGGTAAAGTGACAAACTCCAAGCTAAACAAGTTACATTGTATTGCACATGTTTAAAAAGTAATAAGGCCACATACCACAGTGTTAAAAAGATAGAATATCTAATTTGAATATTGAATATTAATTTAATATTGAGTTTAAATATTAAATATTGATTATTAAACTGAACTGACAGTTCCTTTGTTGAACTCCAAGTACAGTTCAGTTCAGTTATTGTTTACAAGTTTTGTTATATTACTTTATATGCTAATTGTACTGGATATAAAGATAAGGGAAAAAAACTCATCGACAAATGGAAGAAAATAATTTAATTTTGGGATAGAAGAATTCACATGGTGAAGAGGGAAAATAGAATATAGTTAATTTTTTTTGTTATTATCAGATACATTAATTAATAATAAAGATTACTCATTAATAAGGAAAGAAACATGGACAGACATCTGTAGTGATAATTGATACAAATGCATGTGATTATCATAGTTAGTTAATCTGAAAATATACAGTACATCAATTCTACAGAAAAATGAGTCAATAGATAATACAGATTAAGAAATCTGTCACCAACAACATAAAAAAAAATATTTTCACTAACACTACCTTATAGTTTGCTATAGAATTTGAAATACACCAGAGAGAAAGAAATGACTGTAAGAACACAGTCACAACCTTTCTCTCTGGTATGTTTCAAATTATAAAGTAAACTAGGTATAAGTCAGGTAGGTGTTAGTAAGATTTTTTTTTCATAAGTTTTCAAAAAACAGATGAATTGACGGTCCATCTGATAAGTGGTTACCATCGCCCATAGACATTAGCAACACCAAGGGCACAGCCAAGATGCTGACTACCATGATTAACAATTCAAGACATTGCAAATTACACAGAAGCCTAAACATGCACTTGAATTGAGTTAATTGACGTTAATTGAATGTGCCGAAAGCATAATGCCGCGTAAAATTAACCGCGATCGTTACGCGGAACAAAAAAAAATAAACTCAGTGTATTAGCAGTATGAGTCACGAATGCAAAAGGCGGCACATTAGACTTAGATATGCGTTGAATAAAATTTGGCGCAAATCGCTAGAAATTAAAAAAATATTTTACTAATTTTATCACTGGCTGACTGAATAAATATTTACATGAAAAAAAAACATTACGTTTCACGAAGAAAAATAATGTAATAAATGATTGTAAAAGTTTGTATAGTAACAGGCTGTATGCAATAAAACATTGGTCACTTGTAACATAAACAAAGGTAGGAAATATAAAAATAAACTTACTCTTGTAACTCCAGCGGGCCGCGAAGATTTCTTCAAATCGTGACCAAAAAAAACTTGCTCTCTCAACAGCAACACACTGAATTATATGTAGTTATAACACATAACACCCACTTCATGAACCTTTCACGTCCATTTTGTGCGATTATATTAATTAATTATTTACATTTACGATCACATGTTAGAAAACACTAAATACAATAAACGTATGTTACATTGCGACACTCATCATTTGAAACGAAAGAGGCGCCGTTGCATCTCTCGGCACTCGCGGCGAAAATAACTTTGAAGAAAGATGGTAGAAAGGTTCTTTATTCTATTCATTCGGTTGAGATAAATTCTCTATATAAAATACTTATACAGCGACGATTAGCGAACACGAACAGCGAAAAGCTTCGAAATGTAGAAATGAATGAAACAAGTAACGATGTTGCCAATTTAGAGGTATATTCCTACCAAAGCCATTCGTAAAAATATCAATAAATTATAATTATTCCAAATACCAAAACAAAAAACATCGTGAAAAGAGTAAGCGTTCGCATAGGCAGCAAACTGCCGTGGTGGTGCAGTTGTATTGCGTACGTAGTACGACTATTGTGCCGAGATTTCGGGTTCGAGCACGATCTTACACATCGCTACTATTTAATTGTATGATCTGTCTAGCGTCCATCAATCAGGAAGCGTCACCCCCGTCAGTTGTCTTAGGTAGATCGACGATCACAGGATCGCGGCTATGCGTCGAAGGCCTTACGCTAGCCAAATATTAAAAAAATAGTCATCCTTTTCTACCAAAATGGTAGATCTTTTTATCCAATGGCTTGAAAAAAAGAAAAGCTTCTCAGCATATCATTTCACGCAGAATTTATATAGTTTTATTATTATTAAAAGTGAAATCTATGATCTTGTTCACTCTTAATCCCAGAATCAGCATAAAACATATTTTTTTATGTGAACAGCATAAGAATAAACGCATATAATAAATTAAGAGTGAATACACACATTTTAAGTAACCAAGTAATATGTACGTATACAGAATACTTATTGAGTATCACTAACAAATATTAAACATTAAACAAAAGACTGCACATAAATAAAACAAGACTCAAGTAATCACGTTAAACTTTTATTGAAATGTTTACGCTTAAATAATTAGTATTTACACCCACATATTGTCCAAACAGCATATTTTAACGCTGTTTATAGGTTAGGATTATCTTGTCGAAACAGTGGCTTCTTTCCTGGCAGCGTCTTGCAATAACTGGGTGTCGACCTCGTCTGCCGGCAGCTGCACGTAACGTACTACAGATCCTCGGATAAAACAATTCTTCACCGATAGCATATGAGGATATTTGTCTGGATCGATGACGCTTATGTCCGATAGTTTTATGTTGAGATACTGGTCCACAGAGTGCAACGTCCCGCAAATGCTCAGGTCATTTTTTAGCTCCACAACCACGTCTTTACCAATTAATGATTTGAAAAACGAATAGAATAACATTTTTGTTTATTAACTTATCGCCCGCTTCGAAATTTACTCAAATGTCATTTTTAGTGTTGCCAGTTGACTGTCTGCGAATCCCCCAAGTCTTACGTATATTCTTACCAAAATTGAGGCTTTTCTTGAAAAAAATCTCAAATGTGGACAGTTTATTTCTATCAAAATATACTATTCGTGTATTCTTCAAACAATAAAAAAAACATTAAAATGAACATATTACACTTCAAACTCCTACAACCAGAAACATAATGACAGTGGCGTAGCGTGTGGGTATCCTTCGATGTGGTCTCCGGCTCGTATTACAGAAATATTTGGCTTGTAGTATATACAACCTGCCGCCTGCCTGACATTGACCCCTTTGGGAAAACACTCAGACCCGAAACAGATATTTGTGGATCACACAAAAATTTATTTCGGCGCTGGAATTGAACTCGCGGCCTCTCGCTTCACAGACCGCTACTCGCCACTGCGACATGGAGGCAATTGCTCACATGATAAATAAAGGTATTCATTATTTCTTTTAAACACATTGTTATTCCCCCATTTAACTTTGATTACCTAACATTCTGTAATTCCCTGCTATTTGGCAACACTGCTTTCATTTGTCATAATATGAGTTGCGTTTTGAAACTTGATCATGATGTGATTTTTTAAAAAAATACACGTCTTCTACGGAGTACATACGGACTCATGGTCTATATTTTTTTAACCTAATTCGCCTGTATACGTTTCAAACACAAGAATGGTTTATACTAACTACAATAAAATTACTAGCGAATTTAAAACAGCAAAATTAATTTGTAATTATTTATATTCTCTTTGTCCATTTCTGAACGCAATCCGTTATCGTAAGTAATAAAATCCGATGACGCCTGGCGGTGGTTGATGGCGTCTGTTTGGTTTCATGTTTCCGTTTAATTTTATATGTAGTATTTGATGACTACACTGTAAACTAATTTTATAATTACGCGTAAAAATATATAACCTTTTTTCTTACTTTATGAGCACAGTGATTGAAATAAGTAATATAACCTAACACTCAACAAAATGACGACTACAGACGAAAACACTGAAATTGTAAGTGCAATACGCTATTTATGTCACTAGATTTGAGTGGTAGAGGCACGCTGTAGACAGTTTTGTCTACAGCATGAATGGGCTGGCTCAACCGGGTCGTTACCACTGTCTCACAGAAAACCGACGTAAAGTAGCGGCTTGCTGCTGTGTTTCGTACGGTGAGTGAGATATCCGGAAGCCCAAATCCCCTCCCCTTCCCAATCCCTAATAATCCCTTTCCTTTAAGGTCGGCAACGCGCCCATGATTCTTCTGGTGGTGGGCGTACTTGGGCGGTGGAGATCACTTACCATCAGGTGACCCACTTGCTCGTTTGCCGGCCTATGCCATAAAAACAAAAAAAAATAATAGATTGACTTATTTGTAATGGGGTTTATGTAGTAACCACTTAGCTTACAATAATTTTACGATTAATCCATCAGTAGCATAAGTTTATATTAGATATTTGCTACGCCTTTGTATTGCTCTGGATTGGTTAATAATAATTATTTTGAAATACAAACAGTAAAAAGTGGTTAACTAGGTGGTAGGTCCCTTGTATACGAGAGGCCTTCTGGGTTGGTACCACTACATTGTTTATGATGCCGCCAAGCAAGTAAGTACTGTCGGTTTGAAGGACATTTTTTTTTATAGCATAGGCCGGCAAACTAGCAAGTGGGTCACCTGATGGTAAGTGATCTCCACCGCCCATGTACGTCCACCACCAGAAAAATCATGGGTGCTTTGCTGACCTTAAAGAAAAGGGATAATTAGGGATTGGGAAAGGGAGCGGATTTGGGCTTCCGGATATCTCACTCACCGTACGAAACGCAGCAGCAAGCCACTACAGTTACTTTACGTCGGTTTTCTGTGAGACAGTGATAATGACCCGGTCGAGCCTGCCCATTCATGCTGTAGACAAAACTGTCTACAGAGTGGCTCTACCACTCACAACTAGAATTTAGTTTTTGGACATTCTGTATGGTGATGCTACTATGTATGGGCAGGTGTAGCAATTGCTGACTGCCTAGCAACCAGCTCATGTAGTCATTCAAGCTAATCTTGTTCCACCTGCCCTAATCCCACTCGACATGGGACATACTTTTTAACACATGTTAGAGAGATTTGTCTTGTAGTTTTTAGGACAGTTGGAAGAAGGAAAGAAGGAATGGATACACACTTACTTAAGAAAAGTCAGAGGTCCATCCTGGGGCTGACTGAGAAGCTGCCACTTTCATCTCGGTGTTTCATACCACTCCTCGATGCTACACTAAAATTAACTATACGGGGTGTAAGGGGAACTCTTCCAAAAACGAAGTTAGGTGGTAGTGGTGGTGATTACAGTCTCAATACCACTAAAACAATTGTGAAATAAGTGTACATATTTTATTTATTTAAAGCACAATCGTGTTTGGACCAATAAATAAAATGGCACTTTATTCAAATAATAAGTTTATCATATTTTTCTTAACAACGTTATGTATACTGAATAAAAAAATTGGGTGACGCTCGGAATCAGCTGTGCCACGCGGCGGGCGTTACTACCTTTTGAATATTGGCGCGCGCGTCATCGACCCCTTATTTAGTTTTAGTACCCTTTACATTGCATTTCCAAAATGGCACATGAACAGCAAATATTCGATTACCATATCCCCTTACATCTGGTTAACACACATTAAACAATTATCCAATTTTCTCAGGACTGGGGAAACGAGAGGCTGACCCGTGCCCAGCGGGCTGTAGAGGCCAACATATACGATGTGGACTCCTGGTCCCTGCTCATCAGGGAGGCACAGACACGGAACATCAACGAAGTCAGAGCTATGTACGAAAGTCTTATAACAGCATTTCCTACCACTGGACGGTACTGGAAGATATATATTGAGCAGGAGGTGAGTCTATATTTATTTATTTAAAGCAGCGATAGCTCAGCGGGGAGTGGTATGGAATGTCGAGACGAAAGTCGCAGGTTCGAAACCAGGCCCAAGAGCATACACCACTGACTTTTCTAAGTTACGTGTACATTAATTGTTTATTATCGCTTGCTTTAACGGTGAAGGAAACATCGTGAGCAAACCTGCATACCTGAGAACTCGAAAGATTTTTCGAAGGTATGTGAAGTCTACTAACCCGCATTAGGCCAGTGTGGTGGAATAAGGCCTAACCCCTCTCATCCAGTAGAGGAGGTCCGTGCCCAGCAGTGGGACATGTATAATACAGGGCTAGTAAAAAAAAACAACATTTTTTTATGTACTTTTGGTCTCCGTAGACCATGCCAGCCTCATCGTACCCTATTTTGGTGTTACTCCAACAGGCTCTTTAACAATAAAATGGCAGCATGGGAATGAGACTCAGATAGAATGCTTTGGAATACCTCGACATCCGTAAGGTTTATGTCCAGCTCTCTCTTCAAAGCCTCACAAACAATTCTTGTTCTGACCCATTCCACCAAGAGTCTATAACTAATTAGGAGGTCCAAATTCAGTTACCAGGTCACTTCATATCATCTTTGAATCAGAAAACTGCTCGTGGGAGGATACTTGTATCCGACCGGATAGCGACCACCGTACACTGGTGCTAAAACCTGCCATAGTGGCCCACCTTGTGTGGTCCGCGTTCCAGGGTCAGCCAGTGTATATTCAGTTCTCCCCAGGGGGCTTGCCCCCTGGTCCTAACCCTTTTCCCATCCCTGTTTCCTTCCCCTCCCCCTTGGCCCTTTGGCAGGCCGGCATAATCTTGCCGACCTACGATGGACACTTACCATCAGGTAGTAGTAGTAGTCACTTTGCTGAGACAGGATAAAAAAAAAAATATGCTGGTGGAAAGGTAATTGTTATTATCTGTACCTGACTAGATTACAACCACCATACACATGGTGAATACCTGCCATGGTAGCTAATAATAGTGAGCCTGTAGAGGGGTAACTGGTGTATAACCAGTAACTTCAATTATAATTGTGGCAACCATCGAGGGACGCTATGTCTGTTGACAGTCAAATAGTCTTTATTTTTATGGAATAAGAGGGCAAACAGTCAGGAGGCTCACCTGATGGAAAGTGATCACCGCCACCCATGATTATCTGCAACACCGGAGGGCTTGCAAATGCGTTGCCGGCATTTAAGGAAAGAATATGCTCTTTTCTAGAAGGTTCCCAAGTCGTAACGGTTCGGAAAGACCGCCGGCGACAGCTGGTCCCACAGAGTGGTTGTGCGAGGTAGGAAATGCCTTACAAATCGTGCTGTTGACATAAGTTTAGGAAACAGTAGATGAAATAATTACAACCTCTGTCCATCCTTTGGGGTGATGGCTATTGTGACAAATAGAATTCAATTATTTTTTATTAAATTGCAGATGAAGGCACGAAATTTTGAGAAAGTGGAAAAGGTCAGTATATTTACGTTATAAGTTTATTAATAAATAATTAAATATAAATCTGTGATACTAGCATAAAAAATACAGGGCATAGACAAGTAGATTTTTCATAAAATGTCTATGATTTGATAATGTTAAGTGTATTAGTTATAAGTTGAAATAAACACTAAAATATGATGACATCAATGTTTTTTTTCGGCTAGGGTAACTGTGTTCAGACATATTGGAGGCGAATTTTTGCTGGCATTTCTTTTTTTGAAATAAAATCTCTGAAATGAAAAAATATTTAAAGGTTCATGGAATATGTAAAAATACAGAAAAAATTAATTGTAATACATATACCAGTTTATTTATTTTATTTGTTTTCTAGTCATCAATATTTTTTTTTCATTTACATTTGATATTTATCAATGTCAATTTTTCACATAACTAATGCCACAGAAGCTCGTTTTTGACATGTAAATTATCCCTCTAAGCTATACTCCTAATTTGCTATATATGCATAAAATTATAATTTAACAATTATTTAATTTGCAATGTAAAATCAAATTGAGTCCTTCAGGACTTAATGGCTTAATCCCCAAATGGTAATGGAGGCTTAAGTCTTTCATAAGATATAATCACACTAATGAAAACGAAAATTAACCTGTTGTCTATAAAAATCATGGAATTAAGTATGGTTGACATAAAAATCATTATGTAAATGCAATTTCTGTGGAGTATCTGACAATTAATATAGTAAAGGTTTTGCAGGTAAGTGGAAATAATTTATTTTAATTCATTTTAAAGGGGCAGTTCTGAAGTTGCATACGTTTTAGCATTTATTACAAAATCACAATTATTTCAATAACCTTCGATTATGCTGGCGGGTTGCCCCATATGGAAAAAAACAGGTTGGTGGATCACTCACTGACCGGAGAGGCCCTTAAAGGGCCTGCGCCATCGGAAGAGTACAAGAGCGCCCTCGGAGGCACACCATTGGGTTTTAGTCCGTGAAAGTCGGAAACAACCGCCCCCATTGATCACGCGGTGGGGGGGTTACCCATAAAGAGTTTCCCAACGTCAAAAAGGTAAAAAAAGGGTCGCGCCCCCACATAATTTGATGGTGGCAGGATATTCATATCCGCCCGGATAGTGACTACTGTACACATGGTGTTAAAACCTGTCATAGTGATCCACACGCCTTGTGTGGATCACGTCCCAGAATTAGATTAAAATAAATAAATAAAAATTGCCACGAAATAAAACACCTTGTTAAATAGTAGTTCAATGAGCTGTAAAAGCGGCGACTACGCAGCGATAGGTAATTTGTCTCACGCATGTCCGCGTAGCATCGCTGGGCCATTAACCTAGCAGTATTTGTCAGGTGATATCCTTACGCATTGACATGATGTTATCAAATGTTAAATCAGAAAAAAATGTCCCTCGACTAAGATATCGTAGGTATTTCATTTATTTTTTGTGTACGGTTACAGAATGCCATGTAGTATACGTGGTATGATTTAATGTGGTAACCTAATCCCCACACAGTATTATTTGTAATTAATTTTCACGTACCAGGAGGACCTAGAACATAATATAAGCTCATTCTTGTATCCGAGAAGGGTTTAGGCAGAGATGCAACTAGTGCTGTAACCACAGTTCGCCCAGCTTATTTCCGTCATATTGGCTCATCTATCGTAGTACCGGGTACAATCTAGGGCACCTCATGTGGGATTTGTTAATCGATAAATTGAAACGAAACTTGTAATTGCCTGACCTGAGAATTGAACCCAGGTTGCTGATGGGAGGATACTTGTATCCGACCGGATAGCGACCACCGTACACTGGTGCTAAAACCTGCCATAGTGGCCCACCTTGTCTGGGTCGCGTTCCAGGGTCAGCCAGTGTATATTCAGTTCTCCCCAGGGGGCTTTCCCCCTGATCCTAATCCTTTTCCCATCCCTTTTTCCTTCCCCTCCCCCTTGGCCCTTTGGCAGGCCGGCATGATCTTACCGGCCTACGATGGACACATTGTGTATCGTTGGTCGACACTATTCTTGGATTGCGCTACACTTACCATCAGGTGTAGCGTAGTCACTTTGCCGAGCCAGGATAAACAAAAACCTTACGGTTTATCAGCCTTAGTTTAAGTTGGTTACGTCACGGATGACGTGACGAGGACCAAGAAAGCTGAATTTAATTATGATATAAATAGAACCCACCTTCAGAACTGCTCCCCAAGGTATATGACCCGTCCTAATCGACTGCTGACCAACCAACAGCTGTTCCAACGCTGCCTGATGAAGATCCTCAACATAGAGCTGTGGAGACTGTACCTCAACTACGTGAAAGAGACAAAGTGTATGCTGCCAACTTACAAGTAAGTTACGAAATTATACAGTTTCGTGTACCTTATGTTCATGATTTTGAGTGGTAGAGCCACGCTGCAGACAGTTTTGACTACAGCATGAATGGGTTGGCTCGACCGGGTCGTTACCATTGTCTCACAGAAAACCGACATAAACGTACTGCTGCGTTTTGTACGATGAGTGAGATATCCGGAGAACCAAATCTATCTCAGTAATCTTTCCCATTTTTAAATGTTTTTATTTTTTTAGTTTTGTTCCCCACCACCCTAAGGTCGACTAGGAAAAAATGCCTAAGGCATTAAAGTCCGCCTGTATCCCTTGTGTACAAAGTTAAATAAATGAATAAATATGTTCCTAAAAGATTCCAAAGCGTATAGTATTAATCATAGCATCTACTGTACTTTATTATTTATGAAAACCAAGCGTGCCAATTTTTAGTGCATACACGACGTTACTTATCACTTCTGTTTCGCGACACGCAAAGTAGTAAGACATACTGCCTCTATTTAGATGCTTGGTCACTCTATACTCAACAACCTTCGTGGCGCAGTGGGCAAAAAGCCGGTTGTAAAGCGAGAGGACGCGGGTTCTATTCGCGCACCGAGACTAATAGTTGTGTAATTCACAAGTCTGTCTGGTCTGGGTGTGTTTTCTCCCCAGAGGGTTTGACGAATGGCAGACGGCCGTTCGTAAAAGCTACAAGCCAAATCATTCTGTAACATGTGTTAAAAAATATGCTATGCCGACTTCACTGCAAGGGCATAAGGGCAAGTGAAAGGTTACACATGTATACACCCTGACACACGTAAAATAAGAACTAATTGTAACAATAGAGAAACACAACGCACCACACACACACGCACGCACACGTACACGCAGTAACACGCACACGCACGCACAGACAGAGAGAGAAAGAGACACCAAAGTCTACTCCGCCTTCAATTAAAATTTGTTCGCAGAGAAAAAATGGCACAAGCATACGACTTCGCGTTGGACAAGATAGGACTGGACATCCATGCCTACCCCATATGGAACGATTATGTGACATTTCTGAAGAGTGTGGACGCGGTCGGATCTTATGCCGAGAATCAGAAGATATCGGCTGTTAGGAAGGTTAGTGATTTCTTTTTTTGCAAAGGCATCCGTGCAGTGCTTACACACTGTTAATAAATAATAAATAAATACGCCCAACAGTCACATACATAGTCCTGACCCCACATTAAGACACGAGTCTTGTGTCGTGAGTATCAGAAACTACGAGAGACTTTCCGTCTCACAACACCCAGACCCCAAAACAAATATTTGTGGATCAGACAAATATTTGTCTCGGTGCGGGGATCGAACCCGCGGCCTCTCGCTTCACAGCCAGCTACTCGCCCGCTGCGCCACGGAGGCTGTCAACTGTTGGTTGTCGGTAGAAATAGACGGCGCAATGGTACCAACCAAGACGGCCTCTCGCATACGAGGGACCTACCACCTTGTAAATATGTGTATATATGTGTTTCCTCACTTATTTCTTCTAATATAGTCTTCAGAAATTTTAGTGTAAAAATAAATCTCCTTCCAGGTGTATCAGAGAGCAGTAATCACACCTATTATAGGAATAGAAACGCTATGGAAGGACTACATAGCTTTCGAACAAAGTATCAACACTATTATAGGTAAAGTATTTTATTGTTATCCTAGTTGTTTTCGGTTTCACCTCCTTGCATGTTAATGCTCCGTTCCCCTTATTACTGTACTCTGGCGTTATTGCTCGGGGAATCCCGGCTGACCGCTGACAGGGGGGGTGGGGAAAAAGGGGTGTACAGTAATCCCTGTACTGGTCACATCTCTGCCTATCCCGTCGGGAGACATAAGTTTTGTTTTTATTATTTAATTAAATGAGACAAGCAAGGCGCTCGCCTGATGGTAAGCGCCACGCCTTTCCATAAACAGAAGCAACATCACAGAGAACTTTGAATTATAAAGCACTGCATAGCACTGAACTGAGCTCGTCTCCCCGAAGCATAAGGTGTTAAGTCTCATAATGCCAAAGTAATTTCAGTATTAAAGTAATTTCACTGGCTGCAATCTCCTTAAACCGAAACACAACAGTGCTTACACACTGCTGTTTGACGGCAGAATTATGAATATTAGGGTGGGCCAAAAAGAATGTGTTATTTTTTTCCTTAGTTACAATGAAAATATCATCCGAGATGCCAAAAAATATCTGGTAAAGTTTGAGCTCTTAATATTAATATTAAGAGGTAGCGCTTTGTAATTTTCGATTTTCCATTTAAATAACACAGGAAATTTGTTTTTTTTTGTTTGGATTTTCAATGTGCCCAAACGAATAATTGACAAGTGAAAATCAGATCTTGTACTGGAAGGAAATTTAACGATCTACAAAAAGGTCTGATATCATTTTTGGCTAAGTCAACTCGTTTAAAGGTTAAATCATATAGTATTTATATTCTCTCGGTGCAGCCGAGCGAATGGCCATGGAGCGATCTCGTGAATACATGAACGCCCGTCGCGTCGCCAAAGAGTTGGAGACGGTCACCCGAGGGTTGAACAGGAACATGCCGGCCACCCCGCCCACCGTCGACAGGGAGGAGATGAAGCAGGTAAGCAGGTATCAGAAATATATATTATCAGGTATCTATGGACTGATAAAGATCGCGGGAAGTCGCTGGATGCAGGCCGCTTCCAACAGGTCGGTCTGGAAATCTTTGGGAGAGGCCTATGTTCAGCAGTGGACGTCTTGTGGCTGATGATGATGATGATGATGAAGCAGGTATCATCTTTCATGAGTGGCAGAGCCACGCTGTAGACAGTTTTGTCTACAGCATGATTGGTCCGGCTCAACCGGGTCATTACCACTGTCTCACAGAAAACCGACGTAAAGTAGCGGCTTGCTGCTGCGTTTCTTACGGTGAGTGAGATATCCGGAGGCCCAAATACCCCATACCTTCCCAATCCCTAATTATCCCTTTCCTTTAAGGTCGGCAACGCGCCCATAATTCTTCTGATATTGTGGGCATACATGGGCGGTGGAGATCACTTACCATCAGGTGACCCACTTGCTCGTTTGCCGATCTATGCTATAAAAAAAATATATATCATCTCGGCAGAACCGGATATACACTGGCTGACCCTGGAATGTGACCCACATAAGGTGGGCCACCATGGCAGGTTTTAGCACCAGTGTACGGTGGTCGCTATCCGGTCGGATACAAGTATCCTCCCACCAGCAAAACGAACGAACTTGTTTTGAACGAACGATACATCAACCACTAACGATCAATTGATTGGCCAAATTATAAATACTCGTATATACTTACTTACTACGGTCTTTCGTATCAATTTTTTTTATATCATAGACCGGCAGACGAGCAAGTGGGTCACCTGATGGTAAGTGATCTCCACCGTCCATATACACCCACAGTACCAGAAGAATCCTAGGCGTATTGATGATCTTAACGATCAATCAAATAATCTTCCACCATCCAGGTGGATCTGTGGAAGAAGTACATAACATGGGAGAGGTCGAACCCGCTGCGGTCCGAGGACACGGCGCTGGTGGCTCGGCGGGTGATGTTCGCGATAGAGCAGTGTCTGCTGTGTCTGGCCCATCATCCCGATGTATGGCATCAGGCCGCGCAGTTCCTGGACCACTCCGCGAAGCTGCTGCAGGAGAAGGGGGTAAGTCAATGTTTCCCAACCTTTTTTAGGCCTTACCCCACCTTTTTTTGTTACATTTGTCACCGATATCTAGCATTGCATTTAAATAACCATATTAACAATAATAAATATGCAGTGCTTTTAATTCAAAATTCTGTGTGGTGTGACATCTGTTTATGGTCAGGCGTGGCGCTTACCATCAGGCGAACGCCTTGCTCGTCTCGTCATTCAATTAAATAAAAAACTTCAGACCTAATGTGATGTAAATTAGGTTGTTCTCTTTATGTAGAGTCACGCTGTGGACAGTTCTGTCTACAGCATGAATGGGCCAGCTCGCCCGGGTCGTTACCACTGTCTCACAGAAAACCGACGTAAAGTAGCGGCTTGCTGCTGCGTTTCGTACGGTGAGTGAGATAGCTGGAGGCCCAAATTTCCTCCGTAATTAATCGTCCTTAACCTAAGGTTGGCTACGGGCCCATGTCCGGTATTGCAGGCATACATGGTGGAGATCACTTACCATCAGGTGACCCACTGGCTCGTTTACCGGCCTATGCTATAAAACCAAAAGCTCATAAAGCCGATAATTCTTTTTCTTTTATTTGAATGAATGACTAAACGAGCAAGGTGCTCGCCTGATGGTAAGCGCCACGCCTGCCCATAAACAGAAGCAACACCACACACAACTTGAATTACAAAGTACTGCATGGCACTTTACTGCACTCGTCACCCCGAGACATAAGATGTTAAGTCTCACAATGCCCAGTAATTTCACTGGCTTCAATGTCCTTCAGACCGAAATACAACAGTGCTTCTAAAGACACATCCCTCAACAGGACTCGAACGCGGCCCGTCTGTTCTCAGACGAGGCGGCGGCTGTATACGAGCGAGCCACCAGCGGTCCGCTCAAACACTCGACGCTGCTACATTTCGCTCACGCCGACTATGAAGAGAGTAGGCTGCATTACAACAAGGTAACGGAACACCACATTAGCTTTGTCAAAAAACTTTTTGTCATTAAATTTTTTTTACTAGCCCTGTATTATATATGTCCCACTGCTGGGCACGAGCCTCCTCTACTGAATGGGAGGGATTAGGCCTTAGTCCACCACGCTGGCCTAATGCGGGTTGGCAGACTTCACATACCTTCGAAAAATCTCATTGAGTTCTCAGGTATGCAGGTTTCCTCACGATGTTTTCTTCACCGTTAAAGCAAGCGATAATTAACAATTAATATACACGTGACTTAGAAAAGTCAATGGTGTATGCTCTTGGGGCTGGTTTCGAACCTGCGACTTTCGTCTCGACAGTCCATACCACTCCCCGCTGAGCTATCGCTGCTTTTTTAATAAATTTAATAAAGAATTTATGCTTTTTAAAATTAAATTAAATAAAATAAAATATCCTACATTATACTTTTCACCAGGTACATCAAGTGTACACCAGATACCTAGATATGGAAGACATAGACCCCACCTTGGCCTATGTCCAGTACATGAAGTTCGCTCGAAGAGCTGAAGGCATCAAATCAGCTAGGACTGTGTTTAAAAGAGCCAGGGAAGATACTAGGTAAGGGATTTGTGATTTAACCATTTATTTATTTTTATTTTATTTATAATTCACAAAACAGGTTACAATCATCTATAAATTTACATTATGAGATAGGGTATTTGACTATGTTTAATTTTATACATTATTTTGTATTTATTGGATAATAATACCAATTATAAACTATTTTGCGAAAACAGAATTGAAATTGGTTAAAAAATGAGGTTGTTCATGTTTTAAATATTGGTATGAGCAAAAGTGGGCGTGTAGTGGGAAAATCTCACTATCTCCCTCGCACGCGTGCATCGTAATGGCGAGACCTTGCTTGTGACGTAACATGCTATGTCGTGTATCCTTTTTCCGTCATGTGATAACTAACCCTTCCAGCAAATTGGATTGTAACTTATTTATTTTTTACTTAATTTATATAATTCTTTCATTAATAGATTTCGGGAAACGTAACTTATTGGTTAAAATAATAAAAAAAATCTAGTCAAATACCCTATTACAACCCAAAACATGTTGGTCCGGGTTCCCTGGGCCAGCTGATCCACTTGATTACTATCAAGCTAATTTTCCGTGAGTAGCTTCGTTTCGATGAGACGACCAACAATTCCCTATGCGAAAATTCTCTATTGTGGTAGCTAACAGAGGTAGCAAGGATAGAATATTTGGATTTGATGATACCTACTCAAAAATTTATTATTTTATTTGTAGGACAATATGACTGTTAAATTATATGAATATTAACTAAGTAAAAACAAAAAAAACAGCTGGTTAGTAATCATACCTATTGGAAGGAGGGGCTTCCAATAGGTATCGATAACTAAGTCATAAAAAATGATTTGAATGAGCTGATTTTTTTTTCGCAAAGGGAATTGTTGGGCGTCTCATTGAAACGAAGCTACTCACGGAAAATTAGCTTGATAGTAGTCAAGTGGATCAGCTGGCCGAGGGACTCCGACCATAAGCGCTAAGCGCTCAGTTGCCTACATGATTAATAAATTTTTTCATATACATACTGTAGTTGCACTTTTCTATTTGTTTCGCTTCCCAGGTCCCGATACCACGTGTTCGTAGCCGCTGCTTTGATGGAGTACTACTGCTCGAAAGACAAGAACATAGCGTTCAGGATCTTCGAGCTGGGACTGAAGAAGTTCTCGCACATACCGGAATATGTGTTGTGCTATATTGATTATTTGTCACATCTTAATGGTGAGTTTTTTTATTGTCACCGTTTAGGGAATTTTACAGGGTTTTTTCTTAAATAAAT
Source organism: Amorpha juglandis (assembly GCA_949126905.1). Lineage (NCBI taxonomy): Eukaryota > Metazoa > Arthropoda > Insecta > Lepidoptera > Sphingidae > Amorpha > Amorpha juglandis. Next base: position 5,393,219 of record OX421393.1, read on the forward strand.
ACACCCAACAGTCACACACATAGTCCTGACCACACAGTAAGATACGAGCCTTGTGGACTACGAGAGACTTTTTGTCTCACATCACCCAGACCCCGAAACAAATATTTAAATCTACACTATTATTTGGTAATATATTTTGGTAATGACCCTATAATTTGGTAATGAAGCAGGGGCGCTATCACAACCTTTTATAGAGCAGTATTATTCTAATCTTACTTTGACTTTCCGCGCCATGACGTCATACTTAAGTATACTTATTGTCTACATTAAGTGGTGGTACCAACCCAGACGGTTTCACGTATACGAGACACTTACCACCTAGTAATCTCTCCAATAATCTAACTCACTACGAAACTGATTTGCTGGTGGGAGGATACTTGTATCCGCCCGGATAGCGACCACCGTACACTGGTGCTAAAACCTGCCATAGTGGCCCACCTTGTGTGGGTCGCGTTCCAGGGTCAGCCAGTGTATATCCGGTTCTCCCCAGGGGGCTTGCCCCCGGATCCTAAACCTTTTCCCATCCCTTTTTCCTTCCCCTCCCCCCTTGGCCGTTTGGCAGGCCGGCATGATCTTTCCGACCTACGATGGACACATTGTTTATCGTTGGTCGACACTATTCTTGGATTGCGCTACACTTACCATCAGGTGTAGCGTAGTCACTTTGCCAAGCCAGGATAAAAAAAAACGCAATAAAAGCCAGTTCACGTCGGTTTTCTGAGCGACAGTCTGATTTTTTTTGTCGCGGTGATAAGCCTTTTCTCACTACCGCCCCGCCCCGGGGGAGGCGGGACAGTTATGTTGGGCTCTGCCGGCCTTACGACCCAGCGGTAGCCGCCCGGGAGAGATGGAAAACATCCGGGCGACCGCTGGGCCGATTTTCAATGGTCAACCCTGCCGAGCCGTCCCATTCATGCTGTAGACAAAAGTGTCTACAGCGTGGCTCTACAGCTTATAACACTCCGATAGTAGAAAGTGCATCACATTTCATTAATGATCTTGAATTGTTTCTTCCTTTCAGAGGACAACAACACCCGTGTACTGTTCGAGCGGGTCTTATCATCAGGCAGCCTCAAGCCCGAGAGCTCTGTGGACATATGGAACAGGTTCCTGGAGTTCGAGTCCAACATCGGTGACCTGGTCAGCATCGTGAAGGTCGAGAAGAGGAGACAAGCTGTACTCGAGAAGGTATGGTACCTCATCTATCATTACATCCATTGATGGTATACAAATAACACACGCACGCATGCACGCAATCACGCTCAAGCTCACACACACGCATGCACAAAACGGCACAAACGCACGCATTCACGTAAGCACACACGCACGCACGCATGCACGTATGCACGCACGCACGCATACACAGACACACACAGACACACACACACACACACACGCATACACACATACACACACACACACACACACACACACACACACACACACACACACACACACACACGCATACACACATACACACACACACACACACACACACACACACACACACACACACACACACACACGCACGCACGCACGCATACACACACACACACACACACACGCACGCATACACACACACACACGCATACACACACACACACGTACTCGCAACCCGTCTACTAAATTTCACGCAGCAAATTGTATTCAAATTCAAATCATTTATTCTGAAAATTGGATCATAAATATCACTTTTACATGTCAACATTCTTTATACTAGACTGGCTTTTGCTCGCGACCCTGTCCGCGTGAATGTAATTTTGTATTAGATCCCACGGGAACAGACGAACGGACGAATCGGTTCAGCGGTTTAGATTTTTCATACAAACTTTCATCCCCTTTTTAATCCCTTCAGGGGTTGATTTTTGAAAAACAAAGTAGCCTATGTCCTATTCTGATGTATAAGCTATATTATTGTAAAGTTTCATTAAAATCCATTCAGTAGTTTTTACGTGGAAGAGTATCAAACATACATCCATCCATCCATCGATACTTACAAACTTTCGCGTTTATAATATTAGTAGGATAACTTTTATTTTTATCTTTTATCGATATTTCGTGGCTAGCTCTTGGGTTAGGGCCTGTTTTAATGACCGGACATTGACTTTCCAGAATTGTAAAAAAAAAAACAATTTTAAAATTAATTACTATATATTACTATATTTTAATTGATTACTCAAGACAGGCTCCACTTAATAAAACGACTTGAAAATGGAGATTCTGTTTTGAGTACATGTTCATTCATACATGATTAAAGAATGAAAGGGACTATACAAAACTAATGCACTGTTTTGTTCACAGATAAAAGAGTTCGAAGGCAAAGAGACAGCGCAACTGGTCGACAGATACAAGTTTCTGGACTTGTATCCGTGCAGTATAGCCGAGTTGAAATCCATTGGGTATACAGAGGTAAGTGGAGTGGATAGCGACCACCGTGCACATGGTGTTAAAACCTGCCATAATGACCCACACACCTCCCTGCTCCCTGATCCTAACCCTTTTCTCATCCCTTTTTCCTTACCCTCCCCTGGCCCTGGGATGAGATACTGCGGGGTCGCCAGTATGCCGTTGGCAGGGACTCCGTAGTTCATCCCAGGAACTTTGGCAGGCCGGCATGATCTTGCCGACCTACGATGGACACATTGTTTATGTGTCCATCGTAGGTCCATCGTGTGTGGGTCGACACTATTCTTGGATTGCGCTACACTTACCATCAGGTGTAGCGTAGTCACTTTGCCGAGCCAGGATAAAAAAAAGAAAAACAGCCTTGTATGGATCGCGTTCCAAGTTCAGCCAGTGTATATCCGGTTCTCCCGAGGGGTTTGCGATATGCCTTGATGGTTGGTTGGAGTGGGTATAGGGGTACATCCTTGTATCCCTGTGCCTGTATCGGTCATCCACCTGTCCTGTCGCAGGACCCTCGATTTGCTTCTTCGTAGTGTGAAGATTGGTGAAGGAAACATCGTGAGGAAACCTGCATACCTGAGGACTCAATAAGACTTTTCGAATGTATGTAAAGTCCGCCAACCCGCATTAGGCCAGCGTGGTGGACTAAGGCCTGATCCCTCTCATTCAGTAGAGGAGGCCCGTGCCCAGCAGTGGGACATGTATAATACAGGGCTAGTAAAAAAAAAAGTGTGAAGAAGCATTTATACAGGCCGGCATGGGTTTAGTGACCACCGATAAACTCACTGTTTGTTGGTGGTCGCTGGTTTTTTTGGACTGCACTACGCTTACCATCATGTGTAGTGCAGTCACTTTGCCGTGCCCCGATAAAAAAATATCCGTTATCAAGATTATGACATTATGTACAGAAAAGGGTTTTTTTTCTAGGTGGCATCAATGTCGAACAAGTCGTGGGCGCTCGGTGGCCCACTCGCGGGGATATCACCAGAATTGGCCGCCGTTATATTGGGACAAAAGTAAGTACTGCTTATACCATTGCGACGAAAGTAGGGTGGTGTTTTGCGTATCCAGCTTTTGCTCATGACACCGCCCTGAGGTGAAAAAAACCGTTGGTCGGTAGGTTGGTTGGATATATTGGAGGGAGACATGAAAGCCGATGGTCACACTACAGATGTGCTGGTGGGAGGATACTTGTATCCGACCGGATAGCGACCACCGTACACTGGTGCTAAAACCTGCCATAGTGGCCCACCTTGTGTGGGTCGCGTTCCAGGGTCAGCCAGTGTATATCCGGTTCTCCCCAGGGGGCTTGCCCCCTGATCCTAACCCTTTTCCCATCCCCTCCCCCTTGGCCCTTTGGCAGGCCGGCATGATCTTGCCGACCTACGATGGACACATTGTTTATCGTTGGTCGACACTATTCTTGGATTGCGATACACTTACCATCAGGTGTAGCGTAGTCACTTTGCCGAGCCAGGATAAAAAAAAAAGCTTGGCTTTATTATTTTTATATAAATATACACTCCTTTGCAAAAAAAACGGGCGGGTTTGATTTTTTAACATTATTGGTAATAATTTAGTTCTTCAGAGGTTTTAATAGCCAAACTATGTTACTGGCACTTAATAAAGAGTCTGGGTATGAAAAAAAGTTCATTCCAAATTCAAAACTTTTGTTTTTTAAATTATTAATCCCTTTTTCATTTTGTGACACTTTTCGCGGGATTGCGGTTAAAAGGTTATCAAGCAACTAAAAGTAACTTTTCGTTATTTTTAGTACAACAATTTATGTTTATCGCATAATTCTGCCTTATTGTGACTTAAAACAGATATCTTTGTGTCTATCGTAATGGCAGAAAAAGCAATGAGAGCTAGTAAAATTATAGCGCTGCTGGAAGAGGGGTGTAGCCAATGTTACGTCTCACAGCGGTTAAACGTGAGTCGTTCAACCGTACAAAGAACCTGGACTCGATACCAAGAGACAGGTTCCGTTCAGAGAAGGCAAGGTTCTGGGAGAAAACGTTGCACACAGCCGCGAGACGATCGCTTTTTAGTGACTCAGGCGCTGAGGAACCGCAAATGCAGTTACATAGACCTCAAAAGAAACCTTGAAGAGGTACGAGGAGCACAAGTTAGCCTATGGACTGTGAGGAGAAGACTTTTAGCTGCTGATATACGTAGTCGACGACCAGCGCGGGCCCCCAAGTTACTCCGTGAGCACCGGATTGCGCGGTTGAGGTTCGCTAGAAATTGCCTATCTTGGACACCAGGTAACTGGAGTAGCGTACTCTTCTCCGATGAGGCTCGAATTTGTCTGCATGGTGAGGACCGACGTCGGCGAGTGTTACGAAGACCAGGGGAACGCTATGCCGATGTGTGTTTTGAAGAAATCACCCCTTATGGTGGAGGGTCCGTTATGTTTTGGGCGGGCGTAACTTCCAACTATCGTACCGAGATAGTATTCATAGAAAATGGCTCACTAAATGCGCATAGGTACATAACAGAAATCCTTTCTCAAAATGCACAACCCGCACTGACTGTAATTGGTGAAGATGCCATTTACATGGACGATAATGCTCGGGCCCACCGTTCTGGCGACGTAGATGCTTATATGCAAGAGGTCGGTATTCGTCGTTTGGATTGGCCAGCGCGGAGCCCCGACCTTAACCCCATTGAGCACGTTTGGGACCTCCTAAAAAGGCGAGTACGATCTGTCCAACCACCTCCACAAAACATCAGAGAGCTTAAACGTGTAATCTCGACTGAGTGGGAACACATTCCACAGGACACCATCAAAAGCCTGGTGGGAAGCATGCCAAGACGATTACATGCCGTAATCGCTGCAAGAGGAGGTCATACTCGTTATTAATTTTTATTTTTTAATGTCTCTTTTATTAAAATACCATAAAAATACTCGTAGTCTTAATTTCATTATACCCATAAAAATGTCCATTTTAACACGGCTCTCTGTTTACATTGACTAAAACACCGATACCAGGATAAAAGTGTTAAAAAACTAGATTCTCATTGATAATAAGAAATTTCTAGTCATCCAAGCTAATGACATACTAAAAATATAATAATATTTACCCATAGAAAAGCTAAGGTAAAGTGTGTGTGTAAGGTGCCCGTTTTTTTTGCAAAGGAGTTTATATAAATACAGGCAGAGAAGCAGCTCACGGCATCACTCGTGTGAATGTCTTTTAGTTTTTGATAATCGATTATCAATAATCGATCAATTGATTATTAGTAATCGATTAATCACTAATCAATCAAACGGTTATTTTAATAATAGACCCTAATCTATAATCGATAATTATAATCGACTACGAGTCCTAGCCCGATATCGATTAATCAATTACAATAATAAACTATACATACTACATTGGGCGAGAAGCCAGCTACCACCACCACATACTAACACAGACGGCCTCTTGCATGCGAAAGACCTAGGTGTTGGCCTGATGGTAACCGCCACGCCTGCCCATAAACAGAAGAAAAATCACACAGAACTTTGAATCACAAAGCCTGCATGGCACTGAACTGCGCTCGTCACCGCGAGACATGAGATGTTAAGTCTAATAATACCCAATAATTTCATTAGCTTCAATGTCCTTCCAACCGTAACACAACATTGCTTGCACACTGTTGCTTGACAGCAGAAATAGACGGCGCGGTGGTACCAACTCAGACGGCCTCTCGCATACGAGGGACCTTTTTTTTTTAATAGCCCTTTATATTATATTCGTCCCACTGCTGGGCACGGGCCTCCTCTACTAAATGAGAGGGATCAGGCCTTAGTCCACCACGCTGGCCTAATGCGGGTTGGCAGACTTCACATACCTTCGAAAAATCTTATCGAATTACGAGGGACCTACCACCCAATAAACAACACATTCAATATCGATATTTTGTGTACAGGGACAACGACCCCAACAAGGACATAGCGAGGCCAGACATCAGCCAAATGATACCATACAAGCCGAAAATGAACCCATTACCTGGAGAACATCCTATACCTGGTATGTACCAATGAACAACCTCTTCATCGTTGGCCTGGCAAATATATATTTTTTTTTATAGCATAGGCCGGCAAACGAGCAAGTGATCTCCACCGCCCATGTACGCCCACCACCAGAACAATCATGGGCACGTTGCCGACCTTAACGGAAAGGGATAATTAGGGATTGGGAAGGGGAGGGGTTATGGGCTTCCGGATATCTCACTCACCGTACGAAACGCAGCAGCAAGCCACTACTTTAAGTCGGTTTTCTGTGAAACAGTGGTAACGACCCGGTCGAGCCAGCCCATTCATGCTGTAGACAAAACTGTCTACAGCATGGCTCTACCACTCAAAAAATATATAATGATTTCTTACGTTTACGCGAATGTTACTCATTGAAATAAAATTAATTTAAACGGATTTTAACGCGGGGTCCACCCCGGGACGACGAAGGTTGAAGAGCCCTCGAAACGTCGGGACCAAAATTAAGATGATTTAATACTTTTAGTGCTTTCGACATGACTTGATGGTTGATTGGGGCGGGTACAGGGGTACATCCTTGTATCACTGTGCCTGCATCGGTCCATCGCAGGCCCCTCGATTTGCTTCTTCCCTCTCCGAATAGGGAAGAAGCATTTATACAGGCCGGCATGATTCTAGTGACCTAATAAACTCAGTTTGTCGATGGTCGCTGTTTTTCGGACTGCCCTGCGCTTACTATCAGGTGTAGTGCAGTCACTTTGCCGTGGATAAAAAAAGACGATAATTTCGGCCACTCTACAGAACCCGTCACTGTGCATGGTCCGACACGCACTTGGCTAGTGTTTTACCCGATTGCTCACAAGTGTAATGCGTTGTGTCCCCAGGCGGTACATTCCCGATGCCCCCCGCCGCTGCACACCTGTGCACGCTGATGCCGCCCCCCTCCTGCTACAGGGGCCCGTTTGTGGCGGTCGATCGACTCATGCAACTGTTCAACAGGATCTCGCTGCCGGACAAACGTGAGTATAATATGGTTTTTGTTTTTTTTTACTAAGCCTGTATTATATAAGTCCCACTGCTGGGCACGGGCCTCCTGTACTGAATGAGAGGGAATGGGCCTTAGTCCACCACGCTGGCCTAATGCGGGTTGGCAGACTTCACATACCTTCGAAAGTTCTTATCGAGTTCTCAGGTATGCAGGTTTCCTCACGATGTTTCCTTCACCGTTAAAGCGAGCGATAATTAACAATCAATATACACGTAACTTAGAAAAGTCAGTGGTGTATGCTCTTGAGGCTGGTTTCGAACCTGCGACTTTCGTCTCGGCAGTCCGTACCACTCCCCGCTGAGCTATCGCTGCGTATAATATGGCTGGATTTTACAAATAGCAGCCTCTTAGAGCAGTATTTTTATAACCTTACTTTTTTAAGGGGATCTATGCCCCACTCTGCTCCCTCTGATACTATTATTCAGTGTTTGTAAACACCTATTAATTCACATGCCTTTATTTAAAAACGTTATATAAAAAATTCTCTGATCTTATATCGCTTATTTATTATTTAAATTTATATAACCTTACCTTTGACTTTCCGTACCATGACGTCCACTTAAAGTGAGCTTATTGCCGTCCCTGCGTCAAAGTCATCGTTAAAGTCAAAGTAAAGTTATAATAATACTACTCTAAGGCTGGGTTACACCATAATAACAATTATAGTTAAGGTTTACGTCAAATTTGACGATAACAGTAACGCTGACTTTAACATTTGACTGCGGAATGTGTTGCACCATCGTATTCCAATACTATACTAATAGATTCCTAGATTAATTCTAGAAGCAGGGACATGATATTATTTTGGAGCACAGACGCTTTAAAAGATATATCGGTTTGGAGGTTATAGTTGAACCATTTGACAGCTATTTAAATTAAACAATAGCTTTAACTGGCTAATCTTGGGCGGTTACGGTTAACAGCTAAATTTATGACGTCATCTAACATTTGTCCAATGGTGCAACAATTTTTTTGCTTAACCGGTGCTTTAACATGTTTGTCATTGCTAAAGTAAGATTATTTTTTTTATAGCATAGCCCGGCAAACGAGCAAGTGGGTCACCTGATGGTAAGTCATCTCCACCGCCCATGTACGCCCACCACCAGAAGAACCATGGGCGCGTTGCCGACCTTAAAGGAAAGGGATAATTAGGGATTAGGAAGAGGAGGGGATTTGGGCTTCCGGATATCTCACTCACCGTATGAAACGAAGCAGCAAGCCGCTACTTTACGTCGGTTGTCTGTGAGACAGTGGTAACGATCCGGTCGAGCCAGCCCATTCATGCTGTAGACAAAACTGTCAACAGCGTGGCTCTACCACTCTAAAGCACTAAACACTCTGGCTGGTGCAACTTAGCATTAGAGGTTGCAGTCGGTCCTAAGGTCGTTCGTCTGACGTGCTGGTGGGAAAAAAAAAGAATCGTCATGCGCATCCGTAAACAGTTTATATCAAATTACTGTGTTTAATAAAAAAAATATTAAATAATGTTTATCGTATTGTTCGTATTACAGCACCAGCGCCGACACAAGAGAACGGATGCGATACGAAACTGTTCGACCTGGCGCGATCGGTACATTGGATTGTCGATGATGAAGGCATCACCACAGTCGCCAGCAAGGTGTGTACAGTTATAAAAAGCATTTATACAGGCCGGCATGACTCTGGTGACCACCGATGAACTCATTGTGTGTTGGTGGTCGCTGGGTTTTTTTTTATTGTACTACGCTTACCATCAGGTGTAGTGCAGTCGCTTTGCCGTGCTCCGATAAAAAATAATTAACCCGCAACCGACTCAGCGGTGACGAAACAGGTGCTAAATACAAATGCTAATACAACATTATTGTGGAATGACTTACCTGTGTCAATAAGAAGTGCTAAGTCACTGCCTATTTTTAAAAAACTCGTTAAGCAGCACTACTTGTCGCTTTAATCTGATTGTTTTTTATTCTCTTTTCTCTTTCTTTCCTTGGTTTTCTTTTTCTTTTCTTTTAAATATATATAACGGATATATGTATATTAATATGATTTGTATATGTATGTAGTTTATGTAGAGATTGTATTATGTATTTAATTATATATATATAATGTATATACGTTTATAGTATTATTATATTAGAATATTTTAAAATATGTACATCTATTCTGTGTAAGCTTCATTTATATGTTGACCGCCCGCTCATTTACCTATCAATCCAGTCCATCCAAAGGTTGCCTGGAAGAAATTGCCGTTAGCAATAAGGCCGCCAATTGTACTTCTTTTTATTATTTTTAGATGTCTGTTGTATAGTTTTAATACTTTATATTGTGATGTACAATAAAGTTATAAATAAATAAATATAAATAAATAAATTATTTAGCTACTCTGTCATACGAGGCAGTCGAGAAAATAGTGCATATCCTACATATAAATATAAAATAAGTTTATTAGGTTTATTAATTTTACTTATATACATATAATTCAACGCTTTTTGTTGTAAAATAATAACTATGTACATGCTTACGTAATAATTTGTAATAACAATAGGTATATGGTTTTTATATTTATTTATTTATTTTACTCATATTTTATTTTATTATTATATATTTTTTTCTATATTTTACGATGTATAAATATGTAGACTTGTACCCGTGTGTGTCAGTAGTAGACCTACTTTATAACTATTCTAACCTGGGACCCCTCGATACAGGCTTGCCTAGTGAGGGGACGGCGTATAAAACACTGTATAAATCACTGAAATTACAAATGTAACAATGTTTCTCGAACCATAATATTAAGTGTACTTATGTTAAAACATATTTTGTAATTTTTGAATGTATATTTTTTCATTTTCATATATTTTGGTGTGCAGGCTCGCCGAAGGAAAATCGGCGACGATTCGGATGACGATGACCTCGGAGTGGCGCCTCCGGTCAACGACATATACCGGCAGCGGCAACAGAAAAGAGTCAAATGAACACGTTTTATACATCAACAATATATTAAATGAATTAAGAATATGATTTTATATGAATTGTGTTGTTTTATTTTACCTGTTGTGCGACGAGTTGCGTTTTGTTTTGCGTTGTGTTGTTTTAAGAGTGGTAAAGCCACGCTGTAGACAGTTTTGTCTACAGCATGAATGGGCTGGCTCGACCGGGTCGTTACCACTGTCTCACAGAAAACCGACGTAAAGTAGCGGCTTGCTGTTGCGTTTCGTACGGTGAGTGAGATATCCGGAAGCCCTAATCCCCTCCCCTTCCTAATCCCTAATTATCCCTTTCCTTTAAGGTCGGCAACACGCCCATGATTCTTCTGGTCGTGGGCGTACATGGGCGGCGGAGATCACTTACCATCATGTGATCCACTTGCTCGTTTGCCGGCCTATGCTATAAAAAAAAATTTACTGCGGTTTGTAAATGTTAGGCCACACACTTCGCAAGCGTGTGGATAGCTCTTACAAAGCTATATGCTATATTATACAGCTATATGATTTGCGACACACTTTTTTTGTAAAAAGAATTAATTAATGTTTTCTTATGTTTACGCGAATGTTAGTCATTGAAATAAAACTAATTTTAACGGATTTTATCGCGGTTTTTTATTAATTTGGATCCCGACGTTTCGAAGACTTTTCAGCCTTCGTGCGAGATTTGTCATTCGAGTTTAGTGATTACTTAGTATAGTGTTCGTAAAAATGACACAAAAATCTTTTAAATTCGGAACTGCCGACAATATGAAGTTCATTGAACTGTATAGAAGTTACGAGTGTTTGTGGAACACGGAGAATGAAAATTATAACAACCATGATGCAAGAAATGCAGCCCTGAATGATTTTGCTAAAGAATTGGATATTGAGGAATTTGACCCTAAGGAAATTACTGCAACAATTAAAAATATGCGAAGTCAATACATATTTGCAAGAACGAAAACCATTTTTTAACCCAACACCTTTTTTTCTTTTTTCGGGAAGTGATATGTTTCGGGAATATTCTCAGCAAAACTCGCGATCCGATGCAGCCAATTAGAGTGCTCGTTCGCGTTGCCAACCGACTCAGCCACGAGTGCCCATAACGTACGCCAGGCACTAGGCAGTCGGCCACAGAATCCCGTCGCGTTCGATCGCCGCGCAATATAAAACTTCCCGCGCGTTAGTAGTTTTACGTTACGTAGTTTACCGACATTGTTTCTTGTGTTTTTTTTTATAGCATAGGCCGGCAAACGAGCAAGTGGGTCACCTGATGGTAAGTGATCTCCACCGCCCATGTACGCCCACCACCACAAGAATCATGGGCGCGTTGCCGACCTTAAAGGAAAGGGATAATTAGGGATTGGGAAGGGGAGGGGATTTGGGCTTCCGGATATCTCACTCACCGTACGAAACGCAGCAGCAAGCCGCTACTTTACGTCGGTTTTCTGTGAGACTGTGGTAACGACCCGGTCGAGCCAGCCCATTCATGCTGTAGACAAAACAGTCTACAGCGTGGCTCTACCACTCAAAACTACCACTGTTTCTTGTGTACTTATAATACGTGTAATTCCTTGTTTGACATAATTAATTCTTTCACACAAGTATATTATTTAATCATCACACACTCGTCTCGCTCAGAACCCAACGAACTGGAAAGATTAACAATCATAGGTTCTGAGGTCAACGTTAGAATCTATGTTAATTAAATCCAATTAAAATTATAGAAAATAAACTAAAACTTACATAATGCTGCGAAGCGTCTCACGGGTTTTAAGAACTGCTAACCAACGTGGAAGATATTGCGTTTCGAAATTATATAGGTATGTGAAACGTAGAAAGTAATTAAAAAAACGAAAAAAACACGCTTTTATAGAAAATCTAACTAAAAAATTGTAAATTTAATTTTTTTTTTTTTAATATTGCGATAATTTTGTTTCAACAATAAACGCGTGATTATTGGTCAAAAATCGAGTGTTTTCCGGCAAAAGGCCGACATGTTGTTAATTTAAAAAAAAAATACAAACGCTACGATTAAGGGCTTTTATGAAAGTATAGTTGAAACATGATATTAAAACTCTGTGTAATCAGTTTTATGAAATGAACTTAATTAATATTAAAAAATATATATTGAAAGACTACTTAAATCGCACCCCTGACTGTAACTTGCCCCTTAATGTAAATTTTTTTGTTCTTTGAATGAGACCACTCTGGGAGTAACCCTGTTGATAAAAAAAAAACATCATCCAAATAGGAGCACATTTGTCATAGTTGTGTTACCCCATACAAAAAATTACATATATAGTCGAATTGAAAACCTCCTCTCTTGATTAAAAACAGTATACATAATTAGATGATTTTTAAATTATTTCAGGCAAGACAAACAGTTTAGTGGATTGGCAAAGACTGTAACCAGTTCTGAGGTAAAGTCCAGTCGTATTTACGACATATGCTTGTGCCGGACAATGTCCATACAAACTCAGGATACACCGAATCCAAACAGTTTAAAATTTATGCCCGGAACAAAGGTGTTGGAACCCGGGCAGACCATAGACTTTCCGAATATAGATGCGGCACAGGGCAGTCCTCTTGGTATGTACAATTTACAACATAAAAATGATTTTTTAGTTGCTGTTGAAAAGCAGCGATAGCTCAGCGGGAAGTGGTATGGACTGTCGAGACGAATGGCGCAGGTTCGAAACCAGCCCCAAGAGCATACACCACTGACTTTTCTAAGTTACGTGTATATTAATTGTTAATTATCGCTTGCTTTAACGGTGAAGGAAACATCGTGAGGAAACCTGCATACCTGAGAGCTCGATAAGATTTTTCGAAGATATGTGAAGTCTACCAACCCGCATTAGGCCAGCGTGGTGAACTAAAGCCTAATCCCTCTGATTCAGTAGATGAGGCCCGTGCTCAGCAGTGGGACGTATATAATACAGGGCTAGTATTATTATTATTAGTGGTGGAGCTACTGTGTAGACAGTTTAGTCAAAATGAGTTAGCTTGACCGGTCTATTACTCGCAGAAAATCATTGAGTGGTAGAGCCACGCTGTAGACTGTTTTGTCTACAGCATGAATGGGCTGGCTCGACCGGGTCGTTACCACTGTCTCACAGAAAACCGACGTAAAGTAGCGGCTTGCTGCTGCGTTTCGTACGGTGAGTGAGATATCCGGAAGCCCGAATCCCCTCTCCTTCCCAATCCCTAATTTTCCCTTTCCTTTAAGGTCGGCAACGCGCCTAGTGAGGTTCATGAGCAGTTGAGATCTCTTACCATCAGCCGATTCAGCTTGTTTGTCTATGCTATAAAAAAAATTGGCAATCTTAGAGACAACTAACTGCACACTGCACTCCACTCCATCCCACCCCACTGGATATAAATAAAATATCAATCATCATACTTCTTTAATTATTATATCAATAGTACATACATAAAAAAATAAGATATTAATTTGTACAGTAAACTACAGTCTACATTCATCATACGAAACATCTTAACATACCGCTAATAAGCAATCCACTACACTACCTAAATAAAACAGTGAATAATATTTAAAACGGTACACAACTTTTTGTTCTCAGCAAAAATGATCTTCCGCATTGATGGTATCAAGGCAGTTCTATTTGGATTTGATTTTATAACTGTTATGAAACAAGATGATGTTGAGTGGAAGCTACTAAAGCCTGAGATATTAGCAACAATCACGGACTTCTTTGCCAGTGGCCTGCCCATTGTGACTGATGCTAAACCATCTGGAGATACACGTGAGATTTTATTTAAGAATCCATCTATACAGGGTTACTTTTAAAACAACCACAACCTCGTAGGACTAGATAGCTAATCCCATAAGGAATAACTTTTTTCACCTGTAGGTTGACTGTTAGAGAATGCCACTGGCATTAAGTCCTTTTAGTCCATTAAGCCTTAATACATGTTTTGTATATAAAGTTTAAATAAGATATGGTGCTGCCACACCGGTGTTAGAAAATGTTATATAACATTTTATAACACCGGTGTGGCAGCAACATTTAGTAAACATTTCTTAACAATTTGTAACATTTCTTAACATTTTATAACCGCAGGCGGCGGTACTTTTGAGAGCGGCGCCGTCAAAGAAGCCGCCAAAGAAGAATGTTCAGAAATGTTAGAAAATGTTAAGAAATGTTATAAAATGTTAAGAAATGTTATAAAATGTTAGATTTAATGTTAGAAAATGTTTGTAAACATTTTATAACATCGGTGTGGCAGCACCATAAGGCGTATTTCGATTGATAACATCTGCACGAGCGATGCCGCGGAGACAGAGCGAAATAGCAAGTTGCGGCGTTCGCGTATTGTGTAGGCATAGACTACATGAAACACGCAGATGTAAATAACATTTTCTTAAAGTGTATATTTTTCTAAGGTATTTATTTTTGATATCTCGTACCAGAAATGTAAACGAATACTTACCTACTTTTAGAATATTGTAACTATTGCTATTATATTTACATACATTGCTATTATATTTAAATGTTGTTTACATATCTGACAATGCAATTACTTGAAAATTGGGTAAGTACAAGATAAGAATGGTACGGTAAGGGTAAGGTACGGGTAAGAACGTAAGAAACCATTATACAAGATTAGCGATTACACTTAACATAGTCACATTTTATCTAATAAAAAAACACTCGGTATCATCATCATCATCAGCAACAGGACGTACACTGCTGAACACAGGCCTCCCCCAAAGATTTCCAGACCGACCTGTTGGAAGCGGCCTGTATCCAGCGACTTCCTGCGACCTTTATCAGATCGTCTGTCCATCTTGTAGGCGGACGTCCAACGCTGTATCTTATGTATCTTTTGTATGTTTGGTATCGGTTCTGTTAAAAAACCTGTTTTTACTCTTTTTTTAATAGGTATAGATCGCTAATATCCAGTTACTTCACGTGGCCATTTTATTCTTCTGTCTTCTTCTCTCCACGGACACATGGTCACTTCACGATCGAAACATACATACATATATAAATAAATACACCCAACAGTCACACACATAATCCTGACCCCACGGTAAGATACGAGTCTTGTGTCGTGGGTATCGAGAACTACGAGAGACTTTCGGTCTCACAACACACAGACGCTGAAACAAATATTTGTATCACACAAATATTTGCCTCGGTGCAGGGATCGAACCCGCGGTCTCTCGCTTCACAGCCGGCTAACTCGCCCGTTGTGCCACGGAGGTTGTCAAACACATTCTAATACTTGTAGTGTATTGAACACCACATAGCCATAGGGAGCAATGACCATTTTGCCATGCCTTTATGAAAAACTAGCTTTTGCTCGCGGCTCCGCCCGCGTCAACAGCTTTTCCCGGGATAAAAGTAGCCTGTAACCGTCTACAGGGTCCTATCTGTCTCTATAGATAAATTCATCAAAATCGGTTCAGTGATTTAGGCGTGAAAGCGTAACAAACAAACTCACTTTCGCATTAACTTTCACCCCCCTTTTCATCTCTTATTAACTAAAATTTCCAAAATTCCGGAAACACGTGTTTATTTGTTTTACGTCAATAACCGAAATACAAAATTTTGTTTATGTAACTTTCAAAATGACGGACTTTCATACATATTATCATCTCCTATTTTGACCCCTTTGGGGTGGAATTTTCTAAAATCCTTTCTTAGTGGGTGCCTACATAACAAAATGAATATACAGTCCGAATTGCATGCTTGTAGCCTTGATAGTTTGCGCTCGGCGATGATGAATCAGTCAGTCAGTCAGGACATGTTATGTATAGATAAGTCTTTAACCCCAGAAATAAATGAAGATGACGACGAGACGGTGCAAATGATTAAAGAACTAATCGATACAAAGATACGTCCAAGGATGCAGGATCACGGTGGTGACGTGTCATTTGTCGCCTTTAAGGATGGTGTACTGACACTGAAGATGAAAGGGGCGTGCTCCTCCTGCCCCAACTCGATTGAGACACTCCAAAATGGGGTATGTTTTAAAAATTACTAGCTTTTGTTCTCTGTTCCTCCCACGCGAATTTCTTTTTCCGAGTAAAATACTAGCTTATGTAGATACTTTTTTTTTTATAGCATAGGCCGGTAAACAAGCAAGTGGATCACCTGATGGTAAGCGATCTCACCGCCCATGTACGCCCACCACCAGTAGAATCATGGGCGCGTTGCCGACCTTAAAGGAAAGGTATAATTAGGGATTGGGAAGGGGAGGGGTATTTGGGCCTCCGGATATCTCACTCACCGTACGAAACGCAGCAGCAGGCCGCTACTTTACGTCGGTTTTCTGTGAGACAGTGGTAACAACCCGGTCGAGCCAGCCTATTTATGCTGTAGACAAAACTATCTACAGCGTGGCTCTACCACTCAAATAATAATCCTCATGGTCATGGTTTACATGTGTGCCATTTGTTATCCAAATGAAGTCTGCCGTTATGGCGTGACTGATTAGCAAATATTCAAATTCACAAACAATAATTTGCTGGTGGTAGGATATTCATATCCGCCCGGATAGCGACTACCGTACACATGGTGTTAAAACCTGTCATAGTGATCCACACGCCTTGTGTGGATCGCGTTCTAGGATCAGCTAGTATACATCCGGTTCTACGGCTTGAGACATGACTTGGTGGTTGGGTATAGGGGTACATTCTTGTATTACTGTGCCTACATCGCCAAGAACTTTATTTTTTGTTTATCCGAGCACGGCAAAGTGACTGCACTACACCGGATGCTAAGCGTAGTGCAGTTTAAAAAAAAAACACCGACAAACAACGAGTTCATCGGCGGTTACCAGAATCATGCCGGCCTGTATTAATGCTTTTTCCCTCTTCAGAGAGGGAAGAAGCAAATCGAGGGGCCTGCGACAGGACAGGCGGATGGCCGATGCAGGCACAGTGATAGAGGATGTACCCCTTTTTATTGTGTCGCGGGGAAAAGCTTTTTATCGCTACCGCCCCGCCCCGAGGGAGGCGGAACGGTTATGTTGGGCTCTACCGGCCTTCGACCCAGCGTTGAGCCGCCCGGTATGGTACTGCCACACCGGTGTTAGAAAATGTTATATAACATTTTATAACAGCGGTGTGGCAGCATTATTTAGTAAACATTTCTTAACAATTTGTAACATTTTGTAACATTTTTTAACATTTATTAACATTTATTAACCGCGGGCGGCGGTACTTTTGAGAGCGGCGCCGTCAAAGAAGCCGTCAAAGAAGGGCCGATGTCATGTTTTCAAATGTTATAAAATGTTAGAAAATGTTAAAAAATGTTAGAAAATGTTTTTGTTAACATTTTATAACATCGGTGTGGCAGCACCAGTAGAGATGGAAAACATCCGGGCGACCGCTGGGCCGAGTCCCTACACTATATACACCCTATGCCGACAAATACTTTCTTATTCCAGGTGCAAAGTATGATGCAGTTTTATATTCCAGAAATAGTTGCTGTAGAAAGGAGCGATGATGAAGGCGAAAACTTAAGCGAAAACCCTTTAAACAATTTGAAGAAATGAAAACGAAAGAAAAAAATTATAAATCAATATAAATTAAGCTAGATTGCTTACAGAATTAGTGACATGTACATAATATAGATACCTACCTAATTTTTTTATTTTTGACTATACATTTTAGCAGCGATAGCTCAACAGTTGTGGCGCGAACTGAAACGAAAGTTGCCGAGTCGAAACCAGCCCCAAGAGCATGCACCTCTGACTTTTATAAATCACGTGTATATCGCATGCTTTATTGGTGAAGGCAACATCGTGAGGAAACCTCAGAAGTTCTCCATAATATCGAAGGTTTTTTTTATGGAGAAGGGGGCAACTGAGCAAGTGGGTCACTTGATGTGAAGTCTGCCAACCCGCATTTGGCTAATGTGGTGGACTAGGCCTGGCCCCTCTCATTCTGTAAAGGAGGCCCGTGCCCAGCAATGGGACGTGTATAATACTGTGGCGTACCACAACCTAGAGTAGTATTATTGTAGCCTAAAATAATATAAAGTAATATGTTGTACAGTACTCTTTATTTTAAAAGGCTTTTTTTTACATTTTTAATTATTAGTTACAAAAAAAAAGAAACATTACCCTCCAATGATGAGGCCTAGGACCCAATCCACCGGTGATTACGACCCAAAAGAGAGAAACCTCCTCACAATACGTGCCGTGCCTAATAACACTGCTTTCTGTATCTGGCTCTTAACCCGACCGACCAACCTAACCGAACCGACCGAACGACCAATTTAGAGCTTCTGAAGATGTTGGTCGAGGCTCTTCGGTATCAATCCATGGGCAGAGACGACTATCGGGACAATAATTGTTGAGGCCAAATCCCACATCTTAACCTTTGACAGAAGAGGGGTGTCTACACCATGTATACAGTGGTCGCTATGAAGTCGGGTACGTACAAGAATGTATAACTCTCTCATAAGCAATTTGACAGTCAGTTGGCGGACTTAAACATATTTTGAATGTTGTTCGGTAAAATCCATGCTTTAACGAGATGTATAAAGCTCCGACTCAAAATGTTATAGTGGTTTAAAAGGCTCTATTAATAAAAAATAGGACCCTAGAGTCCTAGTAATTTGGATGCAGTTGCGAAGTTTAGTCCAAAAGTATTCGTTAAATAAATAACACACCCAATACCCACATACATACTCCTGACCCTATAGTAAGATGCGAGTCTTCTGTTGTAGGTATCGAAAACAACAAGAGACTTTCGGTCCCACAATAATATAATAATATATAAAAAAATATATTTGTGGATACAAATATTTGTCTCTGTGCGGGGATCGAACCCAAGGCCTCTCGTTTCACAGTTGATTTCGCCAATGTCGATAGTAAAAATCAGAGACAAATAAACAAAATAAAAAATGATTTATACCAATTCTGCGTTAATGGTGACAGAGATGTAGAGCCCCAAATAATTATGTCATTCCTTTACAATATTCTTATGTTCTATTATAGTATTTCAATCAATTGTCACTCTTTCTTTAATATGCTCCCCTGTTAACCTGCTTCTATTATACAGCTCAGCTCAATTAACAGCCGAACCAATCCTTTCGGACGATAGTAAGGAAGCTTGACGGATCAAATATTATTAGATTAAAAATATCGACAATATACAGTCAACCTGGGTAATTTTGGCTCACTTTAGAGGTAATTTATAGTAGTACGGATTTACTTTTATTGTTATTTGTAATAAATGAGTGTTTCTAGTGGGATATTGGCCTTTATAATCTAAATTTCTGTGTTATTTATCAAAACGATAAATAAAAGACCCTTAAATTACCAAAAATTTGGTGAGCCAAAGTTACACTGACATATGGGTAACATTAATAAGTATGAGGAGTTGAGGAAGAAAATCTCTAATTTATGTAGTTTTTTTTTACTCCTAGGTAAGATTAGCTTGTCATATGATAAATAAAATACATTTCGTTTATATCACTATCTCCTTTTTAGTGGCAACGTAGGGTTGCCATATTAATACAATATTAAACTGCCTGGTTTATCGAAATCAACTTCTATTTTATGGACCTCTTAAATCAAGTTATTATTGTATTAATCAGGTTTTGATGTACTTATAATCATTGAGCAATGCCTAAAATAATAAAAAATAATGAAACAAACTCAATCACATATAAAAAAAGAAACATAATATCGGCTCTCAATTCCCCCATACCATGTATAGAAATTGATCATCAATTGCATAAGAATCGCCTCGTTTTGTGATTTTAGATCCTCCAAATCGACTAACTATATTTCGGGGGTGACAATTAAATATGTCAAGCTTTGATGGCCACTTCCAACCTTCAAAACTTTTTTGCATAATTTAAATTTTCACGCATTGTCTGTCTTCGCCCCGAGCTAATGTTACCCCAAATGGTCTGAAAATGAAACGGATCGAAGATTAATTAAAGATTTTTAAAAAATCTATCAATATCGCGGGTTATTTCAGTGTTATTACATAAAAAACATATGATTCTTCAACATAAAACTGAACTCGCCTTCTGTAGTTCTTCTGTAGTAATTGCTATACACAACTTGTTAGCAAGTATATTTCTAACTCTGTTTACCGCCCAAATTTTGAATGGTGAGAAAAAAATATATATTTGATAAATATCAATTGTCACTGCAGGTTTCGTTTAAAAACACTTTTTACTTTCATAAATTAAACAACTTATTATTATACAGTGTATCAGTAAGAAGAGAAAAAATTAAACGTTCAAATACAAGTTAGTGAGTCAATGTTACATTGAAAGCTTAAGTTACCCAGGTTGAATGTATATCGATTATATAAATATGTACTGAAAAAATATCGTTATTTTAAAATATCGATATTTTTTAACTGAGTCTACTTTCATCCGTGGAACGGAATGTAGTCCGTCAAAAATGGCCTCTTTACTGAATGTTTTGCTGCGAAAATCCTCTAATTTTGGCCAAGCCTCCGCCCTTTTAAAGAATATTCCAGCAGTTCACAATGTGAAGTGAGTGTTCGTTGTGAAAATGTAAATGTTGCAGTTGAAAATCCGGTGTTATAGTGATTATAAAATTATGTAACATTTTAGGTTATGAATTGTATGAAAATCTTGTTATTTTGATAAAAATCTTTAATAGCGGAGGTAACAAATCACGTCAAAGTCTTATTAAGGCTAAAATATTGTTGTAACTGCTCGACTAAGTTAGTTTATTAAAAAAAATTTCGACCATTTTAGAGAAGAGTAATGTTACAGCTGATTGATCAAAACATAGATTAATCTAAATTCATTTTACAATTTCTGTGAGGAGTACGACTAAAAAATAGCATTAAGATGACACAAAATCGATATTTATCATAAAAGTGTTAATTATATTATTAAAAAACGTAATTGACTTCCTATCTTTCATAAAATGTATTTGTTTTATGATATTTCGGAGATAATGAAATGATACCCAGAACTTTATACTTTCATTCAATGCGGAATAAAATATCTATTCATGTTTAGTTTTTCATATTAGCCTGGCTTTCCTTTTTTTGAAAACATATTTTTTAATGATGTCTATTTTATCTCATAAAATTAAAATATTGTGCATAGTTTTGATTAAGTTTAAAGTAACAAGATTCAATTAAATGTTTCATATATTTTTTTTATCAAATATATATTTTGAAATGTCAAATTCAAGTATTATGTTTACTACTCCTACATTTAATTATTTTTTAGGCGACATCATTTAATGCTTTGATGTAGCAAAACACTAGCTTTATATTAAATTACCTTTATACTATTTATATTTAAGTTGCATCTATTTCTTCATGGTGACAATAAAACTTTCATTGTAAATTCTTTACAAAAGTATAGCGCTACGTGTGAGGCATGTAAAAAAAATCCGCACACACTGTCTGTTATGCAGCTGTTCGTAACATTCATTTTTACCTGCCCTGCATGTGTGCCGCATAGGGCTTTATGTTAGCTATGCAAGTGTAGAAAAAATACCAAGCATGTGGTCAGCTAAGTCTGGATGTAATACAATTATGTAATGTCACAATTAAATTGTAAATATTATTTCTGTACTTAGTAATGGGGTATTAAGTAAGCATGGTTTTTTTTTATTTGATTGAATGACAAAAAGAGCCAACCGCTCGCCTGATGGTAAGCGCCACACCTGCCCATAAAAAGAAGCAACACCGTACAGAACATTGAATTTTTTTTTTACATTGAATTTGAATTTAATTGAAAAAACCACTGCATAGCATTGAACTGCACTCGTCACCCCGAGACATAAGATGTTAAGTCTCATAATACCCAGTAATTTCACTTGGCTTCACTATTTCAAATTCAAATTCAAAGCCTTTATTACTAATTTGAGTGTTACATAAATTATAGTTGTGCACATTGGTCCGGTTGCAAATCAGTGTGTCCTGCAGACACATAGGCCTCCTCTAACCATTTCCACTTCTCCCTATCTCTCGCAACTCTTAGCCAAAGGGGTCCTGCAACTTTTTTCATGTCATCAGACCACCTGTTCAGCTGTCTTCCTCTTCTTCTCTTGGTGTTATACCTCGGAATCCATTCTGTAAGGTCCTTCGTCCACTTACTCGTTGTCTCTCTCAGCATGTGTCCTGACCAGCGCCACTTGAGCTGCTGAGCTTCACTATTTAGAAATAATTAAACACTAAATAATAACTAATTAAACTTGATTGACGTTTATGTGTGGCAGTTAATGTACTATTCATTCCTCATATAATTCCCAGCTCCCAGCGCAATGGACACCGCTGGTATCCGGACGAGGAGTATGTGCAGCAGTTCCAGGGAGCCGTCATGTACCCTGATGAAGTCACCTCGCTTCTGAAACATCCACCTTACCACAGTGAGTGAACATGACGATTTCATTAGATAGATATCTGAGGACCAATTCCCGTATTTAACATTAACTGAGACAGAACTATAACCAAGCTGAGATTAGACTATGAATTGACTAAAATGTGGCATTCCGCTCCGCTTAAAATTCAGTCCAGTTCCAATATCATTTCAATTCCAAACTAGTATCACCCACCACAGACTAAATTATAAAAAATGTAAAGCTAATGTTATAATAAAGTTGCTAGTGGACAAAATATATAGGCATTGTGGGTAATTTTAGCGGTTTGAATTTAATGGAAAAGTTAGTAGTACTCTAGCAAGAAGTTATTAATTTAAAATTTGATTAATAGATTTTGTAAATTAGGGATATTTTGGGAAATCCCATGTTTCCCCTAATTTGAAATCCCATGTTTCCCCGTTTTTTCGGATTTCTGTTAATTCAAAGTTCCCTTAATATCAAGTTAGTCTTATTGATGACTTAAATGTTCTGTACTTGACCAGTCATAAGCGCTTTCTTAGCCTACATGATGAATAAAGATTTTGATGCCTGATAAAAAGCTTGTTTACAGACAATGTGACAGCTTCCATGGCGCAGCGGACGAGTAGCCGGCTGTGAAGCGAGAGGCCGCCGGTTCGATCCCCGCACCGAGACAAATGTTTGTGTGATCCACAGTTATTTGTTTCGGGGTATGGGTGTTGTGAGACCGAAAGTCTCTCGTAGTTCGTGATCCCCACGACACAAGACTAGTATCTTACTGTGGGGTCAGGACTATGTATGTGACTGTTGGGTGTATTTATTTATTATTTATCAATGTGCCACATGTTTACAGGTGTGATATCCCCCGGCGAGAAGCAAGTCCGTAACATGATCCTGAACTTCGGGCCGCAGCATCCGGCCGCTCACGGCGTGTTGCGGCTTGTGCTCGAACTCGATGGAGAGGTACGGAACTGTTCAGAATTATCCGTCTATTTTATTGTAGGCTCTAGGCATCGGTAAAAAAATTCCCGCGTTTTTTTCGACTAGTTTCTTCCCGCTCCAAAGAGGGAAGAATCATTTATACAGATTTTTTGGACTGCACTATGGTTACCATCAGGTGTAATGCAGTAATTTTTCTGGCTCGGCAAAGTGACTACGTTACACCTGATGGTAAGTGTAGCGCAATCCAAGAATAGTGTCGACCAACGATAAACAATGTGTCCATCGTAGGTCGGCAAGATCATGCCGGCCTGCCAAAGGGTCAAGGGGGAGGGGAAGGAAAAGGGATGAGAAAAGGGTTAGGATCAGGGGGCAAGCTCCCTGGGGAGAACCGGATATACACTGGCTGACACTGGAACGCGACCCACACAAGGTGGACCACTATGGCAGGTTTTAGCACCAGTGTACGGTGGTCGCTATCCGGTCGGATACAAGTATCCTCCCACCAGCAACAGCACCAGCTGTCCACAGTCTGGCTTTACCACTTTGAAAAAGAAGTTCTCAGATCCATATTTTCTTTGTCCACAGACAGTCCGCGCAGCCGACCCTCACATCGGTCTGCTGCACCGCGGCACTGAGAAGCTGATCGAGTACAAGACATACACACAAGCGTTGCCGTACTTCGACCGGCTGGACTACGTGTCCATGATGTGCAACGAACAGTGCTACAGTCTCGCTGTGGAGAAACTGCTCAACATTGATATACCGATACGTGCGAAGTATATTAGGAGTGAGTGCACTTTATTATACACGTTCCACTGTTGGGCACGGCCCTCCTCTACCAATGAGCGGTGAGACCTTAGTTTTTTTGAAGTGATGACTCCTTTTGGGAGGGTAAACCGCTTCGTAACGTAACGCGTTACGGCACCACTCTGTCTGGCTTCCATTTCTCTCACGCATACGGCAGCAGTAGGCAGGCTCCTCCGCTCTCATTTCAACCCACATTAGTTTAAGTTATCACTTTTGTCGAGTGTCCCGAGACGCACTCTTTTTTTTTATTATTTGATTGAATGACGAGACGAGTCGCTCACCTGATGGTAAGCGTCACACCTGCCCATAAACAGAAGCAACACCACACAGAACTTTGAATTACAAAGCACTGCATGGCACTGAACTGCGCTCGTCACCCCGAGACATGATGTTAAGTCTCACGTTGCCCAGTAATTTCACTGGCTTCGATGTCCTTCAAACCGAAACATAATAGTGAAAAAAAGAAAGAAAAAAAAGGTGACGACTAAACTTGACCATACGAAAGAGATTTTTGAGTGGTAGAGCCACGCTGTAGACAGTTTTGTCTACAGCATGAATTGGCCGGCTCGACCGGGTCGTTACCACTCTCTCACAGAGAACCGACGTAAAGTAGCGGCTCGCTGCTGCGTTTCGCACGGCGAGTGATATATCCCCTCCTCTTCCCAATCCCTAATTATCCCTTTCCTTTAAGGTCGGCAACGCGCCCATGATTGTTCTGGTGGTGGGCGTACATGGGCGGTCGAGATCACTTGCCATCAGGTGACCCACTTGCTCGTTTGCTGGCCTATGCTTAAAAAAACACAAGATTTTAAATCTCATAATGCCCAGTAATTTCACTAGCTTCAATGTTTTTGGAACCGAAACACAACATTGAAAAAAGAAAGGTGACCACTAAACTTGACCATACGAGAGACCCTACCAAAGTTATATTTGTTGGAAAATGTTTAGTATATTGTGTATTATTATAATTTGTCATTATAACATATAAAGATATAACATATAAAGTTCCCACAGACAAACGGCGTAAGCTGTTTTGTGGTGCAATGTAATATTTAAACCATGTCATCTATACTAATAATAAAGCTGTAGAGTTTGATTGTTTGTTTGTTTGTTTGAACGCGCTAATCTCAGGAACTACTGGTTCGAATTGAAAAATTCTTTTTGTGTTGGATAGTCCATTTATCGAGGAAGGCTTTAGGATATATAACATTACGCTGCGACCATTAGAAGCGAAGCATCAGTGAAAAATGTTGCAAAAACGGGGAAAATTATTCATATTTGAAGGCTTCCGTCGCTAAGCTACCCAAATAATATTATTTGAAGGATTCCGTTGCTAAGCTACCCAAATCTATACTAATATTATAAAGCTGTAGAGTTTGATTGTTTGTTTGTTTGTTTGATCACGCGGGCGGAGCCGCGAGCAAAAGCTAGTAACATATAAAGATATAACATATAAAGTTCCCACAGACAAACGGCGTAAGCTGTTTTGTGGGGCAATGTAATATTTAAACCATGTCATTATGTAATAAAATAAAAAAAAATAGTGTGCGTTTGGGACGCTCGACAGAAGTGATAACTTAAACTAATGTGGGTTAAAGTGAGAGCGGAGGAGCCTGCCTGCTGCTATCGTATGCGTGAGGGAAAGGGAAGCCAGACAGAGTGGCGCCTTAACGCGTTACGTTACGAAGTCCGGTCAAAGTCATGTCAAAGTCGTGTCAAAGAAATTATCAATGTTCCAGGGAGGTCGGCTAACGCTGGCTGGTCGATGGACCGCTCGCGTTACGGAACGTTTCGGTTCACCCTCCCATAAGAAGTTATCACTTCAATAAAAATATACTTCCTATAATATTGGGTTCTTTAAACGGAGTGTAAAGAAGCAGTTAGACAGGCCGGTATGATCGTGTTTATCGTTGGTCGACACTATTCCTGGATTGCGCTACACTTACCATCAGGTGTGGCGTAGTCATTCTGCCGAGCCAGGATAAAAAAAAAAAAAAAAAAACTATTTTTGTTTCCTAGCCCTGTTCGCGGAGATCACCCGTATCCTGAACCACATCATGGCGGTGGGCACCCATGCCTTGGACGTGGGTGCGTTGACCCCGTTCTTCTGGCTGTTCGAGGAGCGGGAGAAGATGATGGAGTTCTACGAGAGAGCCAGCGGCGCGAGGATGCACGCCGCTTACATACGGCCCGGGGGTGTGTCGCTTGTGAGTACCAGGTTCAAATCCAAGTAATGGAAATATGTATTACTAGCTTTTGCTCGCATGTCCGCGTGAATGTAATTTTGTATTAGATCCCATGGGAACGGACTATCTGAATACAATATATTGTATGTTTTATTTGGGCCCTTTAGGGGTTGAAATTTAAAGAAAAAAATACCCTATGTTTAACCCTGGGTCATCAACTATATTTATACCTAAATTCATTGAAATCGGTTCAACGGTTTAGATTTTTCATACAAACTTTCATCCCCTATTTAAACCCTTCAGGGGTTGATTTTTGAAAAACATAGTAGCCTATGTCCTATTCTGATGTATAAGCTATATTATTGTAAAGTTTCATTATAATCCATTCAGTAGTTTTTACGTGAAAGGGTAACAAACACACATCCATCCATCCAGTGTAGGGCGTAGTTAACTACATTTTGTAATCTGATTACTAATTTCGATTAAAAGTAGTTAACTACATGTAGTTATGATTACATGTAACTTAACTACAGTAATCAAACTACATGAAGTAGTTATTAATTTGATTGCTGCAATCTAGTAGTTATAACTACTGATTATTTAAGTTTTATGAACTTATATTTTGCAATTAAATAAACACGTAAAGTGTAGTAACATATGTTTTGGTATATGGCTGCTTAAAAAAAAACAGTTTATTGCACATGCCTCTCAAAGTCCGTCAAAGTCCGGTCAAAGTCCTGTCAAAGTCCGTCAAAGTCCTGTCAAAGTCCTCTCAAAGTCCTGTCAAAGTCCGGTTAAAGCCCTCTCAAAGTCCGGTAAAAGTCCATCAAAGTCCGTCAAAATCCTGTCAAAATCCGTCAAAGTCCTGTAAAGTCCGGTTAAAGCCTTCTCAAAGTCCTGTCAAAGTCCGGCCAAAGTCCATCAAAGTCCGTAAAAATCCTGTCAAAGTCCGTCAAAGTCCTGTCAAAGTCCGTCAAAGTCCTGTCAAAGTCCGGTTAAAGCCTTCTCAAAGTCCGGTCAAAGTCCGTCAAAATCCTGTCAAAGTCCGTCAAAGTCCTGTCAAAGTCCGTCAAAGTCCTGTCAAAGTCCGTCAAAGTCCTGTCAAAGTCCGGTTAAAGCCTTGACAAAGTCCTGTCAAAGTCCGGTCAAAGTCCATCAAAGTCCGTCAAAATCCTGTCAAAGTCCTGTCAAAGTCCTGTCAAAGTCCGTCAAAGTCCGGTCAAAGTACTGTCAAAATCCGTCAAAGTCCTGTAAAGTCCGGTTAAAGCCTTCTCAAAGTCCTGTCAAAGTCCGGCCAAAGTCCATCAAAGTCCGTCAAAATCCTGTCAAAGTCCGTCAAAGTCCGGTCAAAGTCCTGTCAAAATCCGTCATAGTCCTGTAAAGTCCGGTTAAAGCCTTCTCAAAGTCCATCAAAGTCCGTAAAAATCCTGTCAAAGTCCGTCAAAGTCCTCTCAAAGTCCGGTTAAAGCCTTCTCAAAGTCCTGTCAAAGTCCATCAAAGTCCGTCAAAATCCTGTCAAAGTCCGTCAAAGTCCTGTCAAAGTCCGGTTAAAGCCTTCTCAAAGTCCTGTCAAAGTCCATCAAAGTCCGTCAAAGTCCGTAAAAGTCCTGTCAAAGTCCGGTCAAAGTCCGTCAAAATCCTTACAAAGTCCTGTCAAAATCCGTCAAAGTCCTGTAAAGTCCGGTTAAAGCCTCCTCAAAGTCCTGTCAAAGTCCATCAAAGTCTGGTCAAAGTCCGTCAAAGTCCATCAAAGTCCGTCAAAATCCTGCCAAAGTCCGGTTAAAGCCTTCTCAAAGTCCTGTCAAAGTCCGGTCAAAGTCCATCAAAGTCCGTCAAAGTCCGTCAAAGTCCTGTCAAAGTCCGTCAAAGTCGTGTCAAAGTCCGGTTAAAGCCTTCTCAAAGTCCGGTCAAAGTCCATCAAAGTCCGTCAAAGTCCGTCAAAGTCCTGTCAAAGTCCGTCAAAGTCGTGTAAAAGTCCGGTTAAAGCCTTCTCAAAGTCCGGTCAAAGTCCATCAAAGTCCGTCAAAGTCCGGTTAAAGCCTTCTCAAAGTCCTGTCAAAGTCTATCAAAGTCTGTCAAAGTCCGGTCAAAGTCCATCAAAGTCCGTCAAAGTCCGTCAAAGTCCTGTCAAAGTCCGTCAAAGTCGTGTCAAAGTCCGGTTAAAGCCTTCTCAAAGTCCGGTCAAAGTCCATCAAAGTCCGTCAAAGTCCTGTCAAAGTCCGTCAAAGTCGTGTCAAAGTCCGGTTAAAGCCTTCTCAAAGTCCGGTCAAAGTCCATCAAAGTCCGTCAAAGTCCGGTTAAAGCCTTCTCAAAGTCCTGTCAAAGTCTATCAAAGTCCGTCAAAGTCCTGTCAAAGTCCGTCAAAGTCCTGTCAAAGTCCGGTTAAAGCCTTCTCAAAGTCCGGTCCAAGTCCATCAAAGTCCGTCAAAGTCCGGTCAAAGCCCGTCAAAGTCCGGTTAAAGCCTTCTCAAAGTCCTGTCAAAGTCCGGTCAAAGTCCATCAAAGTCCGTCAAAATCCTGTCAAAGTCCTGTCAAAGTCCGTCAAAGTCCTGTCAAAGTCCTCTCAAAGTCCGGTTAAAGCCTGCTCAAAGTCCTGTCAAAGTCCGGTCAAAGTCCATCAAAGTCCGTCAAAATCCTGTCAAAGTCCTGTCAAAGTCCGTCAAAGTCCTGTCAAAGTCCGGTTAAAGCCTTCTCAAAGTTCTGTCAAAGTCCGGTCAAAGTCCATCAAAGTCCGTCAAAGTCCTGTCAAAGTCCGGTTAAAGCCTTCTCAAAGTCCTGTCAAAGTCCGGTCAAAGTCCGTCAAAATCCTGTCAAAGTCCGTCAAAGTCCTGTCAAAGTCCGTTAAAGTCCTGTCAAAGTCCGGTTAAAGCCTTCTCAAAGTCCGGTCAAAGTCCATCAAAGTCCGTCAAAGTCCGGTCAAAGTCCGTCAAAGTCCGGTTAAAGCCTTCTCAAAGTCCTGTCAAAGTCCGGTCAAAGTCCATCAAAGTCCGTCAAAATCCTGTCAAAGTCCTGTCAAAGTCCGTCAAAGTCCTCTCAAAGTCCGGTTAAAGCCTTCTCAAAGTCCTGTCATAGTCCGTCAAAGTCCGGTTAAAGCCTTCTCAAAGTCCTGTCAAAGTCCGGTCAAAGTCCATCAAAGTCCGTCAAAATCCTGTCAAAGTCCTGTCAAAGTCCGTCAAAGTCCTCTCAAAGTCCGGTTAAAGCCTTCTCAAAGTCCTGTCAAAGTCCGGTCAAAGTCCATCAAAGTCCGTCAAAATCTTGTCAAAGTCCTGTCAAAGTCCGTCAAAGTCCTGTCAAAGTCCGGTTAAAGCCTTCTCAAAGTCCTCTCAAAGTCCTGTCAAAGTCCATCAAAGTCCGTCAAAGTCCGGTCAAAGTCCGTTCAAAGTCCGTCAAAGTCCCTTCAAAGTCCTGTCAAGGTCCTGTCAAAGTCGGGTCAAAGTCTGGTCAAATACCAGTCAAAGTCCTGTAAAGTCCGGTCAAAGTCTTGACAAAATCCAGTCAAAGTCCAGTTAAAATCAAATTCAATTAATCAAGTCCAGTTAATTTTGACGCGTAACAGAAAAATCTGACGCATAACCGAAAAATCTGACGTAACCGAAAAATGAGACGATTTTTATTTTTTCCACGCACAGCGATTCATTTTTATATACAGGGTTATTTTTAAAACACCAGCAACCTCGCAGGGGTAGATACCTAAGGTTATAAGCTACTACTTTTGTTCTACGACTTTTGATAATTTGTTAGATTTTATTTTCATACAAAAATAAGTATTCATTTAATTTCCGTCTTGTATGTTACCTACACGCATCGCAGATTACGTAAGCAAACACGCGAAGCGTGGGGAACCGGGCTAGCGTTGAAGGTCATCGCCCGAGCCAGCTGAGCGGCGCCTTTGAGTCGCGCGCGCACGCCGAACGCTACGAAGAAAAATACGACACAACAAAAACTTGTAAAATCATTTTTTTTTAAATATATTGAGTTATATACAAACTCGTAGAACAAAAGTTGTTCCGTATGGGGTCAGCTATCTGGTCCTGCGAGGTTGCTGGTGTTTTAAAATTAACCCTGTATAGATTTAATTTAATTAATTTAATGTATTTACATGAACGACTATCGCGCGTGTTTTCTTTTTTAATGACGCAAAATCATTTTAAATATGTAGTTATAAAAAGTAATCAAGTAATCATGATTGCAACTACAATTAGTAGTTAGTAATCAAAATTTTTAACTACATTTTTGATTTTTTTATGTAGTTATTAGTTATGATTACTAACTACTTTATGTAATCGTAGTTAGTAATCAGTAGTTAGATTACATTTTGCCCAACACTGCATCCATCCATACTTACAAACTTTCACGTTTATAATGTTAGTAGGATATTTCTGGTCCGTGACTGCAACTGCGTGCAGGTTATTGTATGAATACGCTCAGTATATGTACAGAGTTTGCTTTGATTATGTCCGTCCCATGATGTGATAGATGGAGATTACAAGATGGTAGGTTCCTCGTAACAACTCGTATCAACCCAGACGGTCTCTCGCATACGAGGGACCTACAACCTTGTACACCTTTTTCCATCCTTGGTCCATACTGACAGATTCCGACAGCCTCCGTGGCGCAGCGGGTTAGTAGCCGGCTGTGAAGCGAGAGGCCGCGGATTCGATCCCCGCACCGAGACAAATGTTTGTGCGATCCACAAATATTTGTCCGGGGTCTGGGTGTTGTGTAATCGAATGTCTCTCGTAGTTCCTGATACTCGCGACACAAGACTCGTATCATACTGTGGAGTCAGGACTATGTATGTGACTGTTGGATGTATTTATTGAAGTGATAACTTCTTATGGGAGGGTGAATCGATTCGTTCCGTAACGCGAGCGGTCCATTGATCAACGGAAGGTTCGAGAATACTCGAGAACCTTCCGTGAGACGTCACGCGGACCAGATAACCAGCCAGTGTTAGCCGACCTCCCTGGAACTTCGAGAATTACATGTTGTATTCACCTCCAGAAGGGCATACACATCTGTGTAATCCCACTTTCATACATGTTATTAGCTAGTATATAAGTTGTGTAGCCCAGTTTGGTGGATCTAATAAAAAAAAAAAAAAAAAAAAAAAAAAAAAAAAAAAAAAAAAAAGTCCCAGGTGGCGTCACACAGTCGGCTTTGACCGGACTTTGACCGGACCTTGACAGGACTTGGACTGGACCTTGACAGGACTTGGACTGGACCTTGACTGGACTTTGACCGGAACTTGACTGGACTTTGACCGGACTGGAGTGCAGTGCAGAGCAATCCAATGAAGTGATCATTTATGGGACGATAAGACGCACGCTTTCTTATTTTTTTTTTAATTCCAGGACATGCCGCTAGGTCTTATGGACGACATATACGAGTTCGCGTCCAAGTTCGCGGAGCGTTTGGACGAGGTCGAGGATGTGCTGACCACCAACAGGATATGGGTGCAGAGGACCAAGGACATCGGCATCGTCTCGGCACAGGACGCGCTCAACTACGGTTTCAGGTAATAATCTACATACTTCGGAGTGTGAAGAGGCATTTAGGCCGGCATGATTTTGGTGACTCTACCACTCATAAAATCTAAAGGTATTTTTATATAAGCATTACATTTTATTTTGATTTCTATTGTCCTAAAATCATTTTTGTACTCATCAAATCATACTCATACTCTCTTCAGTACTCCACTCCTGTTCCCAATCCCTTAATTATCTTTTCTTTAAGTTCCGTAACGCGTCCATGTTTCTTCTGATATAGGGTATTATTTCATTTGTACTGGACAATAATAAGAAAAAGAAACGATTTAGTGAAAACAGAATTAAAATCGTGTTAAAAATGAGGCTGCAGTTGATGTTTTAAATATTAATATGAGCTAAGGTGGGCGTGTAGTGCGGAAAATCTCACTATCTCTCTCGCACGAGTGCATGGTAATGGCGAGACCTGCCTTGTGACGTAACATCCCATGTCGTGCATCCCTTTTTCCGTCATTTAACAACTACATCTGCCAGCAGATTTAAATAGTTTATAACGTATTTATTTATACGAGTTCGGACAAACAAAACAACACGACAACAAAACATAAAGAAACAAAAGAACAAAACAAAAACAACAAAAGAACATAAGTTGTTCCATATGGGGTCAGCTATCTAGTCCTGCAAGGTTGTTGGTGTTTTAAAAGTAACCCCGTATAGTAATCGTCGCGCAAATTTTGCTAGCGCGATTCAGGGTCGGTTGATGTATGTGTCCGATAAATGTCGCCACAATTTTCATCACAACTATATTAATGCTTCAGTGATTTTTTTTTTGTTTCCAGCGGTGTAATGCTCCGTGGCTCCGGTATAAAGTGGGACCTTCGCAAGTCCCAGCCGTACGATGCGTACCATCTCGTGGACTTCGATGTACCCATTGGTACCAACGGGGATTGCTACGACAGGTGAGCGGGACCATATCGGCCAGATTATTTTTAATCTTGGTAATTATTGGAGCGATAGCTCAGCGGGGAGTGGTATGGACTGTCGACACGAAAGTCGCAGGTTCGAAACCAACCCCAAGAGCATACACCACGGACTTTTCTAAGTTACGTGTATATTCATTGTTAATTATCGCTTGCTTTAACGGTGAAGGAAACCTGTATACCTGAGAATTCGATAATATTTTTCGAAGGTATGTGAAGTCTGCCAACCCGCATTAGGCCAGCGTGGTGGACTAAGGCCTGATCCCTCTCATTCAGTAGAGGAGGCCCGTGCCCAGCAGTGGGACGAATACAATATATAGGGCTAATAAAAAAATAAAAAAAATGGAGAAATAGTATCTTTTTTTTATTGCCTTGATAGGCAGACGAGCAAGCGGCCCGCCTGATGGTAAGCGGTTACCGCCGCTCATGGACATCGGCAATGCCAGAGGCACGGCCAAACTGTACATTATTGAGATTTAGTGTAAATGTCGAATGTATTTTATGATGCTATGCATACATTAGTTGAGAAGAAAGAAACAAAGAAAATGTTTATTGCCAACACGAAAACATGCAATTTAAATATGGTGTACAATTTTAATCATAAATATACAGTTAATCTAATAGTTCGACTTACTCATGCGTAAAGGAAGCAACCCACAGCATGTTAATTTTTTTTTTTAGCCCTGTATTATATTCGTCCCACTGCTGGGCACGGGCCTCCTCTACTGAATGAGAGTTCTCTAAGTTCAAATGGAGATACTGATTTTGTTTGATTAAATTCAATAATTTAAACTAATTGTAATACCGTCTTTTAAAATCGTACATGGGATATATTTCATGCCTGAGTTTTCAAAAATCTACATTATTCTTCTGGTATTGTCGGTGGAGATCACTTACCATCAGGTGACCCACTTGCTCGTTTACCGACATTTGCTATAAAAAAAATGTGTAATCACCACTCACCAAAACCCCATTTTGGTACCTGCGACTATGAAATACTATTTTTTTTTACTCCCTGTCAGAATCCTACTATCCTACTAATATTATAAACGCGAAAGATTGTAAGTATGGATGGATGTATGTTTGTTACTCTTTCACGTAAAAACTACTGAATGGATTTTAATGAAACTTTACAATAATATAGCTTATACATCAGAATAAGACATAGGCTACTATGTTTTTATAAAAAAAAAACCCCTACAGGGTTTAAAAAGGGGATGAAAGTTTGTATGAAAATTCAAACCGCTGAACCGATTTCAATGAATTTTGGCACAAATATAGTTGATGACACAGGGTTAAACTTAGGGTATTTTTTTCTTTAAATTTCAACGCCTAAAGGGCCTTAATAGGGGATGAAAGTTTGTATGAAAGCTTTTTGATGGCAAAACGAAGTTCGCGGGCACAGCTAGTACTATAATATCTGGTTGTGTATGTCAGATATCTGATCCGCATTGAGGAGATGCGCGAGTCGCTGCGTATCATAGACCAGTGCCTCAACCAGATGCCACCCGGGGAGGTCAAAACTGATGATGCGAAGCTCACACCACCATCCAGGGAGGAGATGAAGGTATAGTGCCATACTTCTTCTAGGTTTTTGTTCCGGCGTTAGGGGCCATCCATAAATTACGTCACACGAATTTCATGATTTTTTGACCCGTCCTTGTCGCAGCTGGTCACATTTGTCACCTAGCTAGTGTGATGTCACATATTTTGCAAATTTACATAAAAAAATTTATGAAATTACAACAGCAGTGTTTCGATATTCGCTACTTCGTCGGTTTTCTGTGAGACAGTGGTAACGAGCCGGCCCATTCATCCTGTAGACCAGTGTTTCCCAATGTGGGGCCCACGCCCACAGGGGGGCAATTTGATAGTTAAGGGGGGCAATTTAAAAATGGACTCGACACGACTTTAACCCTTTCGCTTTGGGTTATTTAAATGCGATGCTAGATATCGGTGACAAATGTAACAAAAAAATGTTAAGGTGGGGCGTGGCCTAAAAAAGGATGGGAAACACTGCTGTTGGTGGTAGGTCCCTCGTATGCGAGAGGCCGTCTGGGTATACTTATGTTATTAATAAAATAAAAAAAAAATAGGACCCTAGAGTCCTAGAAGTTTCCGTTACATACTAACATACGTAGTAACGTAGTAATAACATACTTTTGAGTGGTAGAGCCACGCTGTAGACAGTATTGTCTACAGCATGAATGGGCTGGCTCGACCGGGTCGTTACCGCTGTCTCACAGAAAACCGACGTAAAGTAGCGGCTTGCTGCTGCGTTTCGTACGGTGAGTGAGATATCCGGAAGCCCAAATCCCCTCCCCTTCCCAATCCCTAATTATCCCTTTCCTTTAAGGTCGGCAACGCGCCCATGATTCTTCTGATATTGTGGGCATACATGGGCGGTGGAGATCACTTACCATCAGGTGACACACTTGCTCGTTTGCCGGCCTATGCTATAAAAATAATAATAATAATAAATGTGTAATATTATGTTGGCAGACGTCCATGGAAGCCCTGATCCACCACTTCAAGCTGTTCACGCAGGGGTACCAGGTACCCCCCGGAGTCACCTACACCGCGGTGGAGGCTCCCAAGGGAGAGTTCGGCGTTTATCTCGTCTCGGACGGCGGATCTAAACCTTACAGGTATAGTGTGTGGTGTATTCGTTTTTTAATATAAAATATAATATATATTTTTGCCACATAGCTCGCAGAACCGATAACCGATGGGACAGAAAGGTTCTGGAATGGAGGCCACGTACTGGCAAGCGCAGCGTTGGACGTCCGCCTACAAGGTGGACAGACGACCTGATAAAGGTCGCAGGAAGTCGCTGGATGCAGGCCGCTTCCAACAGGTCGGTCTGGAAATCTTTGGGGGAGGCCTATGTTCAGCAGTGGACGTCCTGTGGCTGATGATGATGATGATATAAATCAATAAGTTACGTTACCCAAAACCTATTGCAGAAAGAATTCCATTAATCCGTCCGCAAAAAATAAATTAGAAGTCATTCAAATCTGATGGAGGGGCACTTGACAAATAACAAATGACGCAAACTTTGACGTTACTGTTTAAAATGGCTATTACGGTGCGCGAGTGCGAGCGAGATAGCGAGATGACCCTACTAAACAATCAATCAAATTAAATCGCCTTAATTAAAGAAATAATGTTAAATTTTATTTACAGATGTAAAATCAAGGCTCCGGGTTTCGCTCATCTCGCAGCTTTGGAGAAAATCGGTAAAAACTCCATGTTGGCCGACATAGTGGCCATCATCGGAACACTGGACGTCGTGTTCGGAGAGATCGATCGGTAAACATCGGGAAACTTCGGCGAACATCGTAGGCTAAGCCAAAAGTGATGCAGTAGTTGTATATAAGACAAACTCCGTTTTTTCGTCTCATAAATGTCTATAAAAAGATACACAATGAAATGTTGTTTTATTAAATACTTTATTTTTATCCTGTTACGGCGAGTCGAAATATACAGGGTTACTTTTAAAACACCAACAACCTCGCAGGACTAGATAGCTAACCCCATAAGGAACAACCTTTGTTCTACGAGTTCAGGCAACTAAATACATGAAAAAAAAAATTATTGAATGACAGACGACTGGCGGCTAGATAAATGGGTCAAATTCAAAGTCGCTAGCGCTGCACCCCCTTCCTCACGCTTCGCAGGGTTTGTTTACGTAATCATTGCGATGCGCGTAGAGATATAAACATTCAAGCCGAAAATTAAATTAATTCTTATTTTTGTATGAAAACAAAATCTAACAAATTATCAAAAGTCGTAGAACAAAAGTTCCTTGTTCCTTATGGAGTTAACTATCTAGTCCTGCGAGGTTGTTGGTGTTTTAAAAGAAACCCTGTAATGTCGACTGTCAACAGACATGGAGTCCCTCGACGGTCGGCACAATTATG
Organism: Amorpha juglandis; assembly: GCA_949126905.1. Classification (NCBI taxonomy): domain Eukaryota; kingdom Metazoa; phylum Arthropoda; class Insecta; order Lepidoptera; family Sphingidae; genus Amorpha; species Amorpha juglandis. The sequence goes on from OX421393.1 coordinate 5,430,257, forward strand.
CCGGCCTGAAATTACTGGATATACACTGGCTAATCAAGCAATTGGCATAAACGAGCCACTATGGCAGATTTTTATCACGATTATTAGATTGAAAGGTCTGTTTGGTCGGCCTGTGCTCCTCTGTAAGAGTGTTTTATTTGCTTAAATGACGAGGAAGTCGTTCGCCTAATTGCAAGCGTAACGGCTGCCCATGAACAGAAGCAACACCACACAGATCTATGAGTTACAAAGCACTGAATGGTACTGGACTGTGCTCGTCACCCTGAGAAATAAGATGTTAAGAAAAGCGAAAGCTTTTCAACCTTCATGGTCACGGGGTAGACAGGTACTTTTATTCCGGAAAAGTGGTTCACGCGAGTGAGGCAAAGCCGCGAACAAAAGCTAGTACCATAATAAGATACCATGTTTGAGTGGTAGACAATTTTGTCTACAGCATGAATGGGCTGGCTCGACCGGATCGTTACCACTGTCTCACAGAAAACCGACGTAAAGTAGCGGCTTGCTGCTGCGTTTCGTACGGTGAGTGAGATATCCGGAAGCCCAAATCCTCTCCCCTTCCCAATCCCTAATTAGCCCTTTCCTTTAATACCTAATTTCTTCTGGTGGTGGGCGTACATGGGCGGTGGAGATCACTTACCATCAGGTGACCCACTTGCTCGTTTGCCGGCCTATGCTATAAAAAAAAATAGTACCATAATAAAACAACACACTTCCGATACCAACATATATTTCACAAATCAATCATCAGTGATCTCTGGTAAATCCCTATCGGAAACCTGATCAAAATAGTCTTCCGGTATCACATAATTATCCGGCGGCCTCATTGGTCCAAACACTCGTTTGTCCTGCTCACTCGTGTGCTGTTTATCTTCCGTCTCACTCTTGCTTGGCGCACTGTCCATTTCTTTAGTTTCTATGTTGTCCTTGTCTATATTGCTATCTCCCTCACTCCGTGTTTCTGTCTCCTCATCAGAATCCATTTCTTCAACAAATTCGGACTCGACTTGTGCAGTCTCTTTACGAATTTTCGGGCGTTTCTCCGCATCGTCTTTTAGCCGAATTCTGAAAGTAAGAAAAAAACAAAAAATATAAATATCATTAATGATGCTTCATCATCAGCCACAGAACGTCTACTGCTGAACATAGGTCTCCCCCAAAGATTTCCAGCCCGACCTGTTGGAAGCGGCCTGCATCCAGAGACTTCCTGCGTCCTTTATCAGGTCGTCTGTCCACCTTGTAGGTGGACGTCCACCGCTGCGCTTGCCAGTACGTGGCCTCCATTCCAGAACCTTCCTGCCCCATCGGTTATCGGTTCTGCGAGCTATGTGGCCTGCCCACTGCCACTTCAGCTTGCTAATCCGCTGAGCTATGTCGGTGACTCATGATGATTATACTTCTTTTAATAGCATAGCAGAAACAAGGGATACATTTGAGTAGTAGAGCCACGCTGTAGACAGTTTTGTCTACAGCATGAATGGTACAACTCGACAAGGTCGTTACCACTGTCTCACGGAAACCGACGTAAAATAGCGGCTTGCTGCCGCGTTGTGAGATGGTAAGTGAGATATCCGGAGTCTAAATCCCCCTCCCTTTCCAATACCTTATTTATCCCTTCTCTTTGACAGCCTCCGTGGCGCAGTTGGCGAGTAGCTGTCGGCGAAGCGAGAGGCCGTGGGTTCGATTCCCTCACTGAGACAAATGTTTGTGTGATCTACAGATATTTGTTTCGGGTGTGGATATTGAGGGACCGCAAGTCCCTCGTAGTTCCTAATACTATTAACATATCGACCCAAATCAAGTTAAAATTGAGATATTGATTTAAATTGCTAAATTCATTGTATTTAAGTGGGTTATTTTTTTTATTTGATTTTATTGAATGACGAGACGGAAGAGCGTTCGCCTGATGGTAAACGCCACGCCTTCTCATAAACAGATGCAACACCACACAGAACTTTGAATTAAAAAGCACCACATGGATGCATTTTATATCTCATAATGTCCAGTAACTTCACTGGCTTCAATGTCCTTCAAACTGAAATACAACAGTGCTTACACACCGTTGCTTGGCGGCGTAATAGACGGCGCGGTGGTACCAACCCAGACGGCCTCTCGCATACGAGGGACCTAACACCTTGTAAAAAATCTATACATATATAATTACTTGTTCTGACTGACTGATTTATCAAACCGCTAGGGCTACTAACTTGAAATTCCGGCAGTTGACTTTTACGTGTTGTAATTTCATATCAAAACATAATTATAACGCCATCTATTGGTACATCATATAAACAACATGTAAAATTAAATTGATTGTGTTGATCTGTAAGTATTGTCTATGCGACATGTATTTATAATAGTTTATGTTTATTAAAAATTATTTCTCTTGGTTCCCGGAAATCCGTGTGTTTTATTATTATGTTACAAGCATCCACTAAGGGTGAATTCTGGGGGGTGGGTCACTTAATGATACATGAACACTTTAAACCTTACCTCTTCCCATACAGCACGGAGTTTTGTCCCATCTTGACGGCCATTTTCTTATCATCCTTCTTTATAAGTGGTGGTAAGTGGGCGGGCCGAGCCAGTTCCGCCAACCGTTGGGTTTTACTCAACTCGGATTTTAACTTTTGGATGGTCATCTGTTGAGGAAAAAACATTAAATGTCTGTTTAAATGCCATAGTGATGCACACACCTTGTGTGGATCGCGTTCCAGGATCAGCCAGTGTATATCCGGATCTCCCGAGGGGCTTGCGACATGACTTGATGGTTGGTTGGGGCAGGTATAGGGGTACATCCTTGTATTATTGTGCCTGCATCGGTGAACCGCCTGTCCTGTCGCAGGCTCCTCGATTTGCTTCTTTTTTTTTTTATAGCATAGGCCGGCAAACGAGCAAGCGGGTCACCTGATGGTAAGTGATCTCCACCGCCCATGTACGCCCACCACCAGAAGAGTCATGGGCGCGTTGCCGACCTTAAAGGAAAGGGATAATTAGGGATTGGGAAGGGGAGGGGATTTGGGCTTCCGGATATCTCACTCACCGTACGAAACGCAACAGCAAGCCGCTACTTTACGTCGGTTTTCTGTGAGACAGTGGTAACGATCCGGACGAGCCAGCCCATTCATACTGTAGACAAAACTGTCTACAGCGTGGCTCTACCACTCTTCCTTCTCCGGTACGGTAATGCTTACACACTATTGCTTTTCGTCAGAAATAGACGGCGCGGTGGTACCAACCCAGACGGCTTCTCGCATACGAGGGATTTTTTTGTTATCCTGGCTCGGCAATATGACTACGTTACACTTGATGGTAAGTGTAGCGCAATCCAGGAATAGTGTCGACCAACGATGAACAATGTGTCCATCGCAGGTCGGCAAGATCATGCCGGCCTGCCAAAGGGCCAAGGGGGAGGGGAAGGAAAAAGGGATGGGAAAAGGATTAGGACCCCTGGGGTGAACCGGATACACACTGGCTGACCCTGGAACGCGACCCACACAAGGTGGGCCACTATGGCAGGTTTTAGCGCCAGTGTACGGTGGTCGCTATCCGATCGGATACAAGTATTCTCCCCACCAGCAAAAAACTTTCCTTAAACTGTTGTTTTACTGTCATACCTTAGTCCTCGATATGTCAGCCTTCTGCGCCATGGTGCCATGTTTCAGGGACTTCATGTACGCGTCCAATTCATCCACCTCCCCACCCTCGGCAGGTTTGCTCCTCGCGCGCAGATCTTCCAACGACTTCTCTTCCGAACGTATCTTCGCTTCCAGATCGGATATCTGTTTCAGCTGGAATAAAATTTTATGGCGTTAGTAAAAAAAACACCCCACGGTTTTTACAATAAAATACATTTTTTTTTTTACTTTTAATGTATGTTCTATTTTTTAGAAAATAACCATTATTCAGCTATTGTATAGATTTTATCGCGGGCCTTGAGCGGCGAGACCGAATACAGAAATTCCGTAACGAAAAAACCTAACACCCCCCCACTCCGACCAGCCAGCGTTAGCTGACCTCCCTGGAACATCGATTTCGAGGTCCCAGGTGGCGTCACACAGTGACCAGTCAGCTTGGCCCCGACCTTGACCCCAACCTTGGCCCACAAAATTAAAATTCAAAACAAAGGGAAAAAAATACTGCATAAATAAAAAAATTGGTGTGTGTCGTGGGACACCAGGTAGGAACGAAGTTCCTTCGGCTAATGTAGAATCGACACAAATTGTAAAAAATACAAATTATCAACTAAAATAACAAAATAAAAAAAAAACATGTAGCACTCGGAGACTGCCGCGGTAAAGCTATTGTATAGCATTTTTTATCAACTTATGTAAAATTCTTTTAAAAATCGAAGGAGATATAAAAATACTTCAAGTATAACTGGCTGAATGAATTTCATTTTAAAAACTGATTGAGCTGAAATTCGCACACAATTTTGGTGCAGGCAAAAAGGAACTAACGCTGGCTGGTTATGCGGCGCTTTTAACGCTTTTTTCTTACGCTTTTACTATCACATTTTTTTCAGTTCGGTCACGCAGCAAAATCCCTATCCCCTCCAAGCCTGCCGTAAGGAACTTCGTTCCAATAAATAAATAATTATAATTACATAAGTTGATAAAAAATGCTATGCAATAGCTTTACCGCGGCAGTCTCCGAGTGCCACAGGTCTTTTATTTTTATTTTTTATTTTTTAGAAAAAATATAAATATATTGTAGTCGTTTGAGGTTCTTCAGAAATAAGACATGTATTGATGCAATGCTCAGAACGCAAAGGGCCCAAATAGGGGATGAAAGTTTGTATGAAAGCTTTTTGATGGCGAAACGAAGTTCGCGGACACAGCTTTTTTTTTTAATCCTGGCTCGGCAAAGTGACTGCGCTACACCTAATGGTAAGTGTAGCGCAAACCAAGAATAGTGTCGACCAACGATATACAATGTGACCATCGTAGGTCGGCAAGATCATGCCGGCCTGCTAAAAAGGCCTGAAAAAAGGTATGGGAAAAGGGTTAGGATCAGGGGGCAAGCCTCCTGGGGACAACCGTATATACACTGGCTGACCTTGGAACGCGACCCACACGAGGTGGGCCACTATGGCAGGTTTTAGCACCAGTGTACGGTGGTCGCTATCCGGTCGGATACAAGTATCTTCCCACCAGCAAAAATATAAAAAGAATAAAAAATAAAGTTACCGGGGTGTCATAAGTGAGCGGGTGTTGTTCAGTATGTTCAGCCCCGAGCCTGCGCATGCGCGCGGACCTTTTCTTCTCCACCGCGCCGGTGCGGTCCAGGAACGTGTCGGTGCTTGCCATCAGGCGAGCGTCTTGCTCGTCTCGTCATTCAATCAAATAAATAGAAATAAAGTTACCAGGGTGTCATAAGTGAGCGGGTGTTGTTCAGTATGTTCAGCCCCGAGCCTGCGCATGCGCGCGGACCTTTTCTTCTCCACCGCGCCGGTGCGGTCCAGGAACGTGTCGGTGCTTGCCATCAGGCGAGCGTCTTGCTCGTCTCGTCATTCAATCAAATAAATAGAAATAAAGTTACCAGGGTGTCATAAGTGAGCGGGTGTTGTTCAGTATGTTCAGCCCCGAGCCGGCGCATGCGCGCGGACCTCTTCTTCTCCACGGCGCCGGTGCGGTCCAGGAACGTGTCGGTGCTTACACCATCAGACGAGCGTCTTGCTCGTCTCGTCATTCAATCAAATAAAAATAAATAGAAATAAAGTTACCAGGGTGTCATAAGTGAGCGGGTGTTGTTCAGTATGTTCAGCCCCGAGCCTGCGCATGCGCGCGGACCTCTTCTTCTCCACCGCGCCCGTGCGGTCCAGGAACGTGTCGGTGCTTACACCATCAGACGAGCGTCTTGCTCGTCTCGTCATTCAATCAAATAAAAATAAATAGAAATAAAGTTACCAGGGTGTCATAAGTGAGCGGGTGTTGTTCAGTATGTTCAGCCCCGAGCCTGCGCATGCGCGCGGACCTCTTCTTCTCCACCGCGCCGGTGCGGTCCAGGAACGTGTCCTCGTCCGAGTCGTAGTAATCGTCCGCGGACCAGTCGCGCTGCTTGCGGCGACGGGACTCTGGGAATACGATATGCTGAGTCTGAGGCCTGTTTAGCCACACTTGAGACACAGATGGTCCCTTGTGGAGTAGATGGTATGCATGCGGCCATCCTACTTTATGTTGTCACAAGAGTTACCATTTATTTTGCTTAAATTTGTGAATATTTCATAGTTCAATAATTCATAACGTCTTTTTAACTTTTCATGTCTCAAGTTAGTGTTTAAATAAATTATTTCTTTCTTTTTCTTTCTTTCGATAGGAGACTTGATTTTTTGAAGTGAAACTTCTTTAGCACCGTTGTTATTTGAAGATTCGATGAAACGAAAAAGCGACAGTAAATAGAGACAAATATATTGATATATAGGATTTGATTTAGCCTGCGAGAGGATGAGATATATTACAAGTATGCTATCACGTGTCTTGCATACAATGAAGCCTTCGAAAAATGTGTCATAAACAACATGTTGTATATGTCATAAGCAATAATAGTTTAAAAAAACTAATAAACACGCTTTTAGGGAACTAAAAAATATAAAACCATTTTTAATATATTTGAAGAAAAATATGTAAAATACATAAAATTGTTGACACAAATTGTAAAATAAAGCGTGGGGTGCTTTTTTACTACCTATATTATCAATATGATAATTCTTCTACTCATATCTGTCAATAAAAAAATTATTACTATGGATACCACGCACCCTAAGCTTTTTTACAAATAAAATACATTTTAATCTTCAAATTTATTAAAATTTATTTTCATTATGGACATGACAATATTTGTCATCGGTCCTCGATTAGTATGCCAAATTTCGATTTAATCCGACATTTTCAAAGAGGTCAAAATCATGTTCAAAGTTTCCGTTACATACCAACATACTAACATACCAACATACGTCTGAAGCTAATAATAAGCGTGCTCTCCTCACCATGTTTCGCCTGCCTCAATAGTCCAGCTCTGTCCAATATCCGGCAAGCTTCTAACGCGCAGGCCACCACGGCATCCTTCTTCTTACCCCGGTGGAGAGCTTCCGCCATCACTGGCTTACCACGAGCGTCGTCCAGGGGGAGTTCTACCCTGAAACAATTATACTTCAATATTAAATTTGATATTTGATTGAATGACACGCCCCAATTTGATAGTTAAGGGGGGCAATTTAAAAATGAACTTGACACGACTTTAACCCTTTCGCTTTGGGTTATTTAAATGCAATGCTAGATATCGGTGACAAATTTAACAAAAAAAAATTAAGGTGGCCTAAAAAAGGTTGGGAAACACTGGATTAGACCATCACACTGGTCTGTTGCGAGTTGGTAGACTCCACTTAGCTTCGAAATTCATTACGACATTTGATTTGACGTCCTTTAACAGTTAAGCAAAAAAAGTTTAATGACTTACAATCGATTTCAATTAAATTCGAATTTCTCTAGAATCGATTCTTATAATAATCGATTTAATGTAAGAAATGAGAATCGATCATTTCAAAAAACATCGAACTCTTAAAGATACTTACTTGCAAATAAACTGTCCAATGCCTCTCTCCTCACAATCATAGGTGAGCTCTAGGCCTTCCCTCTCGAAGTACCCTCGGAGGGTCTTCTTGGGATCGTCCAGGTACAACTCCTCGTTTGTGGTGGCTGCGTACGGATTCTCTGATAGATCTGTCTCTTCCTCGGCGTCTTCACCTGGTAGGACGAAGATATTTCTTTAAAATCATTTATAGCAAGGGAATCACTTGATGGCAAGTAGCAGAGCCATGCTGTAGACCAGTGTTCCCCAATATGGGGCCCACACCCCACAATCTGGGGCAATCTGATAGTTAAGGGGGGCAATTTAAAAATGGACTCGACACGACTTTAACCCTTTCGCTTTGGGTTATTTAAATGCAATGCTAGGTGACAAATTTAACAAAAAATTTTAGGTTGGGGCATGACCTAAAAAAGGCTGGGAAACACTGCTGTAGACAGTTTTGTCTGCAGCATAAATTGGCCAACTTGGCAATAACACTGACAGAAAACAGATAATTATTTTTACGGCCCATGTTCAAGAAATAAATCAACTCACCCATCCCCCAATCGATTCCTTGCTCGTCCCTTCTCTTTTCTTCCTCTAATCTATCCCTCTCCCTCTGTTCCCGCACCTCACGTATCGTTCTATCTCGCTCTGCCTTCAACTCTTGCGCTCTCTTCTTAATTTCTGTTACTGACAGTTCCGATTCACCCTCGCAGTCGAAGTCTGGGCCCTGGATATTTGTTAAATATTGAAGATTCTTTAGGAAGAAAAATTTATAAATTTAACAACAGCTGACATTGTAATGGCTACTATCTCTTTTAACAGCTATATCTATTTTAACTTATATATAAAAATTTCGTATCATGTTGTTTGTCCGTGATGGACTCCTAAACTACTGAACCGATTTCAATCAACAAATTGTGTGCAGTTTGATCCAACTTGAGAGATGGGATAGATTAGATCTCAATTTAAAGTCGCAATATTTTTTTTATTGCAAATTATTATTTGTTGTCTGTTTGTTAATTTATCTGTGAGTTCTATAAGATTCTAACAGATGGCGGTGTAAGGTAATTTATGATTGTAGTACATTTGGTTTTTAAGATAATGTTTTTTTTTTATATTTTTTATAGCATAGGCCGACAAACGAACAAGTGCCTCAATATTATCACAATATTATTGACAGCCTCCGTGGCGCAGCGGGCGAGTAGTCGGCTGTGAAGCGAGAGGCCGCGGGTTCGATCCCCGCACCGAGACAAATGTTTGTATGATACGAAAATTTATAATTCCTACGACACAAGACTCGTATCTTACTGTGGGGTCAGAACTATGTGTGTGACCGTTGGGTGTATTTATTTGTTATTTTACGATATACGCACCAGCATGATAAAAGTCCTGCTGCTCGCACCGAACTTGATCTGATGACCCACTCTCACTCTGGTGTAGTGGTTCACCTTCAGCCGCTCCTTGTTCAGGAAGGTGCCGTGGGTGCTGCCGAGGTCGTATAAATACCAGCCGGAAGGAGGCTCCCCTTCTTCAGCGAAGGCTTTGTATTGAATGACTGCATGGTGCCTGGTGAAGGAAGGATAGTTGTACTAGCTAGGACCTAGATTAACTTTGTGCATTAATGTAGACTATTTTTATCTTTTTTCCGAGACTAAAGTAGCCTATTGTAATCCAGGTCTAGCCGTTAGGTTAGGTTAGGTTAGATATCCCAATTCACTGATTCACAAACATCCAAACTTTCACATCTACACTAATATTATAAAGAGGAAAGATTTGTATTGTTGTCTGTAACAAATGAACTTATAAACTAATGGTTCGATTTAAAAAATTCTTTTGTTGTTAGAAAGCTCAACAAGGTTGACCTACCACCCTCGTATGCCAGAGGCCGTTTGGGTTGGTACCACCGCTTTGTCTATTTCTGCCGCCAAGCAACAGTGTGTAAGCACTGTTGTGTTTCGGTTTGAAGGACATTGAAGCCAGTGAAATTACTGGGATTATGAGACTTAACATCTCATGGTGACGAACGCAGTTCAGTGCCATGCAATGCTTTGTAATTCAAAGTTCTGTGTAGTGTACTTCTGTTTATGGGCAGGCGTGGCGCTTACCATTAGGCGAGCGACATGCTCGTCTCGTCATTCAATAAAAAAAAAAAATTGGATTTTGAATTTTCGAACATATGAAGTCTTTCACCGTACGTAACAATTTTTTTTTACTTCCCCTGTGTTTAACGTGTTTCGCTGCTGGATACGGGCCTCATACACTGAATAAGAGGGATTAGGCCTTACCATCCGGCGAACGCCTTAGGGCGCATTTATATGACTCGGAATCCCACCGCGCTGCGGCCGCGCGGGCGCCTCGCTCGAATAAATCGAAAAACTAATGTAAACTCTATTGACTAAGCCATAATGTTTAATTCTTCGCAACGCTCCAACCGCGCGGCGACCGCGCGGGTACGGGCGCGCTTACACGACCGCGCGGCCGCCGCGCGGTTAGTTACTCACAAAGAATTTCAAGGTTAAGTCCTAGTTAATAAAACATACATTTGCTATGACTGAACAGTTAGTACGCGGTCACCGCGCGGCCGCCGCGCGGCGGCCGCACGAAATTTTTCGCGTCGTCTAACCGCAGCCTTATTCATCACGTCATTTAAGCAAATAAAAAAAAAATCTAAGCTCAGAATCAGTGTTGTTCGTTTCAAAACTTAAAAGTGACTAAACCTTACCTGGATATAGTGGGATGTGCCAAAACAACATCACAGTTGGTAAGTCTTCCGAAGACATAGTACGCTTTGTTCATCAGATCTGTCTTCTCCACTATCATGCCTGACTTTAGGACTTCTAATGCGTAGTCAGAACCTGGGGATGAGAAACATATGTTACGAGGTGGTAGGTCCTTCGTATGTGAGAGTCCATGTGGCCTAGTATCATGTTCTACTGCAACTAAGCAGATAGATGATTTGATTTTTTTCTCTATTTATAATCAATAAGTTACATTACCCAAAACTTATTTAACATTCAAATATAGTAGAGGGGGCACTTATCCAATAACTGACAATGCCAACTTTGACGTAACCATGGCAAATGGCCATTATAGTGCATGAGTGCGAGCAAGATAGTGGATTTTCTCCAATACATGCCCACCTTTGCTCATACCAATATATAAAATCATAATTGCAAGCAACAAAAGGGTTTCCTTTTTCGTATTATTCTCTGCTGCATACAAAATAATGCATAATATTTAACATAGTATTCTATTGTAAGCAGTGTTGTTTCTGTTTGAAGGACAATGACGCCTGCGTAAAGATTTTCATCCTACTAATATTATATACGTGAAAGTTTGTAAGTATGGATGGATGTATGTTAGTTACTCTTTCACGTAAAAACTACTGAATGGATTTTAATGAAACTTTACAATAATATAGCTTATACATCAGAATAAGACATAGGCTACTTTTTATCCTGGAAAAAGCAGTACACAGCAGTGCTATGTAATTCAAAGTTCTGAGTGGTATTGCTACTGCTTATGGGCAAAACGTATTATCAAAAAGGATAAAACGTGTTATCAACTAGTCCTACTTTTGAATGTTACCTATTGATAAGCAATCCTGTCTAAAAAAGACACTTCCCACTATATTAAGAACTATGTGTCTTTCTTTCCGAATCCGTGAGTGATACAGAAATACCTACCATCTGGGCACATTCCTGACCATTTAGGCTCCTTGTACGGCACAGGCGTATAGTCTTTCATTGAAATTGCGGACGGCAAGGCATTAGATCCATCATCAGATACATTTTCCTTTGGTTCCTCCGGTTTTTTCTCTTCTGCGGGCTTTTCCGGATCATTTTTAGCTTTTTTGGGGAGTTTTCCTATACGTCCTATAAGGACTGGCTTTTTAAATTCAATTTGTTCTTCCTTTTTTGATTCTTGAGTCGAAATGTCTGCCATTTTAGGTTGTGTTTTCATTTATGATATCGATTTAAACACTTTGTACATCATCTGGTGTTTTATATTATGATTTAAATTGTTTAAATATAAATACGAATTATTGAAATGTTTTCAAAGTCGATTTTGTTGAAATATTTCGACAAATATTGTTTTGACTTTTGACAATATTCCGTTACTGTTTCATGTCTGACGTTTTCCAATGTTTACAATATTTAGCATGAATAACTTCACCATGTAATATAGATTATACTCGTATACTGGGAAACTACACTGAGTAGTAATGCCTTGTCTTGTTTACACCGACTTAACAATAATTGCCATTAGAATTGCTTATTAGATTGGCTACTTTTCATTACCATTTGTAGGTTAACTAATACTAGTGTATACAAGATATTTATTCGCATGGTAAGAAAAACTGTTAAAAAGACAGTTTTCTAACTTAGGAATATTGCACGTGTAAAATAAGTACAGAAACGGCTTATAATTACAGACTATTAGGATGCTTAGGCATGCCTATCACCCAGTCAAAAGTGGCTTTTGTCGTTTTTATGTTTTAATTCAGTATGTTTAGAAATTAACGGCGAAAGTATATTGCCTGTATACGAAAATGTTTCACATTTAGTTCTGGTAAAATTATTTATGGAGGCTCGCAACTAATATTCTTTAGCATACAGGTAGGCCATTAGTAGGACTACGATAGGATACGTAGGAGGTAGTGTTGTAAGAAACTCGAGTCTTGGAGTCTTATTTAATAAGACTTGAGCTATTTCTAAAAACTCGAGTATTATAAATAAAACTTAGAGCTCAAGTCATTCAGAATTTTGAGTCTTTTGTAAAAAGAGTTGAGTTCTGCTAAAAAAACTCAAAGACTCGAGTCTTTTTAAAGAACTCATGACTGAGTCCTCTAAATCCATAGTTGTAGTTTGAATTACCTAAATAAAATAGCAATTAGCAAATGATTGATTTATTAAGTGCGTTACAATTATTTGTATATTATATGTTTATATATTATATTATTTTAGTATATTGACTATTGAGCCACGAAGACAGGCACATTGAAGCCCTTATAGTTTTATTAACCAATCGGTTTCGTCGTTTGGTAATTATATTTCCTGAAAGTAGACGGTATTATGTGTGTTTATTATTTTATTTAGATGTTTAAATTTAACTAGTAGATTCATAGACCGGTGATTATCCGGTTGAAAATGGTAAAAATAGAAACAAATTTATAGTAGAATCAAACCCATTGTAAAAGGAAGAGAATACAACAAAATTTATAGGAAAAATAAATTACCGGCGATCTGAGGTCGGGAAGTGGGAAGGGGGGGGGCTTTTAAGGGTAAAAAACGGTTTATCTCGATTTCCGGAAAAACTACAAGTCCTATGGAAAAAAGTTAAATCGCAAAGTTGTAGGTAATAAAAAGATCTACAACTTTTGTATACACACTTTCTTCACACAACCTCAAAATATATGTGAAAAATTCAAATAACCAAGTTATTTGTTTTTATTTTTATCTATTATAATAAATCATTTTTTTTCACGAAATTTGGTGAAAACTTACCTTTTTGTATCCCAAATACACTGTAATTTTTTTGATTTAAAATATTTATTTTTGCACCTTATTTTGACTTAATATCGAAAAAGCAGCCTAATTTTCAAACGAAAATTCTCACGTCAAAATATGAGCTTTTTTAAAAAAGTCTGTTGGCTTCTTGTTCATTGAATTCTCTACTTTCTGATGGTGTAAAAAAATATATACATTACTATGGTAAATGTGCTCAGAAAATGTAAAGTTATAAGTTAATATTTAATAAGACATATCTACAATATTTTGAGAAAGTTGTAAAATCTTCTTTAAATTATATGCGTACATGCCTCTTTATTGTTATTTTAATATAACTTATATACCTGAGTGATCTACGGAAAATTTTAGCCCATCATAAAGAAGTGGGGAAGGGGCTAGGTGGTATGGGCCTTACTACCTGTTATTTAGTAGTTCGTTTCTTTGCATTTTCTGAGCACATTTACCATAGTAATGTATATATTTTTTTACACCATCAGAAAGTAGAGAATTCAATGAACAAGAAACCAACAGACTTTTTTAAAAAAGCTCATATTTTGACGTGAGAATTTTCGTTTGAAAATTAGGCTGCTTTTTCGATATTAAGTCAGAATAAGGTGCAAAAATAAATATTTTAAATCAAAAAAATTACAGTGTATTTGGGATACAAAAAGGTAAGTTTTCACCAAATTTCGTGAAAAAAAATGATTTACTATAATAGATAAAAATAAAAACAAAAAACTTGGTTATTTGAATTTTTCACATATATTTTGAGGTTATGTGAAGAAAGTGTGTATACAAAAGTTGTAGATCTTTTTATTACCTACAACTTTGCGATTTAACTTTTTTCCATAGGACTTGTAGTTTTTCCGGAAATCGAGATAAACCGTTTTTTCCCCTTAAAAGCCCCCCCCCTTCCCACTTCCCGACCTCAGATCGCCGTTAATTTATTTTTCCTATCAATTTTGTTGTATTCTCTTCCTTTTACAATGGGTTTGATTCTACTATAATTTATTTATGTTTCAAATTGGAAAATCACCGGTCTATCAGTAAATCGTCAGTCTTCAGGTGGATACTTTTGATTAGGGTTATTTGCGTTTAATGCAATTTAGTTGTTTTGTAACAATTAAATCGAAAATTTGTATTTGCGATTTATTTTCAATCTGTAAATAAATATGGATAACGATATAAAATCACCCAGTATTACCTATTATAATAAAACAACTCAAGTTCATGACTCAGTCTAGCTCAAAGAACTTAAAAGACTCGAAAGGACTCAGAAGACTCAAAGGACTCGGGACTCATGTGACTAACGAGTCCTAGTCTTGAAACTCGACTCAAGTCTCGAAATTAAGACTAAAAGACTCGAGTTTCTTACAACGCTAGTAGGAGGACTAAAATAGTATAGATTAATTTGTCACATTGTTTGTTCAATGTGAACAAACCGTTAAATATTTATGCTGAATATATTCAAAAGTACGAACTGGTACAAAACAGCTGATAAATTATGAATTATTTTGTTACAGTCAACCTGGGTAACTTAAGCTTTCAATGTAACATTGGCTCACTAACTTGTATTTGAACGTTTAATTTTTTCTCTTCTTACTGAATCACTGTATAATAATAAGTTGTTTAATTTATGAAAGTAAATAGTGTTTTTAAACGAAACCTGCAGGGACAATTGACATTTATCAAATATATTTTTTTTTCTCACCATTTAAAATATGGGCGGTAAACAGAGTTAGAAATATACTTGCTAAAAAGTTGTGTATAGCAGTTACTACAGAAGAACTACAGAAGCCGAGTTCAGTTTTATGTTGAAGAATCATATGTTTTTTATGTAATAACACTGAAATATCCCGCGATATTAATAGATTTTTTAAAAAATCTTTAATTAATCATCGATCCGTTTCATTTTCAGCCCATTTGGGGTAACATTAGCTCGGGGCGAGGACAGACAATGCGTGAAAATTTCAATAATGCAAAAAAGTTTTGAAGGGTGGAAGTGGCCATCAAAGCTTGACATATTTAATTGTCACCCCCGAAATAAAGTTAGTCAATTTGGAGGATCTAAAATCACAAAACAAGGCGATTCTTATGCGATTGATGATCAATTTCTATACATGGTATGGGGGAATTGAGAGCCGATATTATGTTTCTTTTTTATATGTGATTGAGTTTGTTTTATTATTTTTTATTATTTTAGGCATTGCTCAATAATTATAAGTACATCAAAACCTGATTAATACAATAATAACTTGATTTAAGAGGTCCATAAAATAGAAGTTGATTTCGATAAACCAGGCAGTTTAATATTGTATTAATATGGCAATCCTACGTTGCCACTAAAAAGGAGATAGTGATATAAACGAAATGTATTTTTTTTATCAATATGACAAGCTAATCTTACCGAGGAGTAAAAAAAACTACATAAATTATAGATTTTCTTCATCAACTCCTCATACTTATTAATGTTACCCAAATGTCAGTGTAACTTTGGCTCACCAAATTTTTGGTAATTTAAGGGTCTTTTATTTATCGTTTTGATAAATAACACAGGAATTTAGATTATAAAGGTCAATATCCCACTAGAAACACTCATTTATGACAAATAACAATAAAAGTAAATCCGTACTACTATAAATTACCTCTAAAGTGAGCCAAAATTACCCAGGTTGACTGTAATTTACGTATTCGAAAAACTTTTATTTTAGTACACTTGTTCATAAAATACGTGCCCATATTAATACAAATTATGTAATTAAACACACATATGTAGTTTAAACATATAAAAAACTGAAAAATACGCCTTTACCCATATTAGGAATAATTTACCTAAAACGGAACGTCCTAAAGTCATTCGGTCAACGAATGTACAACATGAATGATTAAGCCAACCAAATCAATCAATCAATCTAAACGCAAATCTTGTGTCGATTGCCAACTGATCGAGCGAGTATATTTTTCGAATTCACGATTTAGTTGTGTTTATTGCTCAAATTGTTCCACGTGCTTGTTTGTTTGTTCATTTTTTACACATCAGCGGTAAATATTGTGTGAACAATCATAACGCAGTGTCCATATTGTGTATGCCCAACGCGGACTTTGGGACAAAGATTTTTACGGTTTTTTGTAATTATCGTGCCGTTATCACAGCAATATCTGTTCAATATGTGATTTCGTCGATTTGCAAGTGACCTGCAGCGCGTATTTATCCAAGGTAAGCGGGTTTTATCACATAAATAAGCTTGCAAAATTCAAGCAAGATTGAACCGTTTTTTTTTCGTATGCAAAAATCACTATTTTCCTATTACCTTCTCATTGTAGTCGATGAGGTAGTGAAAGTACATTTGCGTGGTGTTATTTCGGCATAATGGCACCATTGTTTTGGTGCATAAAGTTTCTCATTCGTGGCCGATGGTTGAGGAAAAATTCGTTTCTGAGAATTTACGTGAACTAGTTTTGTCCTAGGTCTGAATGTCACAATGACGTTTGTCCGTGATAGGCACGTATTAAGCCCATATAAGCCTTGAAACGCATTAATTTAGCTTGAAATTAATTAACCACAATTTATTTTTCTATTGTTCATTTCTTGACCTTTAGGGAGTTAGGAGGTATCTAGGCAGTCAATACTCTATGGTTTTTATATATGTATATTTACATAAAAAAAAAATACAAAATGCGGGTAAAACGAATGCAGCTGTTTGGTTTACCAAAATTATATCTCAAATAATAGCGTTGGAGAAACAACCAACTAATAAATATGTAAACAAACTAATAAAAACATCATCACTGGAAAGGCAAAATATGTATAGCAATATATTAAAAATACATATTGTCATTGAAAAGGCAAAAAGACTAAAGAGCCAATATGTGAACTTTAAAAAAACAACTTTACAGTAGAAGTAAAAAGTTGGTTTAAACTTGTTTTTTAAAGTTCACATAATATTGACTTTTTTTGCCTTTTCATTGACTATATGTTTTTTTCCCATTTATTGCTGTAGGAAATCATTTTAAGGAAAACTGTCTACTTAAATTTCTACATAACAATTCCAAAGGTATACCTATACAATAGTTAGTTAGTCACTGCAAGCGCTAACTGGTGATAGTGGCACAAACAGGGGGCCAAGTCCACAATAAAAGCACCACCAAGTCCACATTAGAATCACCAAGTCCACATTAGAAGCACCAAATCCACAAGAGAGGTGCCGAGTCCACATTAGAGAAATTAAAAATGATTAAATTTAGTAAAACAAATTCAGTATCTCCATTTGAAGTAGTTGTATGTTCCTGTTTCTGTAAAGTGGTCCAATTGTACTTAACATTCCAAATCGGTATCAATTAAATTCAACTGTATTATTCCTAAGACCGCCTCAATTTTTGAAGTGATAACTTCTTATGGGAGGGTAAATTGCTTCGTAACATAACGCGTTATGGTTCCACTCTGGCTTCCCTTTCTTTCACGCATACGGCAGCAGTAGGCAGGCTCCTCCTCTCTCACTTTAACTCACATTAGTTTATCACTTCTGTCGAGCGTCCCGAGACGCACACTTTTTTTTAGCTTAATGTACATGAGTTGACTCAAAATAAAACATCTCTGGCACACAAATAAACCATACCCTGTATTAGGACATGGCTACTTTTCATTCTTGAAATAGACTAACATGGGCAGTACAGCGGGCATAAGCTAGTCCTTATCAGACGTCCACCATAAACATGATAAAAACAGTTCATACATTCACAACTTCACATTATCTACTAGATTGTGATATGTTATCAACGAATAATTATTTTTTATCAGTCAAAGCCAGTGTGTGGGTGTGGCGTGTGAGACGCAACTTGAAATGCTGGGGTCACAACTCAAGGGTCATTTTATTTGATTTATTTTCATACAGGAAATAAACTACCTAATCTTTACATAGTATAAAATGAAGTCGCTTCCGCTGTTCGCTTAGGTCTTTTAAACTATACATCGGATTTTAATGCAGTTTTCAGCAATAGATAGAGCAATTCATGAGGAAGGGTTATTTGTATAATACATACATATTATAGTACAGAAAAATATCAATGATTTGTAATGTGATGTCTTAACAAACATATTTATACCGGTGCGAAGCCGGCGCGGGTCGTTAGTTAAATATAAACTCAAAGTAATATCGTCAATGGAAAGGCAAAAATAGTAAAGTGCCAATACGTGAAATTTATGGTAGAGCATTTTAAAGGTGTTTTTTTTTCGAAAAAGGTTTCCAATTTTTGAGTATTTATTTTGGGTTATTTTAGTTCGTGTCACCCCAAAACCGGTGAAACCCGGAGCGAAACTAAATATCTTCGCTACTGTATAAGCTTCAATGACTCTTAAACTTAAACTCTATGGCGGCATAAATAGACAAAGCGGCGGTACCTACCCGGACGGCCTCTCGCATACGAGGGACCAACTACCAAACATTATATTTTAATTTCGTTAGAAAATACTTATTATGATGCTAAGGCCTTGGGGAAATGTATGGAGGGTATGTCGGGTCAACGACCTGTCCACCGATTACGGTCAGTTATATTATACAAATTTCCCCAAGGATAAAATAAACAGGCATTTTAAATGTCCCTCGCGGTTTCATCCTCGTGCATGTTACTGCTGCGCTCCCGTGGGTCGTAGCGTGATGTCTCCGTGGTGCAGCGGCCGAGTAGCCGGCAGTGAAGCGAGAGGCAAAGGTCAGCGGGTTCGATCCCCGCACCAAGACGAAATAAAAAAATATCCGTTTGTTTCGTCGGTTAAAAAAGCTGTTTTGTGTATATTTATTGGTGGTGAAATATTTTCTTTCTGTTTTTACACGCTTTTTATTAATTTTAGGTAATAATAGATTTGCATTCTATTACCTAATGTGAGGATGGACAATTATATACGAGTGTAGAGTAGCATGGTTTATTCGCGACTCTGTATACAGAACTACTTACTGGCGGGCGCAGCCGCCTCTATATTATACATAAAAATACTAC
Organism: Amorpha juglandis; assembly: GCA_949126905.1. Taxonomy (NCBI): domain Eukaryota; kingdom Metazoa; phylum Arthropoda; class Insecta; order Lepidoptera; family Sphingidae; genus Amorpha; species Amorpha juglandis. Next base: position 5,449,330 of record OX421393.1, read on the forward strand.
ATACTAAGCATATATTATATTGCATTCGTCACTCACGCATACTTCACGCTATCACAAACTTAACCTACTTTACATGTGTGTCCCTACAGTTTTATTTTATTGAATGACGAGACGAGCAAGGCGCTCGCCTGATGGTAAGCGCCACGCCTGTCCGTACACAGATGCAACACCACAGAGAACTTTGAATTCCGAGGCATAACATGAAGTCTCACAATGCCCAGTAATTTCACTGGCTACAATGTCCCTCAAACCGGAACACAACAGTGCTTACACACTGTTGCTTGACGGCAGAAATAGACTGCGCGGTGGTACCGACCCAGACGGCCTCTCGCATACGAGGGACCTACCACCTTGTAGTGTATAAAAGCTATTGACAGTTACAATCATGCTGAATTGCGCAATTGCCTAATTACAGATATACCTAGTCTCGGAATTTTTGATAGAATCACGTGATAATAAAACGTATATTCACGTATACATATCAGTTACCTAATTTTAATGCAGTCATTAATCAAAATCAATTTTGGCGATTTCAAATGTACTACATAATCTGATATCTTTTATTATCTATGTTGGGGAGTTCGTTAAATTGTCACGAGGTTTTTTTGTACTACTAGTCAATAGGGAAATGGTATGGTAGAGCCACGCTGTAGATAGTTATGTCTACAGCATGAATGGCTCTACCGAGTCGTTACCACTGTCTCACAGAAGACCAACGTAAAGTAGCGGCTTGCTGCTGCGTTTCGTGCGGTGAGAGAGAGACCCAAACCCCCTTCCCTTCCCAATCTCTTTCATTTAAGGGCTGCAACGCGCTTATTATTCTTCTAGTATTGCAGGCGTACCAGGGTGGTGGAGATCACTTACCATCGGGTGACCTACTTGCTCGTTTGCCGTTCTGTGCTATAAAAAGGCAATAATAAGGTAAAGGCGGACTTAATGGCATTCTCTATCAGTCTACCCATGCGTGATGCAGAACCGAGATAATGGGGGTGTATATAAATTGTGGAAAAAAAATACTAATAACAAAAGAGTTATGTAGTAGCGAAGTTACTATTTTTTTTTTTTACCATCCCTGTATTATACTTGTCCCACTGCTGGGTACGGGCCTCCTCTACTGAATGAGAGGGGTTAGGCCTTAGTCCACCACGCTGGCCTAATGCGGGTTGGCAGACTTCACATACCTTCGAAAAATCTTATCGAGTTCTCAGGTATGCAGGTTTCCTCACGATGTTTCCTTCACCGTTGAAGCAAGCAATAATTAATAATGATTATACACGTGACTTAGAATAGTCAGAGGTGTATGCTCTTGGGGCTGGTTTCGAACCTGCGACTTTCGTCTCGACAGTCCGCACCAATCCCCGCTGATCTATCGCTGCTTAAGTTACTAATTACATAAATAAAATAATATGGTTTTTCACTTAATTCCACAAGCACGGCTAAGTTATTTTGCGCTTATTACGTGTTATTATCGTTATCCACACATATTATGTACCTAACACACGTATACAAAGTTTATAGTGTTAGCAATTCAGTTAAATCGGCTTAAACACTTGTTTTCATTTGTAAGGCTTCATTCCAGTTTGTTTGTTGTTTACGTGTTAGAAACAATTTGCGAACGCGGCACCTTGGAAACGATCCATTTCCAAATTTCAAATTCAAATCATTTATTCTGTAAATTAGGTCATAAATATCACTTTTACATGTCAATATTTTTACTAGATAACATTTTTATTTTTATCTTTAATCGGCATTTCATAGCTAGCTAGCCATTAGAAGAAATGCCGAAACAAACTCATGGGTTATGGCCATATGAAATTGATTTTCGAGAATTGTGCGAGTGTAATGTACAGGAATTCCTGGATTGGTTTTTTACTTCATTGTATCCCTGTGCCTGCGTCGGTCATGTCTGTCGCAGGCCCTTCGATTTGCTTCTCTCTTCGGATTGTGAAGAAGTCTTAATGTAGGCCGGCATGATTCTTGTGACCACTGATAAACTCATTGTTTGTCGGTGGTCGCTGATTTTTTGAACTGCACTACGCTTACCATCAGGTAGTGCAGTCACTTTGCTGTGCTCGGATAAAAAAGTGTGTGTGTGTGTGTGCAATTCACACACGGCAGAAGTGAAACTTTAGAATTATTAAAATAAATCAATTAACCAACGAATTTTAATACGCTAATGCAAAACAATAAAACACGTGAGTAATACACCTTGTTGTTTATGACACATTTCCCGAAGGCTTCGTCGTACGCAGGCGCAAAGACACGTGATAGCATACTTGTAATCTATCTCATTCTCTCGCGGGCTAAATCATATTTATGAATATGTTTGTCTCTTTGTCGTGACGCATTTTCGTTTCATCGAGTTTCAAATCACAACGATTCTAAAGAAGTTTCATTTCAAAAGAAGAATAATTTCAGTCATAAGACAATATCAACATCTTAAACCAAACTAATTAAACTCAAAGCAAACATGTACGTCATAAGAAGCGACGCGTAATGTATAACAATAGAGCTGTACCATGTAACCGTCCTATTGTGTCGGCCGGCACTCGGAATAAAGGCAGGAAGGACTATCAGATGAACGGCGTGTGTTAACTGGATTGTTTAACGAATGGTTGGATGCGGTTAAAGGCAGTTTTGGTTTGGTTAAAAGGTAGGCAGTTTTGTCTGCAGCATGAATGGGCCGGGTCGTTACCACTGTCTCGCAGAGAACCGACATAAAGTACGCTTGCTGCTGCGTTTCGTGCGGTGAGTGAGATATCCGGAGGCCCAAATCCCCCTCCCTTTCCCAGTCCCTTAATTATCCCTTCTAATTAAGGTCGGTAACGCGTCTATGATTCTTCCAGTATGATGTGCGTACATGGGCGATGGTGTTCACTTACCATCAGGTGACTCAATTGCTCGTTGGCCGGTCTATGCTATAAAAAAACTCTTTAAACGTTTACGCGAATATTACTCATGAAAATAACGGATTTTACAGCGTTTTTTTTTTAATTTTGATCCCGACGTTCCGAAGACTTTTCAGCCTTCGTGGTCACGGGGTGGACTATATATTATTGTACTATTGGCATCTCAAACACTTACTTAGAAATCAAATTTTAAATGACTTCTTAGGTTTACGGGAATATTACTTATTGAAATAAAACTAATTTAAACGATTTTTATCGCGGTTTTTTATTAATTTTGATCCCGAAGTTTTGAAGACTTTTCAGCCTTCGTGGTCACGGGGTGGACTATATATTATTGTACTATTGGCATCTTAAATACTTACTTAGAAATCAAATTTTAAATAATGACTTCTTAGGTTTACGGGAATATTACTTATTGAAATAAAACTAATTTAAACGATTTTTATCGCGGTTTTTTATTAATTTTGATCCCGAAGTTTTAAAGACTTTTCAGCCTTCGTGGTCACGGGGTGGACTATATATTATTGTACTATTGGCATCTTAAATACTTACTTAGAAATCAAATTTTAAATAATGACTTCTTAGGTTTACGGGAATACTAATTTAAACGGTTTTTATCGCGGTTTTTTATTAATTTTGATCCCGAAGTTTTCAAGACTTTTAAGCCTTCGTGGTCACGGGGTGGACTATATAATATTATTGTACTGTTGGCATCTCAAACACTTACTTAGTAATCAAATTTTTAATAATGATTTCTTACGTTTACAGGAATATTACTCATTGAAATAAAACTAATTTAAACGGATTTTATCGCTGTTTTTATTCATTTTGATCCCGACGTTTCGAAGACTTTTCAGCCAGTCCCCCCCGTTACTACGAAAATTAATAAAAAACCGCGATAAAATCCGTTTAAATTTGTTTTATTTCAACTTATTTTTAATTTTGGTACCGGGATAACTGTTTTATTGGCGGGGACACGGGGATATAACGCGACAAACCAGGTCGTGTCTCGGTGTACTGAGACGTGTGGCAGCCCTAATTGAGTAAGAAAAACATATAATTATACCGAATATGTCTTACGAAGATCTGCATTCTAGAACAAGACATGCTGAGTGTAGACTTTATCATATAACATAAACAATATTGTTCTTTGTTTATATTTAAACAATTTATTGTGATGTCGACTCGACAATCCATGTCGAGACGCATATTAATTACAATGCTATATACTATTTATTAAATAAAAAAGTATGTGTGCGTCTCGGGACGCTCGACAGAAGTGATAACTTAAACTAATGTGGGTTAAAGTGAGAGCGGAGGAGCCTGCCTACTACTGCCGTATGCGTGAGAGAAAGGGAAGCCAGACAGAGTGGCGCCGTAACGCGTTACGTTACGGACCGGTTTACTCTCCCATAAGAAGTTATCACTTCAAAATGGGTAAAAAAATATTTGAAGATGCCATATCAAATGATTTCTACCAGTTCTTCGTAGGTACATACATTTGCATTGAATGAATGAAGTTGCATGGTCAATGCATTTCGTTCATTAAGCTATGTACGCATTTACCGACGACGCATAATATGTATGTGTAGGATTAATTGTCGCTCGCTGGAAACATCTTCAGGAAACTTTACATTCATACATATAAATAAATACACCCAACAGTCACATACATAGTCCTGACCCCACAGTAAGATACGAGTCTTGTGTCGTGGGTATCAGGAACTACGAGAGACTTTCGGTCTCAAAACACCCACACCCTGAAACCAATATTTGTATCCCTCTATTGTGCTCGCTCACCGCAGCGCTATTGTTTACACTACACACATCGTACATGCATACCGTTTTTATATGTATATTGTTTGTTGTTTGTACGGAAAACTGTATGAATTATTATGTTGTGGGGAATTTTATTTATTTATTCGAGGACTACACACTGAGTTTACAATGGTAAAGTACATTAACTGTTAAGGTATACACGTTTATAATAAGTAATGTGATTGCAACTCTAGAACTAGTAACCACAGCATGTGCCTAGTACAATACACGATACAATACATAAACGACTACGACAATACGAAACGACGACATTAATCATACTACAAGATGGAAGGTTCAACAAACAAACAGCAAATACAACTATAAATATATTTTACATAAGTACATACATAATTAAACTTACGCCTGTTTCGCATAGCACGAAAGCAGCAGAAAAACAATCATTTTTCGTTTGCTTCTGGCAAACATCTTTAGTTTCTTTCAACATAACTTACGCCTTACTTAATTTCTTAGTTTTATTGCTGGTTGTAGAATAGGTATTCATGTCCGCCAAGATAGCGACCAACGTACACATGGTATTAAAACCGGCCATAGTGACCCACACATCTTGTATGGATCGCGTTACAGGATCAGCCAGTGTATATCCGGTTCTACCAAGGGGTTTACAACATGATCTAATGGTTGGTTGGGACGGATTTAGGGGTACAACCGTGTATCACTGTGCCTGCATCGGTCATCCGCCTGTCCTGTCGCAGGTCCCTCGATTTGCTTCTTCCCTCTTCGGAGAGATTTATACAGGCCGGCATGATTCTGATAAACACCGATAAACTCATTGTCTGTGGTGTGGTCGCTAGTTTTTTGAACTGCACTACGCTTAACATCAGATGTAGTGAAGTCACGTTGCCGTGCTCGGATAAAAAAAAAATGTCAGTGGTAACGACCCGGTCGAGCCGGCCCATTCGTGCTTTAGAACTATCTACAAGCTTTTTCTTTCTTCCTTCCTAACACAAATTGTTTGCCCGACACGGATTGATTTATCACTGAAATAAAACTAATTTAAACGGATTTTATCGCGGTTTTTTATTAATTTTGATCCCGACGTTTCGAAGACTTTTCAGCCTTCGTGGTCACGGGAGGGACTGAGGTGTAGGTTGTCCAAAAATGTTAATGTTACGTTATGTTATGTCTACCTTCAATTTACAATTATAATTTTTGAAGTGATAACTTCTTATGGGAGGGTAAACCGAAACGTTCCGTAACGCGAGCGGTCCATCGACCAGCCAGCGTTAGCCGACCTCCCTGGAACATCGATAATTTCGAAGTCCCAGGTGGCGTCACACACTCACCAGTCGGCTTGGACCGGACTTTCACAAACTTTGACAGGACTTTAACCGGAGTTTGACCGGGGTTTGACAGGACTTTGACCGGTCTTTGACCGGACTTTGAGCGGACTTTGAGCGGACTTCGACCAGACTTGGACCGGACTTGGACTGGACTTGGACTGGACTTGGACCGGACTTGGACTGGACTTGGACCGGACTTGGACCGGATTTGGACCGGACTTGGACCGGACTTTGACCGGACTGTGACTGGACTTCGACCGGACTTTGACAGAACCTTGACCGGACTTTGACAGGGCTTTGACCGGACTTTGACAGGGCTTTGACCGGACTTAGACAGAACTTTGACAGGCCTTTGACCGGACTTTAACAGGACATTGACATGATTTTGACCGGACTTTGAACGGATTTTGACAGGACTTTGACCATACTTTGACCGGACTTTGACAGGACCTTGACAGGACTTTGACCGGAATTTGACCGGACTGTGACTAGACTTGGTAACGTAACGCGTTTTCTCTCACGCATACGGTAGCAGTAGGCAGGCTCCTCCGCTCTCACTTTAATCCACATTAGTTTAAGTTATCACTTCTGTCGAGCGTCCCGGACGCACACTTTTTTTTTTTTTTTTGTGGTTTAAAAATGATTGGTATAAAATCGATTGTGACTGTGGACTCTCTTACATAGGTCAAACAAAAAGAAGTATAGGGACCCGCGTAAAAGAACATATAGCTGACGTTAAACATCGACGCTCTACGAAGTCTGCAGTTGCTGAACATTCAGAGGAAGGCTCCAAACATTATCTTCGTTTTGACAGACCACAAATCCTTGCCAAAGAACACCGATTCCTACCCAGGATGACTCGCGAGGCTATTGAAATTAAAAAACATCCGAATTTCAATAGAGAAGATGGTTGGAAGCTAGCACAAGCCTGGGATCCGATTATATATTTAATTAAATCGGAGCCCAAAAGACTAACTGCCAGACTTTTGACTGTGAGCTCCTTCTGCGTAGATCGGACCAAACCATAAAAAAAATTATAATTTTACAATGTTAATGTTACAGTATTTACAATGTTAATGTTACAGTATTTACATACTGTAACATTAACATTTTTGGACAACCTACACCTCAGTCCCTCCCGTGACCACGAAGGCTGAAAAGTCTTCGAAACGTCGGGATCAAAATTAATAAAAAACCGCGATAAAATCCGTTTAAATTAGTTTTATTTCAATGAGTAACATTCGCGTAAACGTAAGAAATCATTATTTGATTTATCACCTTAGGTACTCCGCCACCACACCGATGATTAGATTATGGATGCATGGTTATATTCAGAATTCCTGACTGCTCCCCCGTGTCTCTGAATAATCCAGGTTGTCTTAGCGTAGATCGTCGTAAACCCAGGGCCGGTGATCCGCTAAGCCTGCTCAAATGGAGCGGATCCTACACAATGCTATCCGTGGCAAATCGACCGTGGACAGGGTTGTCACGTTACTTTAAATATTTTAAATATGAATATATTCATATATTTTGTTTTTTTTTAAATATTTTATTAGAGAGGCTGGTGAACGGGTTAATTGGTAGAGCCACGTTGTAGACAGTTCTCTACAGCACGAATGGGCCGGCTCGACCGGGTCGTTACCACTGTTTCACAGAAAACCGATGATCTCTGTCCTCAGTGACATTCGCAATATCATAGAAATCGTATGTACGTTACCGGCATTTTGCGATTTTTTTGGACCGGGATGACGAGCGCAGTTCAGTGCCATGCAGTGCATTATAATTAAAAGTTCTGTGTAGTGTTGCTGTTTATGTGTTCTGTTTATGGGCAGGCGTGGCGCTTACCATCAGGCGAGCGTTATGCTCGTCTCGTCATTCAATCAAATAAAAAAAAATACACCTAACAGTCACATAACCCTAACCCCACACTAGTTTGAATCTGTATCGTGGGTATCAGGAATCACGAGGGACTTGTGAGGATATTAGTGGATCACACAAACATTTGTCTCGATGCGAAAAGTATGCAATATATAATTGATGGCGAAAAAAATAAGCCCGGAGTATCTTTCTACCTTTCTTCTTCGGGTCGTCATCAGTAGGCAGCTAGAGAAATCTTGGTAGGTTAGCTAGGCTAGGGATATTTCTGCCAGTAAGGTCCACGACACATCTCCTTACCCTTTAAACCCTTACAGATTTTTTACCCTACTCCTTCTTGCCCTTGTCCCGATTTCCGTATGCTCCTAGTCCGTGAATCCCTTTATTTAAGGATGCCCTCCCTTTTCCCATGCTTGTTGGTGTGCCTTTTCCTGCCAGCCTATAGCGCGGCGGTTATTCCAAAGTTCCCTTAATTTTTAATTTTAAGTTAGTCTTATTAATGACAAATGTTCTGTACTTGACCTGTCATAAGCGCTTTCTTAGCTTACATGATTAATAAAGATTTTGATTTTGATGCGGGGATCGAACCCACGGCATCTCGCTTCGTAGCCGGCTACTCGCTGCGCCACGGAGGCCGTCAGTACTCTATAAATTATTTTATGAGCCGTGACAACCCTGATTGTACACGAGTTAGAAGCGAGCCGGCAAACGATATCGATTCAAGAATAATATTTTTGTACAGTTTTTAATGGTTTCAATTCACGTATAGAGGTCAGTCGGTTGGATTAACGGCGTGGTGGTATCAATCTAGCATTTCGATGATTTGGATTTTAACCGGCTCAAAAATGGGGTATTCTACCCCATGTAAACATTAGGGTGGGTCAAAAAAATCTTCTATTTTTGATATAAAACTAATTTAAACCGATTTTATCGCGGTTTTTTATTTAATTTTTCTGGACAACCTACACCTCAGTCCACCCCGTGACCACGAAGGCTGAAAACTTTCGAAATGTTGGGGCCAATATTAAATAAAAAAACTGCGATAAAATCCGTTTAATTTAATTTTATTCGATTCTATATTCGCTTAAACATAAGAAATCGTCCATTTTTTAACTAGCGACCGCAAAGGGCTGTTTTACACGTCAATTACAGATAAGTTATATTGAAATATCTCTGCCAGTGCTTGGGGAATACCCACTGGTCTGAAAAGAAGCATCTAGAAACACAGTCGTACGTCTTTTGCATTACATTGCATTTTTTGTTGGCCTCAAATCATTTTTTACATGTCATATTGTAATAGTTTTGAAATAGGAATTTTGCATGTAATTTCATACGAATGATGTAAAAAGTATGTAAATAAATAATTCGGCAAAATAAGTCGGCAACGCGCCCATGATTCTTCTGGTGTGGGCGTACATGGGTGGTGGAGATCACTTACCATCAGGTGACCCACTTGCTCGTTTGCTGGCCTATGGTATAGCATAGCAAAAAATACCGCAATTACCGACGATGCATAATATGTATGTGTAGGATTAATTATCGCTCGCTGGGAACATTCAGGAAACTTTACATTCATACATGTAAATAAATACACCCAACAGTCACACACATAGTCCTGACCCCACAGTAAGATACGAGTCTTGTGTCGTGGGTATCGGGAACTACGAGAGACTTGCGGTCTCACAACACTCAGACCCCGAAACAAACACACAAACATTTGTCTCGGTGCGGGGATCGAACCCGCGGCCTCTCGCTTGCTACTCGCCCGTTGCGCCACGGAGGCTGTCATAGGCATCACAGTAAATGTCTAGTTATTTTTTTAAAGTAGTTTTTTAAGTTTTGTTATGTTCAACAAGCCCCCATTACGATTGTCCATGATAGTTACGTGACCTTGTGCCCACATCTATTAGGGTGAAGGTCGCAAAACAAACTGACTATAGAGATGTGAAACGCATTTTAATTAATTTTATCTATTTAAAGAATCAAATTTGAATTTGGGTGGTAGAGCCACGCTGTAGACAGTTTTGTCTACAGCATGAATGGGCTCGCTCGACCGGGTCGTTACCACTGTCTCACAGAAAACCGACGTCAAGTAGTAAGAGGGCCGGCTTGGCTGGACTTTACCATTGTCTCACAGGAAAGCGTAAAGTCAGGCCGCATGGTTCTGGTGACCATCAATAAACTCATTGTTTATCGGTGGTCGCTGATCTTTTTGAACCTGACGGTAAGCGCAGTAACTTTGCTGTGCTCTGATAAAAAAAAGTGTTTGTGTGTGCAATTCACACACGGCAGAAGTGAAACTTCAGAATTATTATAACCAACGAAATTTAATACGCAAATTCAAAAAAATTAAATCTTGAATAATACACCGAGTTGTTTATGACACATTTCCCGAAGGCTTCGTTGTACGCAGGCGCAAAGTCACGTGGTAGCATACTTGCAATCTATCTCATTCTCTCGCAGGCTAAATCCTATTTATGAATATGTTCGCCTTTGTCGTGAAGTCATTTTCGTTTCATCGAGTTTCAAATCATAACGATTCTAAAGAAGTTTCACTTCAAAAATAAGCGCTCGCCTGTATTCTGTATCTCTGAGGTGGTAGGCAGTGCAACTAAACATTAGATAATGTAATAGATCTGATAAAATGTTAATAATTTAATTTAATGTTTCCTGATGTCATATATATGCTTTGGATAACGGTGTGAGTTACATACGCATTTATTTTTTGTTTATTTTGTTAGTTCATAATGTGTAACTGGTTGTTAAACCCAAATAAAAAAATAAAAAATTAAAAAAATGAAACTTTGAGAATGTTATTTAATTTATGTTATTTAACATTGCTCCAACACTAGTAAGCAGGTTTGTCAACCGACAACTACGTAGTGTTATAAACCATTTAAAATTAACATTAACTTTGCATTTTGGTAGGGCCTATTGCGTGGTTATGGGGTTCCACAGGACAATGTCTTAAACCATTTTTTATCGCTGAGGCTGGCGTGAAAACGCTTACTGTTGCGTTTTGGTAAGGTGAGTGAAATTTACAAAGACGCAACTCCTCTTCCCGATTCCCCATCGTTTTATAACTCTTCTGTAGGCCTAGTACAAGTATTTTTTTTTATTTAACGCCTGCGCATATACAGAAGCAACACCACACAGAACTTTGAATTACAAAGCACTGCATGACACTGAACTGCGCTCGTCACCCCGAGACATAAGATGTTAGTCTCACAATGCCCAGTAATTTCACTGGCTTCAATGTCCTTCAAACCGAAACAACAGTGCTTACACACTGTTGCTTGGCGGCAGAAATAGACGGCGCGGTGGTACCAACCCAGAGGGACATGATTGAGATTTTGTAAATTCTATGAATATGCAAGTTACGAGTTCGTGTACGGGAGTTTAAAAGCATACCTGTGTACAGGTGTTTTGTAATGTGGGTTGCAAGAGGACAAATTTAAGATATTCTTGTGTAACAACACTAAGAGATCGTAACTATTTTGTGTGTTGATCTGGTATCATTGGATATTAAAAAGAGGTATAGTTTATTTAGCAGCGATTTAAGCAGCGATAGCTTAGCAGGGAGTGATACGGACTGTCGAGACGAAAGTCGGAGGTTCGAAACCAGCCCCAAGAGCATACACCACTGACTTTTCTAAGTTACGTGTATATTAATTGTTAATTATCGCTTGCTTTAACGGTGAAGGAAACATCGTGAGGAAACCTGTATACCTGAGAACTAGATAAGACTTTTCGAAGGTATGTGAAGTCTGCCAACCCGCATTAGGCCAGCGTGGTGGACTAAGGCCTAACCCCTCTCATTCAGTAGAGGAGGCCCGTGCCCAGCTGTGGGACGTAGACAATACTACTAAACTTAAAAACAGACTCCAAGAACATAACCCCCCAAAAAAATACCAATTTCTGTAGGTCTCTTTGGAGTCGGTGCCATTTTTTTTTATCACACCTATCGCCGACGGGTTTACAGTTTAGCCTTGTACTCAGTCTTCAGACCTTGAGTAAATACTTATGCGACCACTCCTGAGTTAAGCCTAACCCAATTAAAAAAGAAGAGGGGATAAGAAAATCGAGGGGCCTGTGACAAGACAGGCGGATGACTGATGCAGGCACAGGAATACAAGAATGTACCTCTATACCCGCCCCAACCAACAAGCAAGTCATGTCGCAAGCTCCTCGGGAGAACCGGATATACACTGGCTGATCCTGGAACACGATCCGCACAAGGTGTGTAGGGCACTATGGCAGGTTTTAACACCATGTCTACGGTGGTCGCTATCCGGGCGGATATGAATATCGTACCATCAGCATTCTGTTAAGCAACACAAGGCTTGGCAAAATCCGACTCAATTACAAAGTTATATTAAAATAATCCCCTCCGGATGGAACGTTGAATAATGTAATTCCGGTGTTCCCAATTGGATTTTGCCGGATTGCAATGCAGCGTTGGTGATGTTCATTTTTCGGATTAATTTTACCTGAGCGTGAGAAGTGAAAGATTTATGGTTTGGTTAGGTGTATATAAGTGTTGCTCATAGCGATAGGAACTGTAAGCTACAGTGCTGTAACAGTGCGTAAGCACTGTTGTGTTTTGGTTTGAAGGACATTGAAGCCAGTGAAATCACTGGGCATTATGAGACTTAACATCTTATGCCTCGGGGTGACGAGCGCAGTTCGGTGTCATGCAGTGCTTTGTGATTCAAAGTTTTGTGTGGTGTTGCTTCTGTTTACGGGCAGGCGTGATGCTTACCATCAGGCGAGCGAATTGGTCGTCTCGTCATTCAATTAAATAAAAAAAATGCACCTCTGTCTACTCCTCCGGGGATAAAAGCGTGAGCTTATGTATGTATGTATATTATGAACAAGGAAATAACAACATGTATTGTATGTATGTAAATGCGATCGTGTGAATTATATATTTGACATTTAAATGATAAACTGTGGCGAAGGCCGTGCAAGTCGTGTAATGAGCGTGTACATTTTGATTCGAAGCGACATTTAAAGGCCTTTTACGGCGCGCGACCGAGACAGGAGACAGTGCCGCGCGACGACAGCGACTCGTCTTCTTCCTGTCCCTGCTCCTGGAATTAATCGGGGAATCTATGTAGTATCGGAATACGATGGTGCAACACATTCCGCAGTCAATGTTAAAGTCAGCGGTTTTTTTTTATAGCATAGGCCGGTAAACGATCAAATGGGTCACCTGATGGTAAGTGATCTCCACCGCCCTTGTACGCCCACCACCAGAAGAATCATGGGCGCGTTGCCGACCTTAAAGGAAAGGGATAATTAGGGATTGGGAAGGGGAGGGGACTTGGGCTTCCGGATATCTCACTCACCGTACGAAACGCAGCAGCAAGCCGTTATTGTTATCGTCAAATTTGACATAAACCTTAACTATCCTTCTATTATGGTGAAACCCAGCCTAATAGTTTTATCGTGAAGTTATGAATGAAGTACTAACCGGCTGGTGGGCATACACGCGTGACCGTCTCCGATGACGGCACCTCGTAACAGCGACCCGATACTCAATGAAAACCAACTCCCGGTCAACTGGTTGTTACGAAAACCGCGAGATATGGCACTCGGTTATAACTTATATTCCTGTCTAAAGTAAGTTTTTTTTTATTTGGACGATTGACGTAACATTATGAGACTTAATGTCTTTTGTCTCGGGGTGACGAGCGCAGTTCAGTGCTTTGTAATTCAAAATTCTGTGTGGTGTTGCTTCTGTTTATGGGCAGGCGTGGTATCAGGCGAGAGCCTTGCTCGTCTCGTCATTCAATCAAATAATAAAAAAAATCCCCAAAATCTATTGTCGAAAGAATTAATATAAATCAAATTAAGAATAAAAAAAATTAGAAGCTATTTAAATCTGCTGGACGGGGTAGTTGCCAATTTACGGAAAAAGTATGCACGACATGGTAAGTTACGTCACAAGGCAGGTTTCGCCTATTACGGTGCACGCGTGGGAGAGAGATAGCGAGATTTTTCGACTAACACCCCCCTTTGCTTCTTTTAAATATGTGAAAAATGAACTGCAACCTCATATTTTACCCAATTTTAGTTTTGTTATGGCAAAATAGTTTCTTTTTCGTATTATTTTCGGGTGCATATAAAATAATGTACAAAATTAGACATAGTCAATCATCATCATAACATAGTCATTAGATAATCCACAAATATTTGTTTTGGGGTCTGGGTGTTGTGCGACCGAAAGTCTCTCGTAGTTCCTGATACCCACGACACAAGTCTCGTATCTTACTGTAGGGTCAGGACTATGTGTGTGATTGTTGGGTGTATTTATTTATTTTACGTTGATCATCCTTCAGAAACCCAGCGTTAATGTTTAATTATGTAACAGACTCGGCCACCATTATGTGGTAAATCAGTGTCTAAACACCTTAACACATTCGTGTGTTACACAAAAACGTTCGCATTACGAGACGTTCTATGCAAATATTGTACGCATTACGCAACTTGCGGACGAACACGCAACATCTTTTTGTGTGTAGAGAAATAAATCGTGTTGATAATTGTAGAATTAGCGCGTCGGGTGAAAGTGTGTGGCTTTTTATGTTGTTTTATTTGATTGAATGACGAGATGGGCAAGACGCTCGGCTGAGTAAGCGCCATACAGATACAGTGCTTTGTAATTAAAAAAAAAACACCCAACAGTAACATACATAGTCCTGACCCCACAGTAAGATACGAGTCTTGTGTCGTGGGTATCAGGAACTACGAGAGACTTTCGGTCTCACAACACCCAGTCCCCGAAACAAATAAATGTAGATCACACAAATATTTGTGTGGTGTGGCTTCTGTTACCCGTGGGGGCTTGCCCCCCTGTCCTATACCTTTCCCACCCCTTAGTCCTTCCTCTCTCCGTTGGCCCTGGTATGAGATACTGCAGGCGTCAAAAAAATAGACCGTCATCGTAGTCTAAAAATTCTTGGCGAAAAACATTAAAAAAATATATATGTGTGTTATTTTGACACGTTATTTTTATTAACAGTTACGCGACATTAATAACCCGTTAGAAGCTAAACGTTACAAATGCACGACCATACTGCATGCTAATTATAATTTCTGTATAGTTTTTAAAAGGTTTTTGAAGTGAAACTTCTTTAGCACCGTTGTGATTTGAAAATTCGATGAAACGAAAAAGCGACAGTAAAAAGAGACAAACATATTCTTTTTTTTTATTTGATTGAATGTCGAGACGAGCAACGCGCTCGCCTGTTGGTAAGCGCCACGCCTGCCTATAATGTAAGATGATGCAACACCACACAGAACTTTGAATTGCAAAGCACTGCATGGCACTGAACTGCGGTCGTCACTCCGAGACATAAGATGTTGTCTCATAATGGCCAGTGATTTTACAAGCTTCAATGTCCTTGAAACCGAAACACAACAGTGCTTACACACTGTTGCTTGGCGGCAGAAATACACAAATTACTTCTCACCATCAATTGAGCAAACTGCTTTGCCACACGTTGTTACAACACGATACAAATACTCGGACAGAAATTCCAACTTGATTCTCGTTTGGTGTTTATTTCTAGTACACTTCCGTATTCTTAGAATATTTATAATGTAAACATTCTTCGTCCCTAGGCCCTTTTATTGTACTTGGAACGCGTCCAACTCCAAAGCGAATGTGAAAGAAAAGCCCCCGGATTCGAACCCCGCACCGAGACAAATGTATGTGTGATCAACGAATATTTGTTTCGGGTGGGGGTATGTGTTCGTTTCGGAAGGTTTGCTTTCAGGCAAGTGGCCGAATGTAAAAATTACAAGCCATTTTTTTTCTGTAATATGTTTTAAAA
This sequence comes from Amorpha juglandis, assembly GCA_949126905.1. NCBI lineage: Eukaryota > Metazoa > Arthropoda > Insecta > Lepidoptera > Sphingidae > Amorpha > Amorpha juglandis. Next base: position 5,465,077 of record OX421393.1, read on the forward strand.
AACACATTGCGCCGACCCTACTGTTAGTGGGATAGGGGCAGGTGGAAGAAGGTTATTTAGATCCATTAAACTGGTATGTAATCCAGAATTTTTATTTAAACGCGATTAAGATCTACAAGGTGCCTGCATCGGTCATCCGCCTGTCCTGTCGCAGGCCCCTCGATTTGCTTCTTCCCTCTTAGGAGTGTAAAGAAGCATTTATTTAAGCCGGCATAATTCTGGTGACCACCGATAAACTCATTGTTTGTTGGTGGTTACTCGTTTTTTTTTGGACTGAACTGCGCTTACCATCAGGTGTAGTGCAGTCTATTTGCCGTGCCCGGATTCAAAATACTGGGTACAGGCCTCCTCAATTGAGAGTTAGGCTTTACTCCACCACGTTTTCTTAAATCATTTGGTACCAACGTTGAGATATAATACCCTATTGAATAAACCATATCATTGTAATATAATACAATTTAATATTGAATACACCATTGCACCAACTTTGTACATGTCACAAAAACACTGTCCTGTGATTTCTTGTGTACAATAAAGAATAAAAAAATGAACACCAAAATTTGTTAAAATATAGGCAATGGACGAGGTACAAAAACGAAAATATTGGCTACATAGGTTTGCATTTATACATATAAATTACTATATCAAAATTGACAAAACCTCATATTATACACTTCAATATTCTTGAAAGTAAGTAGATTATGTTAGTGAAACAAGCATTCAAGTTGATTAACAACTTTTTTATAAAATCACGAACGAATTTACATACATTTATACATACGGGTCGAACACAGAACCTATTTTTAAATATGTTAAAAGGTCATTAATTACTTATACTTAAGAAAAAACACAAAGTCGAACAATAATACACCCAAACTGGTTTTAATGCGTAACTTTTTCACAGTAATCATTTCAGGGCTGCCAATATATTCTTTTTTATTATCCACACGTGTACCTACAAAATTATATAAAATTGGCTTTCTGAATTCAAATAGAAGTACCTAGGTACCTAATGATTGTTACCATGTTGTTTGAACTTTGTTATTTTGTTCTATGTATAATAATTGTTAAGTAATAATATGATACATGGGGTATTCCTGACATGAAAGATTTTCTATTTTTTGAATAAGTACATACCTATAAAATCAACTTCCGATTAACTTAGTGCGTTACACCTAGTGAAAATATCTATTGTTCTGAGCTATTTGTATCCAATTATACAAAACTCTAATGCTGGATTGCACTAACTTACTTTAGCAATGACAAACATGTTAAAGTACCGGTTAAGCAAAACGTGAGTTGCACCATTTGACAAATGTTAGATGACGTCATAACTTTACCTTTTAACCTTAACCGCCTAAGATTCGCTAGTTAAAGCTATTGTTTAAATTAACTTTAAATACTTAGCCGTCAGATGGTTCAATTATAACCTCCAGACCGATATATCTCCTAAAGCGTATGTGGTCCAAAATAATATCGTATCCCTGCTTCTAGAATTAATCGAGAAATCTAGTAGTATCGTAATACGATGGTGCAACACATTCCGCAGTCAATTCTAAAGTCAGCGTTACTGTTATCGTCAAAATTGACATAAACCTTAACTACAACTACTATTATGGTGCAATCCAGCCTAAGATACAAAGAGCCACCAAAGGTATCCCGATTAAAATATTTTGTATCCTTACAATGTGATAGCCCTAATTCATTGGCGCCATATTTCGTAGTTATTCCGATCACGCGAAGGACGGTCGCTTCTCCACCACGTATCGGAATGTTCAGGAATTTATAAAACCATATTAGCGCGAAACATTGATAATCTGTACGACCTTGGTGTTTTGATAATAAAAAAAAAACGTGTACCTGCATATGTAACCTGTTTTGATTTCGCGTCGATCGCCAACTGATAAAGCCGTCTCTTTCGCAGGTTATGGGTGAGCGAGACACAAGATTACAAACTACAAAACGAAATGCAGACGACCGCCGGTCACCGCGAGTGTTTCTGATGTTGTGATAGTGTTTACACGCAAATGATTACGTGAATAATCGAACACGAACGATAAGTGATACGAAAAACGGCATTCCGTTCATGAAAATGCTCAAAATGTACGCATAAATACAAATGTGTTCAAACACGGAACAGTTCCTTTGAAAATGGCTGAAAATCGCATACGTCCATAGTTCTACACAGTGAATTGATCAGTGCTCCTTTTTAGTGTGAAAATATAAGTTTATTTACGTGTTATATGCAATGGTGAATTGATTTTAGTGTTTTTATAATATAAATTGTGTTTAGCGCCATCTATTATCGAGCGGCGACAATGCGTAGTTGAGATGGAGGCCGGTTTCATACCGGTGGGCTCGGGCGGTGGTTCCGCCGCGCCGCCGCCGACCGTGGTGGCGCCACCGGCGAACGTGGTACGCGCGCCGGGACTCAAGCGCGGGAAAATGGAAGAAGCCATCACGGACAGGGTGAGTATTTCATTTTTAAAGTTATAACTTAGGCTAGGATAGTTTCAGGTCGATATAATTCTGCCAACCTGAGAAAAAGCACCAAAAACCACCACCGCTTTGTCTACTACAAGATGGTAGGACCCTCTTATGCGAGAGGACGTCTGGGTTTGGTACCCAGCTAGCTTGGTTGGTTGGTAGCTTTGTCTATTTCTGCCGCCATACAACAGTGTGTAAGCACTGTTATGTTTCGATTAGAAGGACATTGAAGCCCGTTAAATTACTGGTCATTGTGAGACTTAATATCTTAGGGTGACGAGCGCAGTTCAGTGCCATGCAGTGCTTTGTAATTGAAAGTTCTGTGTGGTGTAGCTTCTGTTTATGGGCTGGCGTGGCGCTTACCATCAGCCGAGCGCCTTGCTCGTCTCGTCATTCGATCAAAAAGTGTTTGAAAACGAAACAAGGCCCACGAAATTTCAATGCCAAACTCCACAGTCACGATGATATAGTATGCGAGGAATGCGGGAATGTAATATAGAAATGAACCGGACCGCGAAATGGTTGCATTCTGTGCCGCCACGCCGACCCGCAAGCAACTAATTGACGCAACGCACGTAAACTTTGTAATACACATATTTGTATGAAAAAAAAATTGAATGTTGGGTCAGCGTTACCTGCCTAACTTAAAGATGGACTTTTTAACTGATAAAGATGTACTGCTTTGTTTATGGCATGAATGGGTCGACCTGTGTGGTACCATGAGCGATAAATCCCACGGTAAGAGAATATCTCGAGATGACAGATCGACAGGAGACAACTTCCCTTTCATCTTTTTTTTTTTTTTTTTATAGCATGGGCCGGCAAACGAGCCAGTGGGTCACCTGATGGTAAGTGATCTCCACCGCCCATGTATGCCCACAATATCAGAAGAATTATGGGCGCGTTGCCGACCTTAAAGGAAAGGGATATTTAGGGATTGGGGAGAGGAGGGGTATTTGGGCCTCCGGATGTCTCACTCACCGTACGAAACGCAGCAGCAACCCGCTACTTTACGTTGGTTTTCTGTGAGACAGTGGTAACGACCCGGTCAAGACAGCCCATTCATGTTGTAGACAGTCATTCATGTAATCATGTTGTACCACTATGAACAAAAATTTCATAATATTTCCTAAAAGACTTCAGCAGTTTATTTATAACTAGCTGTTGCCCGCGGCTCCGCCCTCGTGAATGTTTTTTCCGGGATAAAAAGTAGCCTATGTCCATCAGGAATAATGTAGTATTCTAATGGTGAAAGAATTTTTCAAATCGGTGCAGTAGTTACAGAGCCTATTCAATGCAAACAAACAATCAAATCTTTCCTCTTTCTTCTTATTTTTTATTTATGGCCTCGCATTATTATGCATTTTGCCAATGTCAAGTATAAATTATTCTCAAGTTATTTTTACAAGAACGATGAAACAATCATAATCTTTCCTCTTTATAATATTAGTTTAGATTTTACGTTGAAACATTCCGCCCGGGGACACTGGGGCGGACGCTTGAGGTGACAGCGGTTTATGAACTAAAGGGCTCTTGTGAATGTCAAAGGCTGTTGTGTGTAGCTTTTTCTCCGCCGCTTCCACGAAAAGGTATCGCGGAACGCTGAGTTTTAAAATTATTAATCATTGTAGTGGTTTTTTTAGAGCACGGAAAGTGACCTTTTTTTTCATTTGATTTGATTGGCGAGAGTAAGGCGCTCGCCTGATGGTAAGCGCCATAAGGTCATAGCTCATTAGAACCACCCGGCACCCGACCAGCACCGCCTCGTCGTTCGGCGTCAACTCGTTGTCGACAGGTGGTGCACGGGTGGACGACGCGTTTTTACTTGTGGACGTCGCGAGATCAATCAGTGGACATCGCGTGGCCAACGAGTGAACGTCGCGTGGTCAACGAGTGGACATCGCTTGGTCCACGATTTTTCGAGTAGTCTGTTACCATTAGCACTAGACACATTTTTTTCGTAATGTCTAATGTCTTCTTGTGTCGTGGGTATCAGGAATTACGAGAGACTTTCGGTCTCACAACACCCAGACCCGGATTTTTTTTCCGGGATAAAAAGTCAGGGATAATGTAGGATTCTAATGGTGAAAGAATTTCTCAAATCTGTCCAGTAGTTTTAGAGCCTATTCAATGTAAACAATCAAATCTTTCCTCTTTCTTCTTATTTTTTATTTATGGCTTCGCATTATTATGTATTTTGCCAATTTCAAGTATAATAATTTATACTCAAGTTATTTTTACAAGAACGATGAAACAATCATAATCTTTCCTGTTTATAATATTAGTTTAGATTTTACGTTGGAATATTTCGCCCGGGGACACTGGGGCGGACGCTTGAGGTGACAGCGGTTTATGAACTGAAGGGCTCTTGTGAATGTCAAAGGCTGTTGTCAGTTGTGTAGCTTTTTCTCCGCCGCTTGCACGAAAAGGTATCGCGGAACGCTGACTTTTAAAATTATTAATTATTGTAGTGGTTTTATTAGAGCACGGAAAAGTGATCTTTTTTTATTTGATTTGATTGGCGAGAGTAAGGCGCTCGCTTGATGACCTGATGGTAAGCGCAACGTCTGCCCATAAACAGAAGCAACACCACACAGAACTTTGAATTACAAAGCACTGCATGGCACTGAACTGCGCTCGTCACCCCGAGACTTAAGATGTTAAGTCTCATAATCCCCAGTAAATCATTGGCTACAATGTCCAAATCGAAACAACAGTGCTTACACACGTCGCGTGGCTGTAGAAATAGACGGCGCGGTGGTACCAACCCAGACGGCCTCTCGCATACGAGGGACCTACCACCTTCTGGTAAAGTTACTGGATATACGCCGGCTGTTCCTGAAACGCGATCCATACAAGGTGTATGGGTCACTATTGCAGGTTTTAACATCATGTGTACGGTGGTCGCTATCCGGGCGGATATGAATATTCTACAACCAGCAAATATTAGAGACCACAACAAGCAAGCAGTCATTTTCACGTTGATTTTATCTTAAGGTACTTACTACCAGATACATTGAAACCAAACGCGCAAACATTCCGGTTAATCCACTTGTTTTCTCGCTGCATGTACCCACTTTATTTACATTATATTTATTAACAACACAGGCGACCTTCAAACGTTATACGCAGTATCTCTGACCAGATGACGGTGGGACAATAATGACCCGCAGGTCTGCACGGCACACATTACCCGCCCCCTCCCCGAATAATGGAGTCAGTACTCAGTTGTGTGCCGGCGGTCGCGCGACGCGCACGTGTTGCGGCGACTCGGGAATTACCTATGAATGTGTAACGAAACTTAATATGGTTATATTGTAGGCAATAAACCGTTAAATAAAGTGTTCGGGACGATTCTGTGTTGTGTTGAGAAATTCTGTCTATTATAAAAAAAATCGCAGTGTTGATTATAAGAGTTAGTCAAAACATATATTTTCTTTAGTTGAAATATAGATAATAATGTGTGATTCCCACTTATTTGTATCAGTTACGGTATTTAATTACAGATATGTGGTAAATTTGGTGAATATTTAATGGATTTTACCCGAAAAATCGGTAAATATACGTGCACGGTGATTATAAGGTGTGACCTGTGACAACTATAAGTTGTTTGTGCTTTCGTGATATTTGGAGCCAGATTAATTATGGTAATTATTACATACATATGCACTCCTGTATTCTCTCAAGGGGTAGGCAGAGATATAACTAGTACACTCACATTTAGCCAAGCGTATTTCCGTCCCATGATGTGATAGGGGGCGAGTCTATCTCCATTACGGAAGCTATTCCAGACTCCGGGCCGATACTGAGCATTTCGTGATAGAAAAACCCAATTTCATTTGACCCGACCAGGGCATCGAACCCGACGCCTCAGCACAGGAGTCGTACCGCGTACGCAATACAACTGCGCCACCGAGGCAATAATTATTTTAGAATAAATAAATAAAAAAATAAATACACCTAACAGTCACACACATATTTCTGACTCCACACTAGGTGAAACCTGTATCGTGGGTATCAGCAACTACGAGGGACTTGCGGTCCCAAAATACCCAGTCCCAAAACAAATATCTGTGGATCACACAAACATTTGTCTCTGCGTGGGATCAAACCCATGGCCTCTCGCTTCGCAGCTTAATACTTTCTATGAATAAATGCACCCAACAGTCACACACCCACTTCTGGTCTCGCACTAAGATACCGAGTCTTGTGTCGTGGGTATCAGGAACTACGAAAGACTTCCGCAACACACACCAGAAACAATTCGAGTGGACGAACGCTGTAGACAGTTTTGTCTACAGCATGAATGGGCCTGCTCGATCGCGGCGTTATCACTGTCTCACAGAAAACCGACGCAAAGTAGCGGCTTGCTGCTGCGTTTCGTACGGTGAGTGAGATATCCGTAGGCCCAAATCCTCCTCCCGTTCCCAATCCCTAATTATGCATTTCCTTTTAGGTCGGCAACCCGCCCATGATTCTTCTTGTATTGTGGGCGGTGGAGATGACTTACCATCAGGTGACCCACTTGCTCTTTTGCCGGCCTATGCTATAAAAACAAAAAAAAACAAATATTAACTGTGGCTTACCCTAACATTTGTCTCGATCAGGGGATAGTACCCGCGGCCTCTAGTATACAGTCTGTTAATTAACCACTGCACCACGGAGGCCTGTCATCTCCTAAACATGCAAGGTCCTATGCAACCTGTACATAATATTTAAATTGCATGTTTTCGTGTTGGCAATAAAGATTCCTTTCTTTTCTTTCTTTTTTTCATCCTTTGAAGCTGATACGATAGAACACGGCCTACAGTTTTACATTACATAGAAATCATGTTCGTAATTATCCGCCGTCGATGGAAAGGCGTACGGAATGTTAGAGAGTGTTGTCACAGTGTAAATATCGTATAGTCTGTAAACGCGTTTGATGTTGACAATAACACCGGCGTCTATAAGCGATTTAAGCGGGTAATCATTTGAGTAACATTGTTTGTTAGTGTCAGAAAGTAATATTAAAAATGTAAAGGTCGTTTCAAAGATATTGTGAGTTTGTTTGGCGACTTCATATAGCTTTATCTTTGTCCAAAGGTTATTTAACATCCCAGAAATGATATTTGTAGCAAAATTCGCTACAAAGTACATTACATACTCACATAGACTCACGCTTGTTTCCTATAGGGATAAAAGAGTCAGGTATATACGATTTGTTATACGTGTATAGTCGGAATTAACATTAGCATGTCGCTAACGCGAAGCCACAGGTTTACCCTCTACCAAAAAGTGCTCAACGCGGCTAAAGTAGGTATCACTTCAAAAACCGTGCTGCACGATTGTCCCGTTTAGAGGCCTTAGTTGACACACTGTATAATTTTAGACTGTGGCGCGGTCTAGTAAGTTGGCCCATTAGAATGTAGGTCGCGTGCTGTCTACTTACAATGAAGATGTGCGTAACGTTTGAGGGTTTTATAATGCGCTATGTGTGCTAAATTTAACGTGACAAATATTTGGTACTTCCCCTTTATACTATACTAACTTTTCCTCGCGGCTCCGCCCGCGTGATATTCTGCACTGTTATATTATCGATATCGCTTATGAAAGAAATGAAAGAATTTTTCAAATCGGTCCAGTAGTTTTAGAGCCTATTCAATGCAAACAATCAATCAAATATTTCCTTTTTATAATATTAATACGTTAGATGTATACTCACTTTTTTATGCGGAGGGTTAAAAATGTGATTGGTATTTATGTTTTAAAAAATTTAAAAAGAAGGATATTATTAATTCGTCTGTTTTTTTTTTAATTCAGCCAGATGTGGAATGATTATCTTTATTATTTTCAATCACACACCTTTTTTTTTGTATAATCATTAGTTCGCATAACGCTCTAATGTAATACATAACCGATTTGATATATTTTTTTCATGTATAATATCTGTTAGAACAATCTGTAGTTTGTTAGCGCCCATTTTATGCCTTCAACAAAAAGAAGGATGGTATAATTTTACCTATTCGTCTTTTTTTGTGTGTGTATATAATCTGTAGGTCGGATTCGAATGCGGTTTTTTTTTATTTAAAATTGAATTCTATAATTTTTTGAAGATAATCTTTTCGGCCATTTAAAGATTATAGTTTACTATTTCGTCGGGGATAGTGCAAATCCGCGTATCTAGCATTGGATAATTCCGCGTATCTAACAAATGTAGCCAATTTTGAATTTTACGGGCAATTCACGTAAAATCCCGATTGGCACCCACCTCTTTGACAATATTACTCATTCGACCAATAAAGAGCAAGAAATTGCCTAAAAACAATACTGCGTATCTACAGTCGGCTATTCAATACCGCGAATGTCATCACCTGTCATCGGGAGCGTATTTATTCTTAATTTTGTTATTAAAGTCAGATTATTAAAGTTAGATGTCGTAATGATTATTTTTAACATAAAGTTTTTATGTTAAAAATAATCATTAAAACATCAGGTAAGTATTAATTCAATGTTAATTAAGTATTTTTTCTGTTTTCTAGATAGCTGAAGAACTATGCTACTATTTTTTTTTAATAAATAATTGAAATGTATAAGAGTACTTAATTTGTTGAAATAAAACTAATTTAAACGGATTTTATCGCGGTTTTTTATTTTAATTATGGTCCCGACGTTTTGAAAGCTTTTCAGCCTTCGTGGTCACGGGGTGGACTAAGGTGTAGGTTGTCCAGAAAAGTTAATGTTACAGTGTCTACCTTCAGTTTACAATTATTAATATGGTTTAATGTTTGGTCCGATCTACGCAGAAAGAGCTCACAGTGTCTTGAGGTCTGGCAATTGGTCTTTTGGGTTCCGATTTAATTAAATGTATAATCGGATCCCAGGCTTTTGCTAGCTTCCAACCATCTTCTCTATTGAAATTTGGATGTTTTTTAATTTCAATAGCCTCACGAATCATCCTAGGTAGGAATCGGTGTTCTTTAGCAAGGATTTGTGGTTTGTCAAATCTAAGATAATGTTTGGAGCTCCTCCTTTCCTCAGAATTTTCAGCAACTGCAGACTTCGTAGAGCGTCGGTGTTTAACATCAGCTATGTGTTCTTTTATGCGGGTCCCTATGTTTCTTTTGGTTTAACCGATATAGGAGAGGCTACAGTCACAGTCGATTTTGTATACTCCCTGTTCCTGTAGAGGTATATGGCACTTGACAGGTGGTAAAAATTGACTAATCTTCTTGGGCGGCTTGAAGTAAGTTTTAATTGAAGCACGCTTCAGTATGTAGCCAATCTTGTCTGTGACTCCTCTTACAAAAGGTAACACAACAGGTACACGTTCAACTGTGGCTGGTTTCACTCGGTTTCTGTGACGACGGTGTGGAATTTGGAGCTTGTTGTCTCGCAGTACTCGCTTGACATGTTGCAGCTCGGCAGCCAGATGTTCCTCGTCACAGATTCCTTGTGCTCTCTGAAACAAAGATTTGCCCACGGTAGCTAACTGTTTTGGATGGTGGTGAGATTCACCATTCAGGTATTTATCTGTATGGGTCATTTTCCTGTATACAGTATGGCCTAAAGACTGATCAGGATTACGAATAACTAAAACATCTAAGAAAGGAAGAGATTTATTTTGTTCTAACTCCACAGTGAATTGTATTTTATTGTTGATGGAGTTAAGATGATCTAAAAATGCAGATACTTTGTCAGATGGTAAAATTGTGAATGTATCATCTACGTACCGTTTGTAAAACCTGGGAGTGACGGGGGCTGTGCTTAGGGCTGTCTCCTCGAAGTCATCCATGAATATATCGGCGACTACTGGAGACACAGGTGAACCCATAGCTACTCCATCCACTTGTACATAAAATTGATTCATAAAATTCATTCCACGAAGGCTGAAAAGCTTTCGAAACGTCGGAACCATAATTAAAATAAAAAACCGCGATAAAATCCGTTTAAATTAGTTTTATTTCAATGAGTAACATTCGCGTAAACATAAGAAATCATTACTTAATTTGTTTTAAATGACTAAGTCATACAGTTTATTTTTGTTAGATAGCTGAAGAACCTGTTGTTTTGTTTATTAACTTAATAAGTTTTAAACTTGTCATACGTACTGCCTATGCATAATAAATAAATAAATGAAAAGGCTGATATAGAGCGTAAGATTGATTAAAAAAACTGCTGTTGATATTACAGTATTTTCAATGTTTATCAAAGAGATTTTTAACTTTGATCTAAAAAGTTTTCTTGTAGGAATAGTGCTTGTCAAGATTAACCTTTTCATTTTGTATGTCATGCGTTGATTAGTAAATAATATTTTGTAATATTATTACTTGTTTGATTTCAAAACCGCGCAACTTACTATTATGTTCTATTTTGACAAGATAGTGGTTAAATCAAATCCGCGTAAGTGTCGTAGCGATTAAATTAATTAATTTAACGGATAATCTACATTAAGAATACATAGAACCCATCAATTATTACTCTCTATGTAAAAATGAGTCCAATTGCCCTTAAAATAAGAAAATTATAAAGTTTTAACCTTCCCCTGTAAAATTTGATCTAATGCAGATACGCGCCTTTTACCTGTGGTAGATTCGCGGATTTGCACTATCCCCGACGATTTGTAGTTTACTTGCGACCCGTGCCGGCTTCGCACCGATAAAAATATGTTTGTTACGACATCACATTTTTTTTTTACTTTTCTGAACTATAATATGCATGTATTATACATATAAACCTTCCTCATAAATCACTCTATCCATTGCTGAAAACTGCATTAAAATCCGTTGAATAGTTTAAAAGATCTATGGGAACTGCCAGCGCAAGCGAATTGTTTTTATACTATGTCAAGATTTTATTAGTTTTTTTATTGTTGTCAGTATTTTAACGAGTAATGTTATGTCGATAGTGGTTTTACACTGCACTGTACACACCATCATATTTATTTGTAGTTTTTCTAACCAACCAAGACGTGAAAGATGCCTCTACCACTGCAACTTGGTGTTAATTGAGTTAAAGTGAAATTGGTGGTTGACCTCGTGACCCTTGCGAAAGAGCAAACGAGAGTAATTGACGTTAAGCCCCGAGGGAATATTTACATTTTCGGCATGTTTAGCGTCAATCAAAATATCAGATATTTATTATATATATCCGATATATAAAGCCAATGAAAGCCATATTATTATTTTATTGTATTATTTATGAATACTGCTTGCATATTGCAAAATCTACTTTTATATAAGGTATAATCAACTAAAAAACATAAAATCGTCTTTTAGGGCAGAAGTGTTGCCATTAATGGATTAGAACTTACCATTAGGGAGTGTGTTTACTCTACTCCCACGCCATCTACATTTGGGAAGTAGAAATACAGTAACAAACGCTAAAAATTACTTAATTAATTTATTTAACCATTTTTGTATTGCAATATATTATAAAACATTTGATATAATATATCCATTGATAAATATCGTCGAACCCAGTTTGATATATATCCTCGAACCCTGATTTGGAGAGGTTTACTTCCAGCAGTGGACGGCCAATGAGCTGAGATGCTAGTCGTGAAAATGTTCGCCGATGTCGCACATCCGTCTGTGTTGCCATGTGATGCGAAATTGTGAACTTCGATCGTGCTGGCATGCATGCGGGTCGGCCCTTTCATGCTGTAGAAAAAAACTGTTTATATATGAGGCTGCTAGAACCAGAGTGGCCTAACTACATTTTGATGACTTTTGACCTATTTTTGTATTTTCGTCAATTTAAACCAGGGTTCGAAAATATCCGATATTTATTATAAATATCAAAATATCGGATATTTATGATATATATCCGATATATATCAAGTTTGATATATATCCATTTTGTATGAAAGCCATATTATTATTTTATTGTATTATTTATGAATACTGTTTGCATATGTGTTACATACACATACTAAAATTATAAAATAAAAAACTCGTTTTTGGATAAGGCAAAATCAACTAAAAACCATAAACTCTTCTTTTAGGGCAGAAGTGTTGCTATTTATGGATTAGAACTTACCAATAGGGAGTATGTTTTAACATTACTCCCACACCATCTATATTTGTGAAGTAGAAATACAGTAATAAACTCTACAAATTACTTAATAACATTAATTTTTGAGACTTTTTTTGTATTGCAATATATTATAAAAAAAATATTGATATATATCGTCAAACCCAGCTTGATATATATCGGATATATATCTGATATATATCTTGATATATATCCATTGATATATATCCTCGAACCCTGATTTAAACCACAACCGAAATGGCCTTGTCAAGATGATGTTACCAATTTTAGGCCGGTCTGGTCTTGTAGATTAACATTTTTAAATTGACGAAAATACAAATTGGTCAAAAGTCATCAAAATGCAGTTAGGCCGTTCTGGTTCTAACAGCCTCATATATGCTCTACCACTTATAAAACACATACACACGATCGATTAACTTGTAAATATAGATATGTTGAGATAAATCCCTTCGATATATCGTCACGTGTGTAGCCAATGTAAGTAATTATGTCACACACGCCCTCCAAACTAGGCCAGTAATGACGACCTTCATTACGTCTGTCCTAAAATACGTTATCACAGCTAATGTGACGGGTCAGTTGATAACCTAAAAGTTTACGACGGTATTTCCAAGTCACGTCTTGTGGGTTATCTATCGTAATGAGATGACAGCTAACGTTTAGACTGTTACACGAGTAATCATTTATGTTGAGCGGAGATAAATGTGAACCTCCGACAAAAAAGATGGATGTTATAAGTTTGTTTGTGGGTGTGAGTGTGTACTAGTTTGTGCCAACGTAGTGTCTGAACCAATCGACCAATTTGAATGCTGTTTTTTTTGTTTGAAAGTTAATTTAATTGACATGGTTTTCATTTTTTTTTTTGGAACGAAGTTCCTTACGGCAGGCTTGGAGGGGATAGGGATTTTGCTGCGTGACCGAACTGAAAAAAATGTGATAGTAAAAGCGTAAGAAAACAGCGTAAGAAAAAAGCGTTAAAAGCGCCGCATAACCAGCCAGCGTTAGTTCCTTTTTGCCTGCACCAAAATTGTGTGCGAATTTCAGCTCAATCAGTTTTTAAAATGAAATTCATTCAGCCAGTTATCTTTATATATATAATTCTTCTGTGAGTGTGTATGTTCCTGAACTTCTCTTAAACGACTGGACCGATTTTGATGAAATTTTTTGTGTGTGTTCAAGGGGATCTGAGAATGGTTTAGATTCACAATTTTGTCCGCTGGACAATGTTTTTTTTATTAATTTTTAATTTATTAGTAGTTGTTGATTTTGCTGTTCCTGGGTATGAAACACTTGATGTCTTTTTGATGTGAAACATCTATAAGCGCAGGTATAAACCGGTTTGTTGGTATATATACTAGACAGGACAGGGACAAGCCAGGACAGGGACAGGACAGGGACAGGGACAGGGACAGGGAAAGGGACAGGGACAGGGACAGGGACAGGGACAGGGACAGGGACAGGGACAGGGACAGGGACAGGGACAGGGACAGGGACAGGACAGGGACAGGGACAGGACAGGGACAGGGCAGGGACAGGGCAAGACAGGGACAGGGACAGGGACAGGGACAGGGACAGGGACAGGGACAGGGACAGGGACAGGGATAAGGATAGGGACAGGGACAGGACAGGACAGGGACAGGACAAGGACAGGGACGGGGACAGGGACGGGGACAGGGACGGGGACAGGGACGGGGACAGGGACGGGGACCGGGACGGAGACCGGGACGGAGACCGGGACGGGGACAAGACAAGAACAGGACACATTTTACACAAATATATGTAGGTGATACGAAGTTCACCGGGTCATCTAGTACTTGAAGTATTTTTATATCTCCTTCGATTTTTAAAAGAATTTTACATAAGTTGATAAAAAATGCTATACAATAGCTTTACCGCGGCAGTCTCCGAGTGCTACACGTCTTTTTTTTATTTTGTTATTTTAGTTGATAATTTGTATTTTTTACAATTTGTGTCGATTCTACATTAGCCGAAGGAACTTCGTTCCTACCTGGTGTCCCACGACACACACCAATTTTTTTTAATATTTTTCATACCCTTGACCATATTTTTTTAGGCAACCCTATTGGTATGTGTTCAGCAACACCTTTTATACACTAAAATATTATTTTCACCGGTAAACAGATGGGTGAAGGTCAATGTTCCGCGGGATCTTAGACCATAATGTTTTTCCCAACGTCTGTAAATGGATGTACAGTTGCTAAATTGTAACAGATTAATCATCTCGCAATTCGCGAACGAATTTCGCAAGTATTATCATTTGGAAATGTCTAGTATACCAAAGGTCAGGGACCTTGCCTACACGTAGTCCAAGTACGGCAGTAGATCTGTGAAGGTTTAAGGTTCGATCCCGCACATGACCGATGCGATTAATTGTACATATAGCAGGCATTGTAGCGATTGTAGACGATAATTCCCATGTATGAAGAAATGACGTCAGAAAGTACCAGTGCCTGCGTTTGCAGCTTGGAGCTGGGCCCCTATGCTATAAAACGATACGAAGCGATGAAGATCGAAAACGTAGACCTAATCAGGTCGCTCGCCTGATGGTACGCGCCACGCCTGCCTATAAACAGAAGCAACACCACACAGAACTTTGAATTACAAAACACTGCATGGCACTGAACTGCGTTCATCGCCCCGAGACATAAGATGTCAAGGCTCATAATGTCCAGTAATATCACTGGCTTCAAACCGGAACACAACAGTGCTTACACACAGTTGCTTGGCGTCAGAAATAGACTCTATGTGTACGGTGGTCGCTATCCGGGCGGTTATGAATATCCTACCACCATCCAGCTATGATGCCCTAGACACAACAAAGGCGTCAAATTGGTAACGCTCCTCTTTTTGTCGAGAGTTAAAATAGCATTTGGCAGTTGCAGTCGCATTCAACCTTAAGCATTCCGTTTGGTCTGCACGCCCTTTCACTGAGGCGAGAGAAGGGCCAGTGGGCCGCCGCGCTGAGTTGATTAGAAATCTATATATGTGACTGTCAATTTGTATCGGACCAGTGTTTTTAGCGATATGAACGTATTGGTTCGACAGTTTAGAACAACGCAAAAGCCATTCAATGTACATAGATAGGTTTTTTTAAAGCATGTTTTTTTTCCGTGCATGGCAAAGTAACTGTATTACATCTGATGGTAAGCGCATTGCAGTCCAAAAAATCAGCTACCAGCGACAAACTAATAATATATTACACCCAACAGTCACACACATAGTCCTGACCCCACAGTGAGATACGAGTCTTGTGTCGTGGGAATCAGGAACTACGAGAGACTTTTTGGCCTCACAACACCCAGACCCCGAAACAAATATTTGTGAATCACACAAATATTTGAACCTTTGGATCGAACCCGCGGCCTCTGTCTTCACAACCGGCTACTCGCCCGCTGCGCCACGGAGGCTGTCAAAAAACTATAAGTTTATTGGTGATCACTAGAATCATGCCGGTCTGTATAAATGCGTCTTCACACTCCGAAGAGCCAATCGAGAGGCCCGCGATAGGACAGGCGAAAACGATACACAACAGTGCTTACACACTGTTGCTCGGCGGCAGAAATAGACAAAGCGGTGGTAGTGTCTTGTAATACAAAGTTCTGTGTGATGTTGCTTCTGTTTATGGACAGGCGTGGCGCTTACCATCAGGCGAGCACCTTGCTCGTCTCGTCATTCAATTAAATAAAAAAAAAACTACGTTAGAGCATATTAAAGTTGTCCATAGTTAAATATTTCGTTACTTCAAAGAATGTCATTGCTACGTAATGAAATTCACTAATATAAAAGATCCGTTAAAGATCTGCAAAAAGGAACTGATCCGGATACACATCCTTTTTGTTCAGATATCCGCGGATACGGATATCCGGCACATCAATAATACTTACATATTTATGGAAGGAGATCGATCGCTCCACCGAGAACACGGATTTACAAAATCAGATAGGATTTACATTTTTTTTTTATTAGCCCTGTATTATACGTCCCACTGCTGGGCACGGGCCTCCTCTACTGAATGAGAGGGATCAGGCCTTAGTCCACCACGCTGGCCTAATGCGGGTTGGCAGACTTCAACATACCTTCGAAAAATCTTATCGATTTCTCAGGTATGCAGGTTTCCTCACGGTGTTTCCTTCACCGTTAAAGCAAGCGATAATTAACAATTAATATACACGTAACTTAGAAAAGTCATGTATGCTTTTGGGGCTGGTTTCGAACCTGCGACTTTCGTCTCGACAGTCCATACCACTCCCCGCTGAGCTATCGCTGCTTTTTAGGATTTACATATTACCACCTAATCCACACTGGCCTTACGTTCCCGATCCACGCACGATCATATTGAGTTCAAAGTCGCAGACGCCCTCGATGAAAATACACGTGGGCGTAACGTATAGAGGTTTCAAGGTCGTCTGTGTGATGTGACGTATTACCCAACGAGCCAACCTTGCCGCGACCGGCTCCCAAACAGGTTTTCGCGTATCAAAATGCGCGGTGGCATACGGTTTTTTTGTTAATTGTTCTTTGATGGATTCATTCATGAAGTTGGTGATGTTTGGAGGTCGGTTTGATAAGATGTGGATGGGTTTTTAATTATTGACAGCCTCCGTGGCGCAGCGGGCGAGTAGCCGGCTCGATCACTGCACCGAGACAAATGTTTGAGTGATCCACAAATATTTGTTTCGGGGTCTGAGTGTTGTGAGAGGGAAAGTCTCTCGTAGTTAGTGATACCCACGACACAAGATTCGTATCTTAGTGTGGGGTCAGGACTATGTGTTTGACTGTTGGGTGTATTTAATGTTATTATTATTTATTAATTGCCGGACCTGGCATATGAACTCAGAAGATCACGGTGTCTACATTCACTATAGGACGCTGTATGATTTTCATACTGCGATACGGCCTGTAAAGTTCTGTCCTGAACTATAAAACAGTATAAAGTTGTTTTATAGTTGTATGTCTATGAAATGTGGTTTATGTCCCAAGTTATCTGTCTGATTTTTTTTTTTTTACCAAACCCACAAGGCCACCATTTCAAATCCCAAGAGCTAAATAGACAGTGTAAAAAAGTCTGTTATATTTTTTTGTTTTTTATCTGACAACCTCCGTGGCGCAGCGGGCAGTAGCCGGCTGTGAAGCGAGAGGCCGCGGGTTCGATCACCGCACCGAGATATATGTTTGTGTAATCTACAAATATTAGTTTCGGGGTCTGGGTGTTGTGAGAGCGAAAGTCTCTCGTAGTTGGTTTTCTGCTAACAACTTACTTTTAAACGCGGCGAAAACCAAATGTGTTAAATTTTCAACGCTTAATGTGACCCAAGGTAAATCAAATATTGTTTTAGACAAAAATTCGTTAGATTTAGTACCGTCAACAGTTTTCCTTGGAGTCACAGTAGATGCTAAGTTACAGTGGAGTCCACACATCCAGAGAATTTCTAATAAATTGAGCTCTGCTATATTTGTGATTAGTAAAATTAGGCAACTGTCAGATGTGGCTACGGCTAGATTAGTGTATTTTGCTTACTTCCACAGCATTATGTCTTACTGTGTTTTGCTGTGGGGTTCTGCTGCCGATCTGCAGACAATCTTTATATTACAGAAAAGAGCGGTTCGTGCTATTTACAACTTGCGATCGCGCGACTCTCTCCGTGAACTGTTTAAAGATATCAATATACTTACTTTGCCGGCCGAATACATCTATCAAAATATAATGTATGTGCGCAAAAATTTAGCTGACTTTGTAAAAAATAGTGACATACACAACCTAAATACAAGAAATAAGAATAAACTTGCAGTTTCAAAGTTTAGACTCAGTAAGACTAGCAAATCGTTTATGGGAAACTGTATAAAATTTTATAATAAACTTCCTTGTGAAATAACTGACATGCCAGAAAATAAATTTAAGCTCCACATCAAACGCACTTTGATGTCTAAAGCTTATTATAATGTTGTAAATTATTTAGATGACAGGGAAGTTTGGAAGCAGTCCTGCACATTCCATGAAGACACTGTAGCCTTCACTAAATCTGCCTTCTCATGTACATAAAGTACATCATGCTTAAACTTATAAATAATAATAGTCCATTGAAAAGTTACATTTGGGGTTGCGTTTCTTAGAGGAGTCAATTTTATTTTTTTGATGTGTAGGTGGGGTAAGTGTAAAGCTAAAATCAAGTTTGTGGGGTCGCCACCCTTGTCCCACCCTTTATCTGATAAAAAAAAATTGTTAACGTTTTTTGTTGCTAATTAAATTCTCTATAACTTTGGTCCAGTAACTTTTTGTCGTAAAACTATAAATAAAAAAGTTATAAGTGAAAATGTAATAAAGAAAAAAATAAAGATGATAATTCTCTTGACAGCCTAAGATACAAACAATTCGCCAAGGCAGTGACAAAAAGTACATTTAATTTATCTTCACTTCCTCCAACACAAGACACAGCTCGCTTTCATACTTTCCGAGTCTACCATCAGGTCCAGTCGTGGCTTGGTAATAATAATGATCCTGAAGACTGGGGCTGGAAAAAATGTGGAAAATTATTGATGCCAGTGCAGAGCTCTAAACCTCCAGCACCCCCTGAGTTTCTTAAATTGATCTTTTGTAAATGCAAAGGAAACTGTGGAGCGATGTGTGGATGTCGAAAAGCAGGGCTAAAATGTTCCGCAGTGTGCTTCCATTGTTCTGGAGAACTGTGTTCTGTGTCTTGTGTTGGAGGAAGTACTTTTTGTCACTGCCTTGGCGAATTGTTTGTATCTTAGGCTGTCAAGAGAATTATCATCTTTATTTTTTTCTTTATTACATTTTCACTTATAACTTTTTTATTTATAGTTTTACGACAAAAAGTTACTGGACCAAAGTTATAGAGAATTTAATTAGCAACAAAAAACGTTAACAAATTTTTTTTATCAGATAAATAGTTTAAGAGATATATCGTAAAAACCGTTTCAACCCCTATTTTCAAGATGGCGGCCGTGGGACAAGGGTGGCGACCCCACAAACTTGATTTTAGCTTTACACTTACCCCCCCTACACATCAAAAAAATAAAATTGACTCCTCTAAGAAACGCAAGGTGAGGCCTAAAAAATGTAACATTTCAATGGACTATAATTGTCAATGCTAGTTTGTAAGTTTGACATATTTTATTATTCACATTTTGACATATAATAATTTAAATTTTGACATCATAATAACACTAGTTGACCGATCGACCAATAAAAACAGTGTTTGCCTTAGGTAAATTATATTGGATTTGTTTCTTTAACAGTATGTATTGCTGTATGCATCTTTTGGAAATTGTCACGATTGTTACTTATGATGCAGTTATATATTTGTATATTTAGTATTGTAAATGGACAAGTCCATATGACGATTTTTATTGTAAAATGATGCTAAAAAAAAAATACATATTTAAAAGAAAAAAGGAAAAGTATGCAATATATAATTGATGGCGAAAAAAATAAGCCCGGAGTTTCTTTCTGCCTTTCTTCTTCGGGTCGTCATCAGTAGGCAGCTAGAGAAAGGTTGGTAGGTTAGCTAGGCTAGGGATATTTCCTGCCAGTAAGGTCCACGACACATCTCCTTACCTTTTAAACCCTTACAGATATTTTTTTGTAAACTTGCCCTACTCCGTCTTGCCCTATCCCATATCCTAGTTCGTGAATTCCTTCACTTAAAGATGCCCTCCCTTTTCCCATGCTTGTTGGTGTGCCTTTTCCTGTCAGCCTTTAGCGCGGCGGTTTGTCCAAAGTTCCCTTAATTGTAAGTTAGTCTTTTTAATGATAAATGTTCTGTACTTGACCTGTCATAAGCGCTTTCTTGGCCTACATGATTAATAAAGATTTTGATTTTGATTTTTTGATACCCACGACACAAGACTCGTATCTTACTGTGGGGTCAGGGCTATGTGTGTGACTGTTGGGTGTATTATTATGATGTTCTCTCGATTGTGGGTTCCTTATTTCAGTAATTTGCTCGTAAAATATCGACACATTGTAAGTGGCGTTTTTTTTTATCCGAGCACGGTAAAGTGACTGCACTACACCTGATGATGAGCGTATTGCATTCCAAAAAATCAGCGACCACTGACAAACAATGAGTTTATCGGTGGTCACCAAGTCATGCCGGCTTGTATAAATGCTTCTTCCCTCTTCGGATAGGGAAGAAGCAAATCCTGCTTGCCTGACCTGCGACAGGACAGGTGGATGACCGATGCAGGCATAGTAATACAAGAATATACCCGCCCCAACCAACCATCAAGTCATGTCGCAAGCCCCTCGGGAGAACCGGAATACACTGACTGTTCCTGGAACGCGATCCACACGAGGCGTATGGATCACTATGGCAGGTTTTAACACCATGTGTACGGTGGTCGCTGTCCGGGCGGTTATGAATTTCCTACCACCAGCAACCAGAAACAAATAAACATTACCATATTGGAATAGGAAACATAAATATCCATAAAGAGTATTACAAAGATGGTGCTTAATTACCAGGAAACTGATGGTAACAATTTAAACGCTATGTATACTTCTTATTAGTCTAATAAGAGTACTTGGGTTGAGAAATCGTAAGGTAAAAAAAAATCAACGGATTGCACTCCGGGAGTGCCAGCAGAAGTAAAATTTGAACATTAACGTTGTGCATTTTTGAATATTTTAGAATGGTTAGGGAATAATTTCGCACGAATTGCTTTATTTATCAGTACAAAAGTACTATCATTTATGTGGTTAAATACAATATTCATTTATTGCGCTATCGTACACAAAAATGACAATTTGTATTACATAAAAAAAATAACACTCCGTCTTATGAATTTTCGATCAGGTCACGTGTCCTGACGCGAGTTTAACATTTTATACCCAAGCCAATATTTTAGTTCTTCACTATCGAAAGTAGATAAATTTTCGTGGTCCTCCGCTTACGAATTGTGAACCCCCATTTTTCCCGTCGAGTTTCCCGTCGACCCCTGGGAGTCCATCTGGACCACTATGGGAATTAATGGTCTACAGCATAAATGAGCCGATAAGATCTTCTGGCAATATAAAATTTCAGAAACGATTAACGTAAGAAATTCATTAATCTATATGTGAGAACTGTTATAGTGAAGACATGGCCTTACAGAGACAATAAAATAACACTTTATATTATGGTTTTCCGAGGGCCTCGACATTGTAAAGGTCATGATGTCATTTTGCGTCTGGTGCGCATCGACTTATACTTGTACTTACATGTTAATATATTTTTTTATTTGATTGAATGACGAGTCGAACAAGGCGCTCGCCTGATAGTAAGCGCCACGCCTGCCCATAAACAGAAGCAACACAACACAGAACTTTTGATTACAAATCACTGCATGGCACTGAACTGCGCTCGTCACTCCGAGACATAAGATGTTAAGTCTCATATAGCCCAGTAATTTCACTGGTTTCAATGTCCTCCAAACTGAAACACAACAGTGCTGTGCTACTGTCGATTGGCGGCAGAAATAGACGGCGCGGTGGTACCAACTCAGACGACCTCTCGCATACGAGGGACCTACCGGCCTTATAGGACTTTTTATTTCCCCATATAATTTGATATTGATCTCTATATGTACATAAGTTTCTTTTAGTTTTGTACTGACTTGTCATAGCGCTATTTAAATTGTTTACATGAGCTGTTAATAAACAGTTTCATTTCATATATGAAATTTGGACAACCTCCGTGGCCCAGCGGGCGGGTAGCCGGCTGTGAAACGAGAGGCCGCGGGCTCGATCCCCGCACCGAAACAAACATTCGTATGATCCACAAATATTTGTCTCGGGGTCTGGGTGCTTTAAAACCGAAAGTCTCTCGTAGTTTCTGATACCCACGATATAAGACTCGTATCTTACTGTGGGGTCAGGACTGTGTGTGACTGTTGGGTGTATTTATGTATTTATATTTCATTTATTATAACCTAACTCAATCAACATTTGTGACCGCCATACTCTTGTGCTTCCCTCAAAACATAATTAAACGGCCTTAAGCATACTTCCTGGAGTTTATCTGCCACGTCGCAGACACCAAGGCTGCTGCGGATGTACTCATAACATATACGTGTAACGCACATCCAGTGCAGGATATTTTGAATTGAAAACTTTTTTAGCGGCGTTGAGCACTTTTCTTGGGATGGGTATAAATTAATAAATAAATACACCCAACAGTCACACACATAGTCCTGACCCCACAGTAAGATACGAGTCTTGTGTCGTGGGTATCAGGAACTACGATAGACTTTCGGTCTCACAACACCCAGACCCCGAAACAAATATTTGTGGATCACACAAACATTTGTCTCGGTGCGGGGATCGAACCCGCGGCCTCTCGCTTCTCAGCCGGCTACTCGGTATAAAATGTTAAACTCGCATCAGGACACGTGACCTGATCGAACATTCGTAAGACGGAGGGAGAGTAGACCGCCAGCTAGATTGAACCGTATTACTGAGGGATAAGGATTGTTTTCGGTTACTGTAGCGGGTAATAGTGAACGCTCTATTGATTTGATTATGTATTTCCTTGCCGTTTGGGTGTATATTGTTCTTTCATGTTAAGCATACGATATTTCCTTGTCAGTTGTGCAGACCCTTCGGCTCGTGGAGTTTATGGATCGTACTAGATGTGTCAAAGTTTAATGTTCAAGTTGTCACTTCTGCCGGCACGCCCGGAGTGCAACCCGTTGTTTTTTTATTTCTGGCACGGCTAAGCTACATTGGACCTTGTATAGTGCAGTCAAAATATAATGTTTTTTTTTATAGCATAGGCCGGCAAACTAGCAAATGGGTCACCTGATGGTAAGTGATCTCCACCGCCCTTGTACACCCATAATACCAGAAGAATCATCGGCGCGTTATCGACCTTAAAGGAAAGGGGTAATTAGGGATTAGGAAGGGAAGGGGGATTTGGGCCTTCGGATATCTCACTCACCGTACGAAACGCAGCAGCGAGCCGCTACTTTACGTCGCTTTTCTGTGAGACAGTAATAACGACCCGGTCGAGTCGGCCCATTCATGCTGTAGACAAAACTGTCTACACCGTGACTCTACCACTCAAACATTCTAAACGGTGAACTTCTTTCACTCAAGTAACAAAACATATCACGTCGAGATCTAAAAAAAAAACAAATTACTGCCTTCTACGGCACTTATTTGCATACATTATTTATTTATTTTTTACTTTCCATTTCTATCCACTGCATGATAATAGGTAATACATAATACTTACTTACGTAAGGTTTTGTAAGTGAAAAGTAAGACCTTATATGTGTATTTGTGTGTATGTCGGTCGAATGACGTCACGTCACGTCACGTTGATTGACGTGGTGTTTCGATTTAGGGATTGGCAGAGTTTAAATGTCTGAATGTTTAGAAATTTCTGTATATTTAGACGATATATTTGGCTTTGGAATAGTTTATTATAACAAACTAGTTGTTGCCCGCGGCTGCGCCCGCGTGATGTTTTTTTCTGGGATAAAAAGTAGCCTATGTTTATCAGGGATAATGTAGGATTGTAATGGTGAAAGAATTTTTCAAATCGGTCCAGTAGCTTTTAAGTTTATTCGTTACATACATAAATACAAACATGCAAATCTTTACTCTTTATAATTTTAGTGTAGATTATATTATATTTCGCCATCAAAAAGCTTTCATTTAAACTTTCATCCCCTATTTGGGCCCTTTAGGGGTTGAAATTTAAAGAAACTCTGGTGACCACCGATAAACTCATTGTTTATCGGTGGTCGCTGGTTTTTCGCATTGCACTATTACCTGCGCTTGCCATCAGGTGTAGTGCAGTCACTTTGCCGTGCTCGGATAAAAAAAAAAGACCAAAACTATATAATAAACCGCGATAAAATCCGTTTAAATTAGTTTTATTTCAATGATAAAAACACTGCACAGTTATTTACGTCAGTAATGATAACATTAAAGCTTGCGACGTGCGCCAGCAATTAAAAGATCAACAGCATGGCTGTACTGGAAAACATGCGAAGGAGATAAAACACGATGTGACTACACTGTGGTTGTAGGGTCGACAGATATCTTTTGGGGAGTTTTGGCGGGAATTTTTACAGTGAAGTTCATCGCTTATTTTAATTTATTTCATAAACTAGTTTAGGGTTGTGTTTGTTGTATAAAAGTGGTGTGGATTTGTTCAATAAACATTGACGGTGATGAACAGTGTATGGAAACATTGAAATAAGTGAATTAAGAATCGTACTGAAAGGAGTTAACACCAAAACTCCGACAAGACCTTGAAATCGACCGCACCCGTGTTTCATCGTTCTTGTAAAAATAACTTGAGAATAAATTATACTTGACACTGGCAAAATGCATAATAATGCGAAAGCCATAAATAAAAAGAAGATGATATCCTTTGTTTTTCGTGTCTGGGTGTTGTGAGACCGAAAGGCTCTCGTAGTTTCTGGTATTACACAACACTCGTATCTTACTGTAGGTGTATTCATATATTATGAGACATCCTTTGTTGTTCTTTTATTTGTTCGAATGACGAGACGAGCAAGGCGCTCGCCTGAAAAACGACACGCCTGCCCATAAACAGAAGCAACACCACACAGAACTTTGAATTACAAAACACTGCATGGCACTGAACTGCGCTCGTCACCCCGAGACATGAGATTTTAAGTCTCATAATGCCCAGTAATTTTACTGGCTTCAATGTCCTTCAAACCGGAACACAACAGTGCTTACACACTATTGCTTCGCGGCAGAAATAGACAAAGCGGTGGTACCAACCTAGACGGCCTCTCGCATACGAGAGACCTACCACCTTGTACTTGTACGTAACACAGGTCTCACGACTCCGCAATGCAAAAAAAAAATACTATGAATATTTTAGGTTCAAAATAACCTTACTGCCAGCCCTGTTCGTTATCTTGTGAGTATAGTTAAACTAACTAGGGCGTTGTGACAAAATAAGCAAAGACTTTGACTGTGTACACGGTGCCTCATTGTTTTTAGGTAAATGTTATATTTTTGAATTTAGGCATCAGGGTCACAACTATAGGTCAGTGTGCTAGAAATGTTTCGCGGAAACTTTGAGATTGATGTGTTTGTGTATCTCTAGATATTTTAACGTTTTTTTTATACTATAGAAGCTCGATACGAGCTTATCGCTCGCTGCATGAACAGACACAGAATTTTGTGTGTGAATCGCGTTCCAGGATCAGCCAGTGTATATCCGGTTCTCCCGAGGGGCTTGCGACATGACTTGATGGTTGGTTGAGGCGGGTATAGAGGTACATCCCAGTGCATCCCTGTGCCTGCATCAGTCATCCGCCTGTCCTGTCGCTGACCCCTCGATTTGCTTCTTGCCTCTCCGAAGAGGGAAGAAGCATTTATACAGGCCGGCATGATTCTGGTGATAACCGATGAACTCATTGTTTGTCGGTGGTCGCTAGTTATTTGGACTGCACTACGCTTACCATCAGGTGTAGCGTAGTCACTTTGCCGAGCCAGGATAAAAAAAAAAAAAGTCCGACAACTGGTTTGTATACATATCGTCGTTTGTATACATATTTGATTGTGTTCGTCACCCTTAGACATGATATAAGCTTCACAATGCCCAGTGATTTCACTGGCTTCAATGTCCTAAAAACCGAAACACATCATATCTCCTACACGGCAGTTTGGCGGCAGATATAGATGAAGCGGCGGTGCTAACCCAGATGTGTCTCTCGCATACGAGGCACCTATCATCTAGTAAATAAATTAGTACTCCAATACCGAATATATGACAGCCTCCGTGGCGCAGCGGGCGAGTAGCCGGCTGTGAAACGTGAGGCTGTGGCTTCGATTCCCGCACAGAGCAAATATTTGTCTGATCCACAAATATTTGTTTCGGGGTCTGGGTGTTGTGAGAGCGAAAGTCTCTCGTAGTTCCTGATACCCACGACACAAGACTCGTATCTTACTGTGGGGTCGGGACTATGTTTGTGACTGTTGGGTGTTATTTAAAAAAGAATATAGTACGATGACGTCACTTTGTTAAGACGGCAAACAAGATAAGTGGCCGGCGCATCGGTTAGATCATGTTTTAATGTGAACGATGATACTGCACAGTGCGTTTAGCCAGAATTGGTGTTACGTAATGCCAAGCAAATAGTGTCTTATTGTTCTTTTTAACCGACGATAAATAGCAGCGATAGTATGGACTGTCGAGGCGAAAGTCGCAGGTTCGAAACCAGCCCCAAGAGCATACACCACTGACTTTTCTAAGTTACGTGTATATTAATTGTTAATTATCGCTTGCTTTAACGGTGAAGGAAACATCGTGAGGAAACCTGCATACCTGAGAACTCGATAAGATTTTTCGAAGCTATGGGAAGTCTGCCAACCCGCATTAGGCCAGCGTGGTGGACTAAGGCCTAATCCCTCTCATTCAGGAGAAGAGGCCCGTGCCCAGCAGTGGTACGTATATAATACAGGGCCAGTAAAAAAGAAAAAAAGAGGACGCTCTCAATTCGACACGTATATATTTTTGTTTGTATGGAACCACGCGTAACTATCCAATACGAATTTGATGATTCTGTTTCATTCATCAGCCTTCTCTTCTCTTAAAGGCAGGCAACGAACCGATGATTTCTCTGGTATAGGTCTATGGGCGGTGGTCATTACTTACCATCAGGTGACTCACTTGGTCAGTTGCCACCTATAAAAACAGATCATTGCCCCCCTAAACAGCAGCATGCAAGGGCGTTGGAGATCACTTACCATCACGTGACCCACTTGCTATGTTTGCCGGTATATGCTACGCACACTGGCTGACTCCGGAACGCGACCCACACAAGGTGGATCACTATGGCGGGTCTTAACACCACACGGTAACATACACGGTGGTGTATGGTGTTCGTCAGGCGACCAATTCTACCACCAGCAGGATTTGGACGGCGAAGGAATCAGGAAAGGGAAAGGGATAGTAGTATAGTAAGAGGGGGCAAGCCGACTCCGGAGAACCGGATATAATTTGGCTGACTCCGGAACGCGACCCACACAAGGTGGGTCACTATGGCGGGTCCTAACACCAGTGTACGGTGGTCGCTATCCGGTCGGATACAAGTATCCTCCCACCAGCTCACCGGCTCGGTTGTGAGGTGTGATAATTTGTACCGTGTCTAAACCATCGCAGTGACTTGCATAATTAACCACCATTTACATAATGTGCAGCGGGTCGTTGCGAAATGATTATATTTTTTTTTCACACCCACGGCGCGCGAGGGCCGTACGTAATAATCATTTGCATATGCATAATATTATTGTCTATTGCCCATTGTACATTATGGCGTATTTGCGAAACTAAGCTGCATATGAGTCCAGTGAATATATATTTTTTTTTATTCTTTTGACGTTTTTGTTCTTTCTTTTTTATTTATGGCTTTCGCATTATTATGCATTTTGCCAGTGTCAAGTTAATTTATTCTCAAGTTATTTTTACAAGAACGATGAAACACGGGTGCGGTCGATTTCAAGGTCTTGCTGGAGTTTTGGGGTTAACTCCTTCCAGTACGATACTTAATTCACTTATTTCAATGTTTCCATACACTGTTCTTCACCGTCAATGTTTATTGAACAAATCTACACCACTTTTTTTACAACAAACACAACTCTAAACTAGTTTATGATATAAATTAAAATAAGCGATGAACTGCACTGTCAGAACTCGACGTTCTTGTTATTGACGAGCTTAATCACAGTATTGTCACATAATTATGTCGCTCCAATGAATCCACAATTAAACACTGAAATAACCAATGAGTTTATCGGTGGTCACCAGAGTCATGCCGGCCTGTATAAATGCTTCTTCCCTCTTCGGAGAGGGCAGAAACAAATCGAGGGGCCTACAACAGAACAGGCGGTTAACCGATGCAGGTACAGTGATATAGGGATGTACCCCTATACCCGCTCGAATATACCTTCAAGTCATGTCGCAAGCCCCTCGGGAGAATCGGATATACATTGGCTGATCCTGGAACGCAATCCACACAAGGCGTGTGGATCACTACGGCAGGTTTTAACACCATGTGCACGGTGGTCGCTATCCGGGCGGATATGAATAACCTACCACCAGCCATGTTTTCTGGGATAAAAAAAAACACACACGGCATCAGCGTGGGCGCCAATGGCAAAAGGACACAGCACTGTACAGCGGCTAATGTCGTTTCTAATAAGGATATGATTTCATATAGGTCATGATTATCCTATCAAGACGGTGCGAACCCATGGTCACTGCTGCCACGTATATTCCAGAACGTTCTAATGATCTATTGTATGAACGCTTCGCGCTACAAATGTTGATTCGTTTTTTAACCGACTAAGCTTGAAACTTGGTGGACAGACGACCTGATAAAGGTCGCAGGAAGTCGCTGGATGCAGGCCGCTTCCAACAGGTCGGGCTGGAAATCTTTGCGGGAGGCCTATGTTCAACAGTGGACGTCCTGTGGCTGATGATGATGATGATGATGAAACTTGAAAGTATGTCCCGAACTTCGTTGTTTCGTTTCGCATTATGGAATAAGGGTTCTGGTTTGGTATCTGCTACGTTGTTTCGGCAGTCCGTACCACTTAGGCTGCGGACTCGAAGACAGCGGGCGCGGGGCGGCGGCGACGGCGGCGCGGGTGTGGCGGAGACCCGGTCTCGACGTCAGCGGGCAGATCGCGCGGCGCTAGAGCGGCGTATTGTTGTGCTATGAGAAATTAGTGTCTGTTGTGAAATTGATGTGAATATGATGTTCCAAAAAAAAAAATATTGAAATAATTTGCTCCACCACGTCGGCGGGTATTTTTGAAAATACACAGCACTACGTCAATGCAGACGCGCAGGCACCGCTCGACTGGCGCGCGCCGCTCTTACGTCGCTCCTCGCACCCGCGCCGCGCCGCTGCTTTCGAGGCCGGGTCCATTTAAATCTATGCATTGAAACGCGCCGCTCCCGCGCCGCCGCCGCTTACCACTGACTTCGAGTCCGCGTCCTGAGGGATTATGAATTAAGGGTTTGGAACCTGCTACGTTGTTTCGGCAGTCCGTACCACTGAGCTAACAGCTGAGCCACCGCTACCGGTCATGATTAATGTATCGTTGGACCACATACGGGCCGGGTGAAGGGCGTAAGGTCAACCGCTCGCTGTATGATAAGCAAACATGTACGTGCCCTCAGGGAGTGATGTTTGTCGCCCTGCGTGACCTTTCGCTTTCGTTTCACTATTAACTTGTTTGTTTTAATATACTGTTGGGCCTGCGGTGTTGCGAGGTTGGCGACACGAAATATCTTATTATATATTAAAATTTCGTATCACGTTGTTTGTCCGCGATGAACTCGCTAAACTACTGAACCGATTTTAATCAAATTTTGCAAACTGTGTGCAGTTTGATCCTAGGATAGGTTAGTTTGTCGGTGAGGCGAACTCATAAGATTATCCCCTAAGAAAAAGTGCTCAACACGGCTAAAGAAGTATTCACTTCAAAAATAACCATTTTTGAAACTGGCTCATTTATACGACATAAGGCGACTGCGAAATTAACATTAAAAAGAAATAACAAATCTATTGAAGAGTGTGCTAAAATAAAAAGTTGTTATACTTCTCTAATGGTGTACAATTTATAGATGTTGATTGGCGTCATGTGAAAGTGTAATTACTTGTCTACACAAGGCTTGCGTAATAGTTCACTGACAGACAACCATCGTGGCGCAGTAGGGGAGAGGGCTCGATCCCCGCTCTGCGACAAATGTTTGTGTGATTTACAGATGTTTGTTTCGGGTCAGGGTGTTGTGAGACCGAAAGTCCCTCGTGGTTCCTGATACTCACGAGGTCGGATGATCACCTG
The DNA here is from genome assembly GCA_949126905.1 of Amorpha juglandis. NCBI lineage: Eukaryota > Metazoa > Arthropoda > Insecta > Lepidoptera > Sphingidae > Amorpha > Amorpha juglandis. Next base: position 5,495,468 of record OX421393.1, read on the forward strand.
ATGGTAAGTGATCTCCACCGCCCATGTACACCCATAATATTAGAAGAATCATGAGTGCGTTGTCGACCTTAAAGGGAAGGGATGATTAAGGTATTGGGAATGGGAGGGGGATTTGGCCTACCACCCGGTCTAGCCGTCCCATTCGTGCTGTAGACAAAACTGTCTACAGCGTGGCTGTACCACTCATAAAATAATAATTAAAATAGAATCAATAATAATAGACATGACCATTAAAACACAGTTAATTATAGATAGACGACTCACGATTAAATATTTCATAAAACCACAAACAAAACTGTATAAGGCTATACCGCTAGTTGCGACCGGAAACGACGCCATCTTGCAAGCACCGGAAACAAACGGAAATGGCGCGCGGGAAATGGTTTTGCCACCATAACGGGAACGGGTTTAGCGCAAACCACCTTAGGTTTATGGTAATGTTATGTTTTATGTGATGACTATAGGTAGTTTTTTTTTTTACGAGCCAGAATGACGAAACGAGTAGTTATTTAACCTGGCCCGGCAAATTGATTACACTGAAATGAAATGAAATATTTAATAATCTTGTAGGCAATTGAAATAACGCTTATGACAAGTCAGTACAAAAGTAAAAGAAACTTATATATAGAAATCAGTATCAACTAATGTATACATACATACATAGCATCATCAAAATACACTCGGCAATTACACTAAATCTATTTATTTATCTATTATTTTTCCATGTTTTTATTATGGAATAGTCCAGAATTGTTGGGGAGGGGGGGTCGATATGGACCAAAGGCATTACCGAAACGGCACGTGTTGTAAAACTTCCACCAGATTCAAAACGACCCATCTTGAAAAGACGCGGCGAAACAATCTCAAGTGGACGTCCTTTACCGCTGGATTGATGAGATATCCAGAGGCTCAATCCCCCTCCCCTTCCCAATCCCTAATTATCCCTTTTTTCTAAGTTCGCCAATGTTGTGTATGATATAGGGACACGAGTGAAACGTATGCTTGCTTATAACGCACTGCTTTATTCGCTTCTTAAGCGCGTGGACGCAGCACGCCATATGTATACCTACTTACATATATAACAGGCAACGGGGCCATGATTCTTCTAGTATTATAGGCGTACATGGGCAGTGCTGATCACTTATCAGCATGTGGCCCACTTGCTCGTTTGCCGGCCTATCATCATCATCATTATCAGCCACAGGACGTCCACTGCTGAACATAGGCCGTGTTAGGTTTTTTCGTTACGGAATTTCTGTATTCGGTCTCGCCGCTCAAGGCCCGCGATAAAATCTATACATTAGCTTAAAAAATCTGTCAACAGACTAGTCCGCCAACTGGTTTGTAAACATATCGTCGGATAAATCATTTGTCAACACACACAAGTCGTCGGACCGGTTGGACGATTTCGATCACGAATCGTGCCACCGTGTGTGTGGTTTGTCTCGCAAGATTGTCTCACCGGTGAAAGTGGATGCGTGCTGTGCGTGGTTCGGGCTTCAGGGTCGACAAGGTCGAGTGTTGTGTGGATGGTTTATGCAATAGAGTAGGCTGGTTCATATGTAGGACTGTTCTGTTGAGGTTTTGGGTTCGGTCCCCGGGTCGTAAGTGATATTGGGTTTTTCTATCATGAAATGCTCAGTATTAGTACGGAGTCTGTGCGTTTCTGAGGAGTCTGTCTGTCGAGTGAGATATCCGGAAGACCAAATCCCCCTCCCCTTCCCAATCCCTAATTATCCCTTTCCTCTAAGGTCGGCAAGGCGCCCATGATTCTTCTGGTATTGTGGGCGTACATAGACGGTGGAGATCTCTTACCATCAGGTGACCCACTTGCTCGTTTGCCTATTGACTGCTGCTATAAAATCTTCCTTCGACTCTTATCTCACTCGCAATGGAGTCGTCGCAACATGCTTTTTAACACATATTACCGCCCGCCCGCCTAAGGTCAATCCCTCTTCAGTTAAAATAAAAAAGAAAATAACAGACATTGTTACACTCTCTATTCTAGCTCTTGGGACTTGAAACAGCGGTCTTGAGTTTGGTAATAAAAAAAATAACTAGGCAGATAACTTGGGACATAAACCACATTTCATAGACTTACAACTATAAAACAACTTTATACTGTCTTATAGTTCAGGACAGAACTTTACAGATCGTATCACAGTATAAAAATTATACAGTGTCCTATAGTGAATTTTGAAACCATGATGTTCTGAGTTCAAATGCCAGGTCCAGCAATCATAATTCGTGACTAAGTTATCCATACGAAATCACACCAGTATTTAGGGCGAAGCTTCTCATAGGACGGAAATAAGGTTGTTGGGTGTGTGGCAGTGGCTCTAGTTGTAACTGCATAGATCTCACTGATTTTTACGGGGCGTTCATTAATTACATAAGGTGTTTTTCTTTTAATTCGAATCCCTCCCTTCCCTTTCATGTTTTTGCTACATACCATTTAACACTTAAGCGCTAATACTGATTAAATAAGACGAGAAAATATATAAGTCAAAAAGTTGACGTGATATTTTCAATGATTTGATGAGATTTGCTAGACCCATTAACACTCCCCCCCTCACCGTTTTTCGAACTCACATAATCAACGGATGCACCTTGACGATTTATTGTCGACAATACAATTAGTGGGACGTAATAAGAAAAGCATTTAGTGAACCTATATTAATTTTATTTTTCCATAAATAAACGTAGGATCCACCTCCAATTAGGATGTGTCGCTAAGTTCTTGTTGCCAAGTGATACCTGTTTATAGTTTATACCGCTCGCGTTTCACACCTCCCCATGATTAGGTCTTGAAAACTTCATCGACAAACCGTATTATTTTTATACTGTGGCCGTGTTTTAGGTCAATGTATATGCCCTCAGCGCTCGCGTATCGTATTTCACTTTACCACAAGAGGGAGTAATTTCTTTTCAACAGTCCCATTCTTTCAGCAGCACCATTATCGTGTATTCCGCATCGTACATATGGGACGGATTGTGTTATTTTTGAGTAGGTAATTTTTTAAACCCTTGGGATGAACTACAGGGGTCCCGGCTAATGGCATACTGGTGACCCACAGTATCTCATCCCAGAGCCAAAGGGGAGGGGAAGGAATAAGGGATGGGAAAGGTATATGAATAGGCGGCAAGCCACCTCGGAAGAACCGGATATACACAAACATTTATCGCGGTGCGGGAATCGAACCCACCGCCTCTCGCTCTGCAGCCGGTTACTCGCCTGCTGCGTCACGGATGCTGTCAATTTAATTGTGCTTAATATTTTTCCACTTGCCCTCCGCCCCTTTGCCTCCCGTTGTAAAACATGCCATCGTTCCTGTAGGCGACGCGTATTAGGTTTACTAAATGTTACTTAATTGTATTTACCTTTATAGTTATTTCTTATGTATTCTGTATGCCTTAGAGTCTTAAATATACGATAGAGCGAGATGGTCGATACGCGGGTGTGTATACTGCGTCTATGGCAACAACGGGGTAGGCACGGAAAGGGAGAGCGGGACGGCCCGCGCGCTCTATGGAGCATTTTTTCGCGCCAGCACAGTCGGGACTATAAGTGGAACGTAACAGGACGCGACAATCCACACCGACGTATTCGATCATCTCGTATTTTTATGAACGCAATCATCGTGTTTTATTCGCACCCTTATCAGTTCCCCTTGTTTTTTATTTTTTTATGGCATAGACCGGCAAACGAGCAAGTGGGTCACCTAATGGTAAGTGATCTCCACCGCCCATGTATTCCCACAATATCAGAAGAATTATGAGCGCGTTGCCGACCTTAAAGGAAAGGGATAATTAGGGATAGGGAAGGGGAGGGGTATTTGGGCCTCCGGATATCTCACTCACCGTACGAAACGCAGCAGCAAGCCGCTACTTTACGTCGGTTTTCTGTGAGACAGCGGTATTGACCCGGTTGAGCCGGCCCAATCATGCTGTAGACAAAACTGTCTACAGCGTGGCTCTACCACTCTGTTTCCAAGTCCGCCCTGTTTCTATCGGGCAGAACCTTTCGAATCATGAACACAATCGTGCCACTACAATGTGAAATGCACTGCGGTATGGGTTTCTTTTAGCTTTCGTACCGTAATGTGTCTACTATCGACTAGTGTTACTTTTGTTCTATATTCACACGGTATAGACGTCTATACAAAGGCGTCTAATACTGAAACAGTACGAATACGTATTCGTACTGTTTCAGTAGGCCTTTTTTATTTTGATCGCTTCTATGTCTAACAGAAGTATGACTTTTTAATAGGGTATTCGACACGATTATTTTAACACGTTTTTATTAGCTTCATACGTATGTTAGTATGTAACGGACACTCTAAACATGATTTTGACCTCCTTCAAAACGTCGGATTAAATCGAAAACTTATCAAGGACCGATGAAAATTCTATATTTAAAAAAAAAAATTGTTCTAATTTTTTTTTGCAATATATTAAATATTTCTTCAAATTTATTAAAATTTATTTTGTATTTTTTAGTTGGATTTTCTATAAAAGCGTGTTTTTTAGTGTTTTTAAATTATTATTTCAATCAATACGTTACCTTCCCCAGAATTCTACTATGAAAAGAATTATGAAATGAATTGAAATCTACTAGAAGAAGGTGTTGTCAAATGACGGAAAAAGGATGCACGACAAGGCATGTTACGTCATGAGCCAGATCACTCTATTAAGGTGTACGCGTGGAGGGAGATGTGAGATATGTCCCCACCTTTGCTCGTACCAAAATTTGAAATATGAAGTGCGGCCGCATTTTAACTCAATTATAATTGTTTTCCCAAAACAGTTTCATATAAAATAATATAAAAAATTAGACAGCGTCAAATGATTAACCCCATTCATATTTAAAAAAAATGGGTGCGTGTACTTATGTACGCGCGTGAGAAGTTATACTTCTTTGGCATCATTAAAATATAAACTAGAGACATGTTGATAAATATTATAAATATGAAAACAGTGATCAGAGGTGACGAGCGTACCAACATGCGCGACTAATATCGAGGTTCAATTCCTATTTTGTTGGTAGCTTTTTTTTCGAGACTTAATGAGCGGTTAAGCAGACGGCTAGTGATGTTCATGTACAAAAAACATCGATATTTTTTCCGATATAATATATCGTGTACAAAAAATATCGATATTTTTTCCGATATAATATATCGAAATATTGTATCGATATATAGCGATATATCGGTCAAAAATATCGATATTTTCGATATATCGAATTGTAGGAAGGAAAAGACTTTCTTAGTAAATGATTAACAAAAATAATATCGAAGAGCTAAAAAAAAATATATCGATATTATATATCGACTTCAATGATGCGATAATATCGCATTGATTCGATATATCGAACAAATGTATCGATATTTTATCACATATCGATATATATCGAGCACCCCTACAGACGGCTTCATACTGTTAATTTTGTGTCACAGGTGCGCGCGCATCTTAAAATTTCACTCTCATCATTTTTTCATAACGCGCCTAAAGAAGTATAACTAATATAATATATCGAAATATTGTATCGATATATAGCGATATATCGGTCAAAAATATCGATATTTTCGATATATCGAATTGTAGGAAGGAAAAGACTTTCTTAGTAAATGATTAACAAAAATAATATCGAAGAGCTAAAAAAAAAAATATATCGATATTATATATCGACTTCAATGATGCGATAATATCGCATTGATTCGATATATCGAACAAATGTATCGATATTTTATCACATATCGATATATATCGAGCACCCCTACAGACGGCTTCATACTGTTAATTTTGTGTCACAGGTGCGCGCGCATCTTAAAATTTCACTCTCATCATTTTTTCATAACGCGCCTAAAGAAGTATAACTTCAAAAAATATAGTAGAGGTTGGTGAACGAACAGTGTGACTTACCCGATGGTAAGTGATCCCCATCACCCATTAAGTACTAAAAAATTCGTCATAAGACTCGATATTCTCAAAACCAAGATTCTAGGTATGTTAAGCCCTATACGTGCAGCATCTGCGAGCTGACTGCCGCGGCCGGGCCCAGCGGCCTCCATGAGAAAGCTATGGTGGTAATTACGCGTTTCTCTCGACCGCAGTGAAAGTACTGCGCGAAGGGATCGTTAATACCATCTGTGCCTTTTGTGGATTTCTTACTGTGAGTTACAGTATACATCGGTTAAAATTATTGCAACAAGCAATGCTTGATATCTACAGATTTGACATTTTGATAATACATAAAATGATTTCTTACGTTTACGCGAATGTTACACATTGAAATAAAACAAATTTAAACAGATTTTATCGCGGTTTTTATTTTAATTTTGGTCCCGACGTTTCGATAGCTTTTCAGCCTTCGTGGTCACGGGGTGGACTTTTGTATTAGTTTTCCCGAAATGTTAATGTTACATTATCTTAAGGTTTGTTGATGATCCGTTCTACCCAGAAGGAGCTCACGGTTTCTTGAGGTCTGGCAGTTGGTCTTTTGGGTTCCGATTTTATTAAGTGCATTCCAGGCTTGTACTAGCTCCAACCATCTTCGCTATTGAATTTCGGATGTTTTTTTTTTATATTTCAATTCGATTCAATTCAATGTTAATATGATTATTCGCGAGACTTTTAAATCATAGAGCCATTTTCATTCAAATCCGAGTTGTGCGGGTAAACAACCTAAAAATATTCCACAGTTCACGCCTTTAAACACCTATAACCTCGTTACATCATTGGTTTACGAACTTACAGCGCAAAAAGTAACAAGTTACGATAGCATATGTAACGTTGTTAAATATTTATGTGCTAATGTATAGTGACCTTGCGTTGCGTTAGTAGGAAGCTAAATTGACTTTGTGTTGCGGCCAGTGTGGTAGGATTTTGTAGGATAGTAGTTTTTGGTAGGATTTGGTACGGAGTAATGCTTTGGTATTAGTAAATGTAACGATTTTGACTTTATTAAGACTTGATACATTGATAAGGGAAATTTTAGTAGAATATATTAAAAAAACTCACTGTTTTTACAAAAATACCCTATATTATATACTGTGTACTATATTTACAGGGTAACGCATGACTGAGTAGGTGGTCCTGCGGTAGTGGAGCGGTGCGGGAGGGGCGCGCGGCGTGTAAACGTGCATATTCTATTCATCACGTCACACTTGCGTACCGTGACAGTGATGTTATGTGTTAGCCATTCTTTCGAGCCGCTATTCTACCAAAGGACCACCTACTCAGCTATATACCATCCCCCATTAGTTTAGAAGGGTTTCTTATTACATGCTTAGGATTATAAAATTGATTATTTTACAGTTACAGACCGCCTCCGTGGCGCAGTGGGCGAGAAGTCCGACTGTGAAACGTGAGGCCGTGGGTTCGATTCCCGCACCGAGCAAATATTTGTCTGATCCACGAATATTTGTTTCGGGGTCTGGGTGTTGTGAGACTGAAAGTCTCTCGTAGTTCCTGATACCCACGACACAAGACTCGTATCTTACTGTGGGGTCAGGGCTATGTGTGTGAATTTTGGGTGTATTTTTATTTAGTTTTACCTCTATAATTGATGCAGATATTTATAGAAATACCAAAATAAAAATCATCAGCAGTGTACCACTGTTTTTTAAACTGTGTCACGACGATTATAAATTTCAAATTAAAAACATTCGAAGTGTCAGTGCTACAAATACCGTTAAGAGTGCAGTGATAGTGAATAAACAGCATCAAAACACTACTAATAACAGTTATCGGATATCAGTTGTTTTTGTATGTGAATAAGATGATAATATGGCGTTTATCGGACCGAGGAACAGTGTGCCAGTCATCAGGGACAGTCTCAACACGCCGGCGTACGAGGTGAGTACTGGAATCAACGAAAAAAAATATGGTTAGGTTTTGTGAAATGCCATTTTAAACGATGCCCACAATATAAAATCAACATTATCACTTATTATTTTATCCTGTCTCAGGAAACACAATTTTTTTTTTTTTTGAGTACTATGTAAACAGTTACTTACAGTTAGTTCTTTTTTCGGAAAAGGCATAATTTTACTTTGTCTATTCAACCATAACATCCTTAAAAACAGATTGTAACTAGTACATGGGAATTTATAAAAATATGACCTTTGAACAAAACATACGATATTTAGATAGGACAGCGACGATATCGTCTTTTATGTCAACATCAAACGTGTTGACAGACTATGTTATTTTTTGACTGTGCTACTAAATGCTGAGACTATAGCGGCTGTTAGGCCGCGGACTCGAAGTCAGCGGCAAGCGATGGCGCGGGAGCGGCGCGTTCAAATGCATAGATTTAAATGGACCTGGCCTCGAAAGCAGCGGCGCGGCGCGGGCGCGAGGTGCGACGTACGAGCGGCGCGCGCCAGTTGAGCAGCAACTTTTTCAAAAATGCCCGCCGACGTGGTGGAGGAAATTATTTCAATGATTTTTTATATGGAAATTCATATTCACATCAATTTCGTTCGCGAACAGACACTAATTTCTCATAGTACAACACTACGCCGCTCGTCGCACCGCGCGATCTGCCCGCTGACGTCGAGACCGGGTCTCCGCCGCACCCGCGCCGCCGCCGCCGCCCCGCCCCGTTGACTTCGAGTCCGCGGCCTTAGTGGTAGCCAGTTGTCCTTCACAACAAAACATGTCCCAGTTGTGGGCATTAGCAGGCCGTCGGCCCCAATTAACTTTAGACACAACATAATATACTTACGATCTAGAATTACAAGCGTTTCAATGCACAAAAAAAGCTAATAATTTAGAAATTATGCATCTCTCTCATATACCGCGAACGTGTTCCACGATGTGTGTAATTATAATTGCCAGTTGTAATTTTAATGTGTCTGGTTGCCGCGTGTCTGGTGCGGCTTACTCGGCGAGTAATTACTTTGACTGACACATACGCAAGCGCATCAATGTTGCAAATAGATGAAAATTTCCAACTGAATAGGGAGATTTAAACTGTTTTATTATTGACTAGCTTTTGCTCGCAGCTCCGCCCGCGTGAACAGCATTTAAATAATATCATCCCCTATTTTGACCCCTTTGCGGTAGAATTTATGAAAATCCTTTCTTAGCGGATGCCTACGTCATAATATCTAACTGCATGCCAAATTTCAGCCCGATCACTCCAGTGGTTTGTGCTGTCTGCTGACTAGTGCTAGTGATCTATCATCACTATGTCAGTCAGTCAGTCACCTTTGAGTTTTATATATTTAGATAAACATGCCTTGTCATGCGATATCTCATCGGGGAGAGGTACGGATTGTAGAGAAGTCGCAGGTACGAAACCAGCCCCAAGAGCATACACCACTGACTTTTCCAAGTTACGTGTGTATTAATTGTTAATTATCGCTTGCTTTAACGGTGAAGGAAACATCGTGAGGAAACCTGCATACCTGAGAACTCGATAAGATTTTTCGAAGGTATGTGAAGTCTGCCAACCCGCATTAGGCCAGCGTGGTGGACTAAGGCCTAAGCACTCTCATTCAGTAGAGGAGGCCCGTGCCCAGCAGTGGGGCGTATATAATATAGGGCTAGTAAATAAATAAATAATGTGTCTAGTTGCAAATGAATGAAATTTTCCAACTAAATAGGGAAATTTAAACTGTTTTATTATTGAATGGCTTTGCCTAACGGCTCCGCACGCGTGATCTGCTTTTCCCGGGATAAATAGTAGCCTATGATCATCAGGGATAATGTAGGATTCTAATGGTGAAAGAATTTTTCAAATCGGTCCAGTTGTTTTTAAGTTTATTCGTTACATACAAAAATACAAATCTTTCCTCTTTATAATATTAGTGTAGATAGTTACTTACTTAAGTTACTTACTTACTTATAGTGTACTTGTTATAGACTCGAAACTACCATTTATGTTGTTTGCAGAACAGTCTTAACGAGATGCAGTCAGGCAATAATTTTAGCAAATATATTTTATTACTAAATTTTTATTAAGGTTAAAATAGTTGCTTGAGTGAGTTCTGTTATTACATACAAATATAATAATCAACTTTACACACCCTGTTGTATATAGTACATTCAACACGTTTGTATATGTACCGGCACGAATCGCGAGAACAAGCTTCGCTTGCAAGTAGTTTGTTTCTTGTTCTGATTGGCGGATTGAAGGGGTGCGGTGCGCCTACGCTTCTCGCGATTGGTTCGTCAGTTGACGCTCGTCGTGTATTGGACTCTCAACTGCCCCCACGACTGTCCATCTGCGCTCACTACACGTGCCGGTTTAGCTACATACTTAATTACGCTACTAATGGTAGATTTTAATATTCTCTTTCTTCTCTTATCTCCCTTAGAGTTACTGCATGAATTAATATGGTGAATTCCTCAGAACATTCTACATAAAAACTAATGTTCTAAAACGGTCTTTATTTTCGCACCTACTTTCTTCTATCTCTGCACCACCTTAGGTTGACTGGCAGAGAATTCCTCCGGCATTAAGTCCGCCTATACATTTATGTATGAAGTGTGTAAATAAATAAAATATTTTTATTTTCGTCTGAACGATCCGACGAGCAGGTCATTCGCTTAATGGTAACCGTTACGTGTGCTCGTATAGAAGCGACACCACATAGAACTTTTAATTACAAAGCTCCGCATGACACTGAAATGCGTTCGTCACTCCGATAAGTTGTGAAGTCCCATAATTTTACTACAAGATCCTTTTTTTTCTTTATCCGAGCACGGCAAAGTGACTGCACTACACCTGATGGTAAGCGTAGTGCAATCCAAAAAACCAGCGACCACAAATAAACAATGAGTTTATCCGTGGTTACCAGAGCCTGTATAAACCTGCCACAGAAGAGGCGGATGACCGATGCAGGCACAGAACTACAAGGATGTACCCCTATACCCGTTCCAAACAACCATCAAGTCATGTCGCAAGCCCCTCGGGAGGACCGTATATACACTGCCTGATCCTGTAACGCGATCCACACAAGGCGTGTGGATCACTATGGCAGGTTTTAACACCATGTGTACGTACGGTGGTCGCTATCCGGGCGGTTATGAATTCAAAACGGTACCCAACATTGCTTACACACTGTTTTTTTGTCAGAAATAGATAAAGTCCCACCTTGTAAAATGTCTTGATAGATACAACAGTTCGTTCTATTTATAAAGCATGACATCAAAGTCCAGACTGTATACAGATGAAATTACTGGGCATTATGAGACTTAACATCTTATATCTCGGGGTGACGAGCGCAGTTCAGTGCCATGCAGTGCTTTGTAACTCAAAGTTCTGTGTGGTGTTGCTTCTGTTTATGGGCAGGCGCTTATCATCAGGCGAGCGACTTCAATAAAAAAAAAACCTACCACCTTCTAAAACGTCTTGATAGATACAACAGTTCGTTCTATTTATAAAGCATGACATCAAAGTCCAGACTGTATACAGATGTAAATGACGTGTTGCCAGTGATCAGCTATTAACTATTAACGTGGGTGCCACGCTGCACTGTGCGCCTGCGTCTGACATTGGCGATTCGTCTGCTCGTAAGTGACGGGCGGTCTTAGGGACGTTGAAAGAATATCGATGTTTGTAGGTGATATATTTTGAATCGATAAATCGATGTATCGATATTTGTTTATTAAAATACGCACTCACACGAGGTGTGACCAGGTACACCCACATTTCGCCGAGCGGATTTCCGTCCGAAAATTTTTAAATATTGAATTGTCATCGGTCCTTGATAAGTATGCCTAATTTCGATTTAATCCGACGCTTTGAAGGAGGTCAAAATCGTGTTCAAAGTTTCCTTTTTTATACCAACACTAGATGACCCGGTGAACTTCGTATCACCTACATATTATATTTGTGTAAAATGTGGTCAAAACTTAATACAAATGTTTCAATAACATTAAATGCAATTAAGTGAGGTACTGCACCATTGCACGTGAGGTAGCCCGTCGCACATTTAATTGACTTCGACGACCTAAGTCAGGTCGTCTTTCACCTCCCCCCGGTGGGACAGTCCTGTCCCTGTCCCTGTCCTGTCCTGTCCTGTCCCTGTCCCTGTCCCTGTCCCTGTCCCTGTCCCTGTCCCTGTCCCTGTCCCTGTCCCTGTCCCTGTCCCTGTCCCTGTCCCTGTCCCTGTCCCTGTCCCTGTCCCTGTCCCTGTCCCTGTCCTGTCCTGCCCCTGTCCCTGTCCTGTCCTGTCTAGTATAGCGTGGCGACCCGTCATCACGGCAAGCTTCGCAACACCAACAATCCGGTTTATGCCTACCTGCGCTTATAGATGTTTCACATCAAAAAGACATCAAGTGTTTCATACCCAGGAACAGTTTGTACTGGAAAATTAAGTTGTCGTTTTTAGTGTTTTTCGTTACTTATTATTAATGTTACTCATTTTTTCTCACCGGGTAAACCTTCCCTGAACTTCCACAAGTATTTAAAGATCCGAGTTAGCCAAATCGATACAGCCAGTCTCGAGTTTTGGCGAGACACACGCACAGCGATTCATTTTTATATATATAGATAATAAAATACGTATGAAGCTAATAAAAGCATGTTAAAAAGATTTAGGCTGCCTGACCACTGAAGCGGAGCTAGGCTGCGGAGCGGAGAAACGGACAAATATTAACCAATAAGATTGCATACAATCTCCGCTCAGCTCCAGTGGACAGGGATTTGCGAGCTAGTTTAAAAATTCATACATTTTCGGAAGCGGCGCGTGGTAACGGTGCGGTGTAGTGGAGCGAGTCCTCGGAGCGAGGTGGCAAGGCGGCGGAGCGGGGCATCGGAGGCATCTCTGCTTAAATGACTCGTCGCGTGAACTCTGCCTAGCTTCGGACAGTCCGCAACTCCGCTCCACAATACTCGCTCACTCCGCTCCGCTGCCTCGCACCGCGTCAATGGACAGACACAGTCCGCAACTCCGCTCCGCAATACTCGCTCGCTCCGCTCCGCTGCCTCGCTCCGCGTCAATGGACAGGCAGCCTTATTGATGTGTTTGATGCATTGTTGAGTTCTGTTGTGTTTAGGCAAAAACTTACTCAACATACTCCTTCATTAGGATTTTTTAATTATTTCCTTTGTCGTCATTTTAATGTACTTATCACGTATGCAGTATATATTTCCTACAAATATCATCTTAATTAGTGTGAGAAAAAAATAAATATGCATTATTATCATATGATTAAGTGCCTAAACAAAAAGATGGATTCCGCATTTGTTATTGTTAAAAAAACTATAATAATGTGCTTATGGGGTTTTTTGTGTATCCTCTAAAATGTAGAATATCCGCGTTGTATATGGATACTTAATAAAAGTTTTTATTAGTTGTAACATTAAGGTTGTTCCTCACGTCGACGACCTTGACGATTTACACCAGAAATGCAACGCGGCGCGGCGGCTTAGTTTTTGTTAATTTTTATTTATTTAATTTTTTTGTTTAGAACAGTGTTTCCCAACGTGGGGCCCACGCCCCACAGGGGGGCAATTTAAAAATGGACTCGACACGACTTTAACCCTTTCGCTTTGGGTTATTTAAATGCAATGCTAGATATCGGTGACAAATTTAACAAAAAAATTTTAAGGTGGGCCATGGCCTAAAAAAAGTTGGGAAACACTGGTCTACAGTGTGGCTCTACCACTCTATCAAAGGCTGTCAAAAATTTGAAAAACAACGCATGTGTTTTTATTGATGGTGAATTCGATCATCAGTATTCAACTCTCGATTTCACACTGAACCAGTTTAGATTTGGTGTCGATAATCATAATGGTTTACGGTGTTTTGACCATATTTTTATGGTGTGTGTGATCGTTCATGTCACGTGTATTTATGACGTCATGATGGCGATTGTATTGCGCACGTGGTTCGACTGCTGTGCTGAGGTCTCCGGTTCGATCCCCGGGTCGGGTCAAGTGATATTGGGTTTTTCTATCACGAAATACTCAGTATCGGCCCGGAGTCAGGAATTGTACCCGGTATGGCGATAGGCTCGTCCCTAGGGGACACATCATGGGACGGAAATACGCTCGGCGAAATGTGGGTGTACTGGTGTCATCTCTGCCTATCCCTTCGGGGATTACAGGTTAGGGATCGAGCCTATCGCCATACTGGGCGTAATTACAAACTCCCGGCTGGTACTAAGCATTAACTTTTTTTTTTATCCGAGAACGGCAAAGTGACTGCACTACACCTGTAGAGCAATCCAAAAAACCAGCAACCACTGACAAACAATTTTATCGGTGGCCACCAGAGTCATGCCAGCCTGTATAAATGCTTCTTCCCTCTTTGGAAAGGGACGTAGCAACACCAGTTTTAACACCATGTGTACGGTGGTCGCTGTCCGGGCGGATATGAATATCCTACCGCCAGCAAAAAATATCTAAGATGATTCTGGAACCCGATGTTCTCAGCTGACTGACCCAAGGCCGCAGTACCTTCAAACGTAACACAAACACCCAAACACCATTAGAATCATAATGTATCTGGCTGCAAATCAGATAAATCAATACCAATAAGGCAAGAGCTATTTGTGTAGGCAGCCGACGGCCGATCGCGTCGCATTCTTCCGTCAAAACAATGTCTTGATTGAATATTATTATGTTGCTGATGATTATACGTCTCGGTGGCGCAGTTGTATTGCGTACGCATTACGACTGCTACTCTGAGGTCTCGGGCTCGATCCCCGGGTCGGGTAAACGTGATATTGGATTTTTCAATCGGCTGGTGGTAGGATATTCATATCCGCCCGGATAGCGACCACCTTGCACATGGTGTTAAAACGTGCCATAGGGACCCACACATCTTATGTGGATCGCATTCCAGGATCAGCCAGTGTATATCCGGTTCTCCCGAGGGGCTTGCAATAGAACTTGATGGTTGGTTGGGGTGGGTACAGTGGTACATTCTTATATCCCTGTGCCTGCATCAGTCATCCGCCTGTGCTGTCGCAGGCCCCTCGATTTGCTTCTTCCCTCTTGGGAGTGTGAAGATGCATTTATACAGGCGAGCATGATTCTTGTGACCACCGATAATCTCGTTGTTTGTCGGTGGTCGCTGGTTTTTTGGACTGCACTACGCTTACCATCAGGTATAGTGTAGTCACAGTCCATCACAGATTTTAATCCATGATAGTTCCTACTATACGGCTATACGGCTGTTCGATGTATGGAGAGTAAACGAAAATTGTCATCGTTTTAGAAAACTAACAAAACTTGTACCAGGCCTACAGGTGTTTAATTGCCCTAGCAAATATGAAGTACGCATAAACACGTGGGCCGATGCCGGTCATACAAACAGGTATCGTAAATATTTCACCACTCAGTTTCGACATCGGCAAACTGGCTACGTTGGAATGCTGCTACTGATCTGCTTTTGCAAGGCTTAGCTCATTACGGGTTCGAGGGGAATGGTTGAGGGGTACAGAAGAGCTTCGTCCTGTGGAATGGGGGCGTTTGGAGAATTCCACCACGGTATCCCCTGCCTGTCGTAAGAGGCGACTAATAGGGGCCATCGGGGGTCGCGGGCGCGCAGCGGGGGGCTCGAGTAGCGCCCAATTAGTACCTTTGTACGTGCGACCCCGAGATGGACGGCAGCACGGCCGACCGGCCACGTTGCTGCCGTTGACGCCGAGGGCGTCCTTCGGTGTGCGGGGGCTTCTGAGCCCGCCAAACTGGAAACGGGCCACTAGGCGGCACCGCGCAGGGGCGGTTCCGGTAGCAATCCTTGGTTTATCCAAGGATACCCCGGGGCCGCCCCACATGCGCCGAAGAAAAAAAAGGGTACAAAAAAGCCGGCTGGTGGGAAGGTAAATGATCATATTATTACAAGGTGGTAGGTCCCTCGCATGCGAGAGGCTGTCTGGGGTTGGTACCACCGCTTTGTTTATTTCTCCCGCCAAGCAACAGTGTCTAAGCACTGTTGTGTTTTGGTTTGAAGGACATTGAAATTACTGGGCATTATGAGACTTAAAATCTAATATGTTTCGTAGTGACGTACAACGTTGAGTCTCATAATGTACTGACGTGGGTATGCGATATTTCATATTATGAAAGATACGAAAGCGATTTTTTGTTTTTGATGCGTTGCGGAACTTTTATGTGCGCTAGTCTTTACTACCATGTTGCGAACGGAAATTAGGGCATTTCAATTACCCATTGTTTGATCAGACGCTCTAGTGGGTTTTCATCCCGGATGGGGAGCGATGGTGCTTATAATGATAACTAGCTTCTGCTCGCGGCTCTGCCCGCGTGAACGTTTAAAATTGACAATGTTTCATACAAACATTCACCCCCTATTTTATTTATCAAAATCCTTTCTTAGCGGATGCCTACGTCATAACATCTACCTGCATGCCAAATTTCAGCCCGATCCCTCCAGTGGTTTGGGCTGTGCGTTCATAGATTACTATGTCAGTCAGTCACCTTTGAGTTTTATATATTTTGATGTTTTTTACCGTATGCAACAAGGCTTAACTGAGCACTTCGCAATGTGTAGTTATCCGATAGGCTCTGTGGCGCAGTGGGTGTGTGTATGTGAAGCGATAGGCTGCGGATTCGAATCCCGCACCGAGACAAATGTTTGTGTGATCCACAATTATTTGTTTCGGTTTTGGGTGGTTTGGGACCGCAAGTCACTCGTAGTTACTGATAGCTACGAGTTTCTGGCTTCCCTTTCTCTCACGCATACGGCAGCAGTAGGCAAGCTCCTGCGCTCTCACTTTAACCCACATTAGTTTAAGTTATCACTTCTGTCGACCGTCTAGAGACGAGTTTTTTTTTTTATAGCATAGGCCGGCAAACGAGCAAGTGGGTCACCTGATGCTAAGTGATCTCCACCGCACATGTACGTCCACCACCAGAAAAATCATGGGCGCGTTGCCGACCTTAAAGGAAAGGGATAATTAGGGATTGGGAAGGGAGGTGATTTGGGCTTCCGGTTATCTCATTCACCGTACGAAACGCAGCAGCAAGCCGCTACTTTACGTCGGTTTTCTGTGAGACAGTGGTAACGACCCGGTCGAGCCAGCCCATTCATGCTGTAGACAAAACTGTCTACATCGTGGCTCTACAACTCAAAAACTACCATTTTTTGTTTCGTTACATAATTATATTACTTCTCATAATGCAAAGCGATAGAACTTCCAGATCAAAGACACCGCCGCTGCGCCGGTCGTCTTAATCAAACGAAAATATCTCATTTAACTAATGAAGTGAAAGCAAATAATGCCGAATTGTTACGTTTCGCCAAATTAAATCGAAAGTCCTAGACCAAATAACGCAATTACGTTTATAATTTGATGCCAATAACTTTTGACTTTTTAATTTTGTCCGTTTTTAATTATTTTAAATATGAAAGTGAATTTTTTTTATTGCTCGCTTTGAGAATTGCGGTAATTTATGCAATAGAAATTGCGGATAGTGCAGATAAAAATTATGCAATAAATGTGATTTTTTTGTGCCTTAAATGATTGAATGACGAGACGAGCAAGGCGCTCGCCTGATGGTAAGCAACACGCCTGCCTATAAACAGAAGCAACACCACACAGAACTTTGAATTACAAAGCACTGCATGGCACTGAACTGCGTTCGTCACCCCGAGACATAAGATGTTAAGTCTGATAATGCCCAGTAATTTACTGGCTTCAATTCAAACCGTAACACATCAGTGTTTACACACTATTGATTGGCGGCAGAAATAGACGCCGCGGTGGTACCAACCCAGACGGCCTCTCGCATACGAGGGACCCACTACCTTGTATGCGGTCGTCTGGCTACCCTTATAAAAACACTCAGCGGCGATATTTTGTAACACATATTGAAAAATAAACCGATGACTCAAGGTATATAATTGGGACATAATTACTTAATATAATAATAATTAGTTTAAATAATGTAATTTTGCATACCATCTTATGGTTAAATGTGGCTGCTCTAATTATCATATGTATGGGTTGGTGCCACCGCTTTGTCTATTTCTGCCGCCAAGCAACAGAGTGTAAGCACTGTTGTGGGTCGGTTTAAAGATATTGAAGCCAGTGATGTTACTGGACATTATGAGACTAACATCTTATGTCTCGGGATGACGAGCGCAGTTCAGTGCCAAGTGCCATGCAGGTCTTAGTAATTTAAAGTTCTGTGTGGTGTTGCTTCTGTTTATGGGCAGGCGTGGCGTTTACCATCAGGTGAGCGCCTTGCTCGTCTCGTCATTCAATCAAATAAAAAGAAAAAGAAAGAAAAAGGTCATTTTACCCATATTTGCAAAATAAATACATCTTTATCTTTAACCTCCTTTTTTTAAGTCATCTGGAAAATCTACGCAAACGTTAACAGCAGAACTCGTTTTTATAACAATTATAACAGGGATCACTCCGCGAACCGGATGGTGGGAGGTCAAGTCTGTTCTCGTGTGTGTTGACCGGTCGTCCTTGCAGGCGAGGACGCGCGGCGACCTTGCATGGTACTCATGGAATCCCGTTCGACCGGGGTAAAACAGATGAGGTCCATATCGACGACCCAAAATATATATTGATTCTGGACTATTCCATAGTAAAAATATGGAGTAATAATAATAATAAATAGATTTAGTGTAATTGCCGAGTGTATATTGATGACGCTATGTATGTATGTATACATTAGTTGATACTGATTTCTATATATAAGTTTCTTTTACTTTTGTACTGACTTGTCATAAGCGCTATTTCAATTGCCTACATGCGTAATAAACGATTTGATTTGATTTGATTCAAGAACCTCCTTTTTTTAAGTCGGTGGAAAAGTTTACGCAAACGGTGACAGCAAAACTCGTATTCATTACAATTATAACAGGGAACACTCCGGGAACCGGATGGTGGGTGGTCAAGTCTGTTCTGGTGTGTGTTGACCGGTCGTCCTTGCACGCGAGGACGCGCGGCGACCTTGCATCGTGCTCATGGAATCCTGTTCGACCGGGGTGAAACAGATGACTCTAGAACCTCCTTTTTTTAAGTCAGTGGAAAAGTTTACGCAAACGATGACAGCATAACGTCGATGAAGTACCAATACCTCCTAACTGACAATTCAGTCCAAAATTACTTTTTATTACAATAGATGTAAACATAAACCACATCCCTTAGTAACTAATAAAAAGGTAATGTATTGGAAACTCTTTACTATCAACAGTTGATCAAAATAAATAAAACCTTATTTTAAACAGTTTTTGTAAAATAAAACCTTATTTTAAACAGTTTTTGTAAAATAAAACCTTATTTTAAACAGTCTGGTGTAAAATTAGATTCTCAACACTTAGGAGGTATTGGTACTTCATCGACGATAACTCGTTTTTATAACAATAATTATAACAGGGAACTCTCCGCGAACCGGATGGTGGGAGGTCAAGTTTGTTCTGGTGTGTGTTGACCGGTCGTCCTTGCAGGCGAGGACGCGCGGCGACCTTGCATGGCGCTCATGGAATCCCGTTCGACCGGGGTAAAACAGATGACTCAAGAACCACCTTTTTTTAAGTCGGTAGAAAAGTTTACGCAAACGTTAACAGCGGAACTCGTTTTTATAACAATAATTCTTCTTTTTATTTATGGCTTTCGCAGTATTATGCATTTAGCCAGTGTCAAGTATAATTTATTCTCAAGTTTTACAAGAACGATGAAACACGGGTGCGGTCGATTTCAAGGTCTTGTCGAAGTTTTGGTGTTAACTCCTTTCAGTACGATTCTTAATTCACTTATTTCAATGTTTCTATACACTGTTCGTCACCGTCAATGTTTATTGAACAAATCCACACCACTTTTATACAACAAACACAACTCTAAACTAGTTTATGAAATAAATTAAAATAGGCGATGAACTGCACTGTCAGAATTCCCGCCAAAACTCATAACAATAATTATAACAGGGAACTCTCTACGAACCGGATGGTGGGTGGTCAAGTTTGTTCTCGTGTGTGTTGACCGGTCGTCCTTGCACGCGAGGACGCGCGGCGACCTTGCATGGTGCTCATGGAATCCCGTTCGACCGGGGTAAAACAGATGACTCAAGAACCTTGCTGGTGGGAGGATACTTGTATCCGACCGGATAGCGACCACCGTACACTGGTGCTAAAACCTGCCATAGTGGCCCACCTTGTGTGGGTCGCGTTCCAGGGTCAGCCAGTGTATATCTGGTTCTCCCCAGGGGGCTTGCCCCCTGATCCTAACCATTTTCCCATCCCTTTTTCCTTCCCCTCCCCCTTGGCCCTTTGGCAGGCCGGCATGATATTGCCGACCTACGATGGACACATTGTTTATCGTTGGTCGACACTATTCTTGGATTGCGCTACACTTACCATCAGATGTAGCGTAGTCACTTTGCCGAGCCAGTATAAAAAAAAAAAAAAAAAAAAAACCTCTTTTTTAAGTCGGTAGAAAAGTTTACGCAAACGATGACAGCAAAACTCGTTTTTATAACAATAATTATAGCAGGGAACTCTCTACGAACCGGATGGTGTGAGGTCAAGTTTGTTCTCGTGTGTGTTGACGGGTCGTCCTTGCACGCGAGGACGTGCGGCGACCTTGCATGGTGCTCATGGAATCCCGTTCGACCGGGGTTGAATCACGCACGTAGGGTTGAAGTGGTCGTTAGATTATAACGCGTTCAAAGTAATCCTACTAATATTATAAATGTGAAAGTTTGTTTGTTTGTATGTTTGTCCGTCAATCACGCTGAAACTACTGAACGGATTTTGATGAAATTTGGTATACAGACAGGGTATGAGCTGACTTGGGTGATAGGATACTTCTTATCCCGGGCTCCGCCCGCTTGAACAGCAATTTCCGGGATAAAAGAACCTGTAACCGTCTCCAGGGTCCCATCTGTCTCTGTATATAAATTCATCACAATCGGTTCAGTGATTTAGGCGTGAAAGCGTAACAAACAAACTCACTTTCGCATTAACTTTCACCCCCCTTTTAATCTCTTATTAACTAAAATTTCCAAAATTCCTGAAATACGTATTTATTTGTTTTACGTCAATAACCGAAATACAACATTTTGTTTATGTAACTTTCAAGATGACGGACTTTCATACATATTATCAACCCCTATTTTGACCCCTTTGGGATGGAATTTTCTAAAATCCATTCTTAGTGGGTGCCTACATAACAAAATGAATATACAGTCCGAATTTCATGCTTGTAGCCTTAAAGGCTTCGTCAAACAGAAAGCGTACTTAGCGCGCGACAGGGCGCTAAACTGACGTCGCGATATGACGCCGAGTTGTGTTGTACTATTATAGTAATATACCGTCAGACAGAGCGCCAGCGCTAGGAGTACGCGACGCTCTGTCGCGGCGTTAGGACGCTTTGACGTCGGCCGTTGTATTTTTTTACAGATTTTATTTTAGCGTCCGAGTGAATGTGCATAATGACTGAAAAATTGATTGAATTAGTACGAAAAAACCCATGTTTGTACAATATAAAGGATAATTGTTATAAAAATATAACAATTAAATTGAAATTTCCCACAATTTCAATTTAATTGTTATATTTTTAAATCGGAAATCAGATAAATCCAACGGGTAAGACCTCGATAGAGCATATAAAAGTAATAATTCTTCCACATCTGTATCACTCGACATCTTATCAATAGAAATTGCGCTTTGGCGAATGGTATGTTGCGTTAAGGAGCGTCGCGCTCTAGTCAAGTGTGACATGAAAAGAGCGCGACGTTAATACGCGGCGCTTTAACGCTATTACGCAGCGCTAAGTACGTCTTCTGTTTGACGAAGCCTTAATAGTTTGCGCTCGGCGATGATGATTGCATTTTCTGAGCACATTTACCATAGTAATGTATATATTTTTTTACACCATCAGAAAGTAGAGAATTCAATGAACAAGAAACAGACTTTTTTAAAAAAGCTCATATTTTGACGTGAGAATTTTCGTTTGAAAATTAGGCTGCTTTTTCGATATTAAGTCAAAATAAGGTGCAAAAATAAATATAATAAATCAAAAAAATTACAGTGTATTTGGGATACAAAAAGGTAAGTTTTCACCAAATTTCGTGAAAAAAAAATGATTTATTATAATAGATAAAAATAAAAACAAAAAACTTGGTTATTTGAATTTTTCACATATATTTTGAGGTTATGTGAAGAGAGTGTGTATACAAAAGTTGTAGATCTTTTTATTACCTACAACTTTGCGATTTAACTTTTTTCCATAGGACTTGTAGTTTTTCCGGAAATCGAGATAAACCGTTTTTTACCCTTAAAAGCCCCCCCCTTCCCACTTCCCGACCTCAGATCGCCGTTAATTTATTTTTCCTATCAATTTTGTTGTATTCTCTTCCTTTTACAATGGGTTTCATTCTACTATAAATTTGTTTCTATTTTTAGCATTTTCAACCGGATAATCACCGGTCTATAATGATTTCTTATGTTTACGCGAATATTACACATTGAAATAAAACTAATTTAAAGCTTTTCAGCCTTTGCGGTCACGGGGTGGACTGAGGTGTAGGTTGTCCAAAACAACAAAACGTCGGGATCAAAATTAATAAAAAAAACCGCGATAAAATGCGTTTTATTTCAATACTAATGCTGTCCCACTGCTGGGCACGAGCTTCCTGCACTATTGAGAGAGGTATAGCATATAAATATATTAGTATTCAATGACCAAACGAATGCTACTGGACGCTACTGAGTCACGAGTTCACAGCACTGGTGACGTGTCCCGTGGGAATGCAATGCAATCGGTTTAATACAATATACTAGCTTTTGATCGCGGCTCCGCCCGCGTGAACGTTTAAAATTGACAAAGTTTCATACAAACTTTCATCCCCTATTTTATCCCCTTGGGGGTAGAATTTATCAAAATCCTTTCTTAGCGGATGCCCACGTCATAACATCTACCTGCATGCCAAATTTCAGCCCGATCCCTCCAGTGGTTTGGGCTGTGCGTTGATAGATCACTATGTCAGTCAGTCAGTCACCTTTGAGTTTTATATATTTAAAGATTTCTATTAACGGCTGAACCGATTTGAACAAAATTTGGCATATAATTAGACGATGACCGCTGATGGGAGGATATCCGTATCCGCACAGATAGCGACCACTGTACGCTGGTGTTAAAACCTGCCAAGTAATATTACTTGCTTTTGCTCGCGGCTCCGCCCGCGTGATCTGCTTTTTCCGGGATAAAAAGTAGCCTATGTCCTATTCTGATGTATAAGCTATATTATTGTAAAGTTTTATTAAAATCCATCCAGTAGTTTTTACGTGAAAGAGTAATAAACATACATTCATACTTACAAACTTTCGCGTTTATAATATTAGTAGGATAGTGTGATAGGGGCCCGGACCTTTAAATTAAATTCATGTGACCATGGAGAAGTCCTATATCTCCACATTTACCATAAATCTTATCACAAGGTTCACCATGTTTGAATAGGAACTGGTTGAAGACCTTGCACTCCGTTTGGTTAACTAATAATCGGTATGTGTACATGCAGATTAACGTTAAGGAACTGTTTGCGACCTTACAGCGTAGCGTGATGTTTGCTTACACTTTATATATACGCCCTATATAACATTAGGTAATACTATAGTAATACGATGTTTAATTAAGACTTGATTCTTAATTATTGTTGAAGTGAAACTTCTTTAGAATCGTTGTGATTTGAAACTCGATGAAACGAAAATGCGCCACGACAAAGAGACAAACATATTCATAAATAGGATTTAGCCTGCGAGAGAATGAGATAGATTACATGTATGCTATCACGTGTGTTTGCGCTTGCGTACAACGAAGCTTTCGGAAAATTCGAATTCGAAAATTTCCAGTAGGTATGTTAGTAGTGGGTTAGTTGTTTTAGATTAGTTTAAGTTTTAATTTTGTTAGTTCTACTCTGGAAGGTCCCCATATTGGGTGAAGGCCTCCTCCACGGTTCCATGTATCATCATCATCAGCCACAGGACGTCCACTGCTGAACATAGGCCTCCCTCAAAGATTTCCAGACCGACCTGTTGGAAGCGGCCTGCATCCAGCGACTTCCTGTGATCTTTATCAGGTCGTCTGTCCACCTTGTAGGTGGATGTCCAACGCTGCGCTTGCCAGTACGTGGCCTCCATTCCAGAACCTTTCTGTCCCATCGGTTATCGGTTCTGCGAGCTATGTGGCCTGCCCACTGCCACTTGAGCTTGCTAATCCGCTGGGCTATGTCGGTGACTTTCGTTCTTCTACGGATCTCCTCATTTCTGGTTTGATCACGTAGAGAAACACCGAGCATAGCCCTCTCCATAGCTCGCTGAGTGACTGTAAGCCGTCTTATACGGCCCATATTCAGAGGCCACGTCTCAGTGCCGTATGTCATCACTGGTAACACACATTGATCAAAGACTTTAGGCTTCAAGCACTGAGGTATTTTGGTATTTCTATATACATAGAAATACCAAAATACCTCATTGTTAATTACCGATTGTTAATTTTTTTTTATCGTTGTCTTCAGATCAAATTGGAGACGGTGCTCGGGCTGACGGTGAACAGTAACGCGGCGCTCGACTGCGATCCCAACACCGAGCTGGTCGCGTATCCGGCAGGGTAAGTGATCTTTCTGCTATCTAAATATATAAAACTCAGAGGTGACTGCCTGACATAGTGATCTATCAACGCACAGCCCAAACCACTGGAGGGATCGGGCTGAAATTTGGCATGCAGGTAGATGTTATGACGTAGGCATCCGCTAAGAAAGTATATTGATAAATTCTACCCCCAAGGGGATGAAATAGGGGATGAAAGTTTGTATGAAACTTTGTCAGTTTTAAACGTTCACGCGGGCGGAGCCGCGAGCAAAAGCTAGTTGGATATATTATGCTACTAGCAGACCGGGCCATGCGTTGCTGTGGCTACGGTATATGTTAAATTATATTGTAGTAAACTATTCAATACAGTATGTGCCATCTATTGGATACTTACTCAATCCAGCCGATAAATTATCTTACACCGCCCTTTGTTGGAATTGAGTGAGACAGGAGGAGCCTGCCTACTGTCACCGTATGCGTGAAAGAAAGGGAAGCCAGACAGAGTGGCGCCGTAACGCGTTACGTTACGAAGCGGTTTCCCTCCCATAAGAAGTTATCTCTACAAAAAAAATTATAAGTCGGAGTTATTCTCCAGAAAGGCCAGGTCAGAAGTACCCTAAACCGACGTGCATGCGTGAAGAATGTTATGAGAGTGAAGTAGGCCAAAGGGGTGTGTAAGGATCGTAGCGGGTGCAAGTCCGTTGTCTTTGCCTGTCCCTATGGGAAACAGGCATGATGTACGTATGTATAAGAAGTTATCACTTCAAAAAACCAGCGCTTTTTGTTCCATCGGCAGGATGGTTTGGTTGGCTTCGTCTGAGCATCCCTAAAATCAACCATATAAATGTGATTTACCTAAACATATTTCTCCCCCGTCGTCTTCGCATCTGCGATGTCGTGATAGTATAAATTTCAATTTTGTTGGGCGTTTAACGCGCGGTTGGTTGCAATTTTCCGGTCACGGCACCGACGAGATTCTTGGAGACGTCTGCTGATGTTAATGGTGAAGATTTGTGCGTTTGTACTGGTTTTATATTTATCCGAGCACGGCAAAGTGACTGCGCTACACCTGATGGAAAGTGTAATGCAGTCCAGAAAACCAGCGATTACTGACAAACAATGAGTTTATCGGTGGTCACCTGTCATGCCGGCCTGTATAAATGCTCCTTCCGTCTTCGGAGAGGGAAGAAGCAAATCGAGGACCCTGCGACAGGACAGATGGATGACCGACCCCTGTACCTATCCCATTCAACCATCAAATTCTGTCGCAAGCCACTAGGGAGAACCGGATATAAACGGGCTGATCCTGGAACACATATCGTCATCATATATCATCATCATATCATTAATATCCGTCTGGATAGCGACCATCAAACACATGGTGTTAAAACCTGCCATAGTGACCCACACACCTTGTGTGCATCCGGGATGCATGCATGATGTTCCAGGATCAACCAGTGTATATCCGGTTCTCCTGAGGAGCTCGCGACATGACTTCATGGTTGGTTGCGACGGGTATAGAGGTCCAACCTTGTATCCCTGTGCCTGCACCGCTAATCCGCCTATCCTGTAGTAGGCTCCTCGATTTGCATCTTCCCTCTTTGGTGTGTGAAGAAGCATTTATACAGGCTGCCATGATTCTGGTGACTCAAAACTCATAGTTTGTCGGTGGTCGCTGGTTTTTGGACTACACTGCGCCTACCATCACGTGTAGTGCAGTGTTCGGATGAAATAAATGTGAACTACATTCCCGATTGTCTGACTTTTACTATCTATACTAATATTATAAAGCTGAAGAGTTTGTTTGTTTGAACGCGCTAATCTCAGGAAGTACTGGTTTGAATTGAAAAATTCTTTGTGTTGGATAGGCCATTTATCGAGGAAGGCTTTAGGCTATATAACATTACGCTGCGACCATTAGGAGCGAAGCATCGGTGAAAAATGTTGCAAAAACGGGGAAAATTATTCACATTTGAAGGCTTCCGTTGCGTGCGTTGCATACACGGTTTAAGCTACTCAAAAAATATGTATGAAAGAATTATTCCTCTTTAAATGATCTAAAAAATAATATTATACATGTGAATGTAGGCTTTCACGTGAAAACTACTTAACCGATCATCATGAATCTTTGTCCACATATTCTTGGAGGTATTAGAGGTAATATTGGCTATTTTTTATCCCGGAAAAAGCAGGTCACGCGGGCGGAGCCACGAGGAAAAGCTAGTAAAAAATAAATAGAAGAATATTAACGTTTAAGAGCGACCCGAACCGCGACATCATGCAAGTTTTTAACCAACATCTTATAAAATATTAACTTGAGTGCTCAAGTCGTGTCGCTTGGCGTGGCATCTGGCAAGGGAAAATTTTCACGATACGAAATGTGTATGAAATGGTATATTCAAAGAATATCTACACTAATGTTATAAAGAGGAAAGATTTGTATTTTTTAATGTAACGAATAAACTTAAAAACTACTGGACGTATTTCAAACATTCTTTCACCATTATCCCTGATGAACAGAGGATACTCGTACATATTCTGAAATAAGCTTGGAGAATCGAAACTTAAGGCACTATTTGCACCTCTGCCTTCTCCCTCAGGGATACAGTCGTGAGCTTATGGTGTGTTGTTACATAAGTTACACACCACCGACCTACTGACCTTTCATTCTAGATATAAGAGATAATATAAAATGCTGCATGATTGCGCTATTGCGGTATATACACTTTCTTATTTATAAACTGTATAAAGACAATGCATAGGTCTGCTTTGAGGTCTTCCTGTTTGCAAACAGCAGTGTGTAAGCTTTTTTTTATTTTATTTGGTTAAATGACGAGACGAGTCAGGCGCTCGCCTGATGGTAAGCGCCACGCCTGCCCATAAACAAAAGCAACACCGCACAGAACTTTGAACTACAAAGCAATGCATGGCACTGAACTGTGCTCGTCACCCCGAGGCATCGAATATCTATATCGAATTATTAGTGGTCAACCTCAAAGATTTCAAGCCGCCCGAAGGTAGCCGACTTGGCTTAACCACTACTATCAGTTGATAACAGCCGGGAGAGATTTTTTACGTGCCCTCCGAAGCATTGAGACGATCAGTTGAAATAACACTAAACGGTCATTACTGGGCATTATGTTTTTTTATCCGAGCACGGCAAGCTGAGTGCACTATACCTGATGGGAAGCGCAGTGCAGTCCAAAAAAAAGGAGCAAACATCGACAAACAATGAGTTTATTAGTGGTTACCAGAACCATGCCGGCCTGTATAAATGCTTCTTCACACTCCGAAGAGGGAAGAAGCAAACCGAGGGGTCTGCGACAGGACAGGCGGATGACCGATGCAGGCAAAGGGATACAAGGATGTAGCCCTATACCCGTCCCAACCAACCATAAAGTAATGTCAGAAACCCTTCGGGAGGACCGGATATACACTGGCTGATCGTGGAACGCGATCCACACAAGGTGTGTGAGGCACTATGGCAGGTTTAAACAACATGTACGATGGTCGCTATCCGGGCGGATATGATTATCCAGCATAAGTGTCGACCGCACTCCAGTACCATGCAGTGTTGTGTAATTTAAAATTCTGTGTTGTGTTGATCTGGTTACGGGCAGGCGGGTTCACCATCAGGCGAGCAAGTTGGTAGACCAAAACGACTATACAATGCACTTAAAGGAACTGCAAAATAATAAAACTACGCCGTTCGTGTGTTACAGATTTGTAAACTTACTAGACGCCACAGTAAATACGATAGTTATAGACAGTATCGTATGTTATGGTCCTGTCAAATGACACGTGCTAACCGAGCCGAACCATGGGTGAAGCGTAACCAATTAAAACCTGCCATAGTGACCCTCACACCTTGTGTGGATTGCGTTCTAGGATCAGCCAGCTTATATCCGTTTCTATTTGCTTGCTACATAACTTGTAATACATAGTTGCTAGGGCGGGTATAGGGGTACATCCTTTTTTTGGCCATTACGCTGACCATTAGGTGTAGTGCTGTCACTGTCCCGTGCTCAGTTAAAAAGAAAGATTTATTTTTGTAGACTATTTTTATTTAAAGCAGACGGTGAGCTAACCTTTAATTCTGCCTGGCGTTATTCCGGCCTAATGCCAGGGTCCGCCTTTCTATCGTGATTTGCCATTCCCTCGTCCGTTAATCAGCAGAGTGTACCACGTGCAGGTGACGTTAGCTTAGGGCCCAAGACGTTGGTGGCCCACTTACACTCCTAAGACCTACTCTACGGCGCGTGTTTATCTTTATTGGTCTGTGCTTTGTAATCACTCTATTTCATATCCGCCAGAGGGTGTGGCGGGCTGTGCATTAGGAAATTGCTCGTATGACGTAGTTCCTGTGAAATGGCCGCACGGAACACTTTTAGTTCTGTCTTTATGACTGCTTATATTGATGGATTAGGTCTTGATGATCCCTGAGGTAGGGTAGTTGAATAAAATTATGATAATGATGCTTTCAGGTAATATACAGGCAATTTCAGTTAGTATACAAGGTGATAGATCCCTCGTATGCGAAAGGCTGTCCGGGTACCACCGCTTTGTCTATTTCTGCCGCCAAGCAACGGTGTTGTAAGCACTGTTGTGTTTCGGTTTGACTACTGGGCATTATGAGACTTAACATCTTATGTCTCGGGGTGACGAGCGCAGTTCAGTGCGAGCGCCATGCTCGTCTCGTTATTCAATCAAATGAAAAAAAAGCACACGTTTAATTTCGTTCTTTCTGACACACTCGCTTCGCTGACCACTGATCACTGAATAACAGAGGTCATCGACCATGATACATAATAATGACGCAATCAGTCCGTGCGTCCGTCTGTACCAATCGGGTGGTAGACATAATTGTATGCAAAATTCGTTAATCCATAAGCAGCGATAGCTCAGCGGGGAGTGGTATGGACTGTCGAGACGAAAGTCGCACGTTCGAAACCAGCCCCAAGAGCATACACCACTGACTTTTCTAAGTTACGTGTATGTCGGAGCATAAAGAGTACAGACACTGAATTGAACTATTTAAATGACGTTATTCTACGTCAATTGTCGGTACCGCCACTCATATTGATAATTTGAGGGTGGTTTGCGTTGTTTACCCAGTAATTCTACTTTCGAAGTAGGGATAATGAAAATCCCTCTATATAAAGTGGCGTCTTGTCATTTCAAGATCAGTTGAGTTCCGTCCGCGATTCGTAACAGTCGGGATCTGCTAAAATTATGGCAGACTAGAGTCATTTGAGTACAGTGTCGATCTTAATAACTAGTTGACCGCAAATAACGTGATTTATAACCGCGAAGTGTTTCGGTTCAAAGTGTTAAAGTATCCTCAGCACTGTAACGGGTGGTTTTTCTGTTGCCGGCTCTTTTTCCCACCTAAGATTGTGCCTCCGAGCCGGTAGTAACTTAAAAGAGTGAATAAACGATAAAGTGATAACCCTGTGTCGTTATTATTGAGAGTTTTCATTCGCCGAACATCTTGACCACATCAAGTAAAGACTAAGGGTTGTAAAACCCTCCTCTCTGACTCATCTACATGGAGCTCGCCGCGTCATCAGAAGTGGGATAAGTCCACAGCCTATCCATTGAACACGCCCGAGGAATTGCAACTGTCTACGAGTACTTTGGTGAGTCTATTCCAATTTACAATGTGATGAGTTGGATCATCACGGTGAACCATAGTCCGGCCGTCCAGTGCCATACAAGAAAGTGATATTACAATGTAATGAGTTGGATTATCACGTTGATCCATGGTCCGGCAGTCCGGTGCCATACAAAAATTGATTCAGTGTAAAATCATTGCATTCCTGGATTTGATGGTGTTCAGAAATGTAAATGAATAATTATCTACCCCATATTTATTCATAATTCCAATATCTTGAAAGTTACAGATGTTAAGTTTACTGCCCATGGATACGAAAAGTCTTACATGTGGTGGGGATGATTGTGTCCACACCTACAAAGTTATTAATCGTGTACCAATTGTTGTGAGAGTTTATCTAGGACTATAATGGACGAGTTCCACTGATGTACCACCGGCGCTGTAGTTCCCGATCATTGAACCGTAACGCGGTACTCACGGTGTGGCGGTACCACTTACAAAGCAGCTTTACGGGACGACGGTGATCAAACGGATTTACGAGTATTGAAACTAACAAGGATTTGGTGAGATCGTTCCATTTTTATGTAGATCTTCGCTACAGTTCCTTTAGTTCGTCGAGAGTAGGAACGCGTTCCCACCGCCGTCGACCCGGATGTCGATGAGCCATTAAACCCACTCTCATCGGTGACATACAAAGAAGTAAGCCAACTGGTCAGGTTACCCAAAAGACGTAAAGCCCCCGGCGGCGACTGTATTCCTACCCGCGTCCTTAAGATACTCCCCAGCCATCTGCTGGAAATCCTGACTGTGACTTTTGGTGCAGTCTTCCGCAACTGCCTCTTTCCACAAAAGTGAAAGGAGACAATTATCATAGGAATCCCCAAACCGGGTAAACCCGCTGCCGAACCGACATCTTACCCAAAGAGCTAAGGAGGCTAATGGGATGGTACAAGCAGTTGTTAGGAATCTCAACCTGCTCCCCGAGGAACAGTTTGGATTCAGAGCCCGCCATAGTAGCGTACATCAGGTGCTCCGCATCACGGAGCACATCCACGCAAAGTTCTTTACTGAGACCCCCGCCGGAGCCATATTTTTCGACGTTGAAAAAGCGTTTGACAAGGTGTGTCACAATGGCTTGCTTCACAAGCTATACACTATAAACGTGCCCAGTCATCTCGTGAAAGAAAGAAAGAAAGAAAGCTTCGCGGCTTCAGATATCGCGTGGAGGGAAGCCTCTTTTCCCGACACACTATTACGGCCGGAATACCGCAAGGCTCCGTCCTATCTCCCCTTCTTTTCACGCTATATACTAGCGACATTCCCAAACCAAGGGACACCCATCTGGCGCTCTTTGCCGACGATACCGCGATCTATGCATCGCGCAAACAACCGGTTTATGTGGTTCGCGTTTTGCAAGCCGCTACCGACAGTCTCAGCAAGTGGTGCCACAAATAGCGAATCACCATCAACCCAACTAAAAGCGCCGCGACCCACTTTGACCGATGTCCAGTTCGTCTTGCAGATTCAGTACATGTTTAACATGGGCATTCCCTGGACCAAAACGGCTAAATATCTAGGAGTGAACCTCGACCAGAGGCTTGCCTTCGCTCCACATATAAATGCAGTACGTGCGCGAACTACACTCGCGTGCAGCTAGCTTTACTGGCTGCTTAATAATAAAAACGAACTCTTGATCCGCAACAAGATTAGGACATACACCACGTGCATTAGGCCGATCATAACGTACGCGTCGCCCGTGTCCGCTCATGTCCCCGAAGTCCGATATAGACGATTGCAAACCCTGTAAAATCGTTTTCCGCGTAACATTTCTGGGGTCCCGTGGTTTGTGAGAAATCACAATCTCCAAGTGGACACACATCCGGCAGTTCATGATAATGAACAGCAAGCCCTATTTCGATCGCACCACTCTAGCCATCCAAAGGAGGGAGGAATTCAGACAACAACAATACTCTACGAGACCGACATATCGTCCTAGCCGCCGAGGACCGCACCGCGTTCCCCGTAACTCCGACCCTAGTACCGGCCCGCGAGCCGATGATGATGACAAGTATAATCCTCCAAACCAATAATCGCAGATGCCTCTGCCCACAGCGTGGTCACTTAAAATTAAGGGTTGAGAGCGCTTAAAGCGCTCACCTGAAAGTCCGGTGAAGCTGTATATAGCCGACTAGCGTCAGGCTTACAGCAAGCGTCCAAACAAAACTTTTGTCGAAAGGATAAAAATATTAAGAAGTTCAGACACACACGAACCTGTCTTCCTTACCAACAGACCAATAGACAAATAGGGTAACCAGCCCCAAACTCACGATCTTCCTCTCCAACAAACCAATAGTCAGGAACGAGCCGAGCAATCGTGCAAGTCGACGTTGAAATAATCGGATCAGCTTTTTCCTACTTATTACTGTGCCGGATCACTAGAAATTCTGATGAGTTTACCATGTAATAACTGAACAATATGTTGAAATCATTTATGGTGACAGGCCAAAATGTTATTTGATTTCAGAACTCCGAGAAATCTACGAGAACCTCCGAGAAATCTACGAGAACCTCCGAGAACCTAAAATGTTATTTGTTTTCAGAACCTCCGAGAACCTTTTAGATATCTACGAGAAATCTACGAGAAATCTACGAGAACCTCCGAATACCTGATATCCTTAACAACAATAACCCTATAAAAATAAGCAACATAGGTTGCTTACTACCATATACCAGATACCTACTTAAAAGGAGTGATTTCTCTTCTTTCAGGTCAACGAGAATCGACGAGATCCAACGAAAAACTACGAGAATCCACGACAGTCTACGCGAATCTATAACAATCTACGAGAAGCAATGAGGCAAACGTAGAGCACGCGCTGCCCTACAGCATGGCCGTATCGGAGCATGAGGAGTCAACGGGAATCGACGAGATCCAACGAAAAACTACGAGAATCCACGACAGTCCACGCGAATTTATAAATCTACGAGAAGCAATGAGGCAGGCGCAGAGCACGCGCTGCCCTACAGAATGGCCGTATCAGAGCATGAAGAGTCAATGAGAATCGACGAGATCCAACGAAAAGCTACGAGAATCCACAACAGCCTACACGAATCTATAACACTCTACGAGAAGCAATGAGGCAGGCGCAGAGCACGCGCTGCCCTGCAGAATGGCCGTGTCGTGGCATGAAGAAGATGAGGCAGGCGCAGAGCACGCGCCGCCCTGCAGAATGGCCGTGTCGGAGCATAAAGAGTACAGACACTGAATTGAACTATTTAAATGACGTTATTCTACGTCAATTGTCGGTACCGCCACTCATATTGATAATTTGAGGGTGGTTTGCGTTGTTTACCCAGTAATTCTACTTTCGAAGTAGGGATAATGAAAATCCCTCTATATAAAGTGGCGTCTTGTCATTTCAAGATCAGTTGAGTTCCGTCCGCGATTCGTAACAGTCGGGATCTGCTAAAATTATGGCAGACTAGAGTCATTTGAGTACAGTGTCGATCTT
Source organism: Amorpha juglandis (assembly GCA_949126905.1). Lineage (NCBI taxonomy): Eukaryota > Metazoa > Arthropoda > Insecta > Lepidoptera > Sphingidae > Amorpha > Amorpha juglandis. The sequence continues at coordinate 5,529,127 of OX421393.1, forward strand.
AATAACTAGTTGACCGCAAATAACGTGATTTATAACCGCGAAGTGTTTCGGTTCAAAGTGTTAAAGTATCCTCAGCACTGTAACGGGTGGTTTTTCTGTTGCCGGCTCTTTTTCCCACCTAAGATTGTGCCTCCGAGCCGGTAGTAACTTAAAAGAGTGAATAAACGATAAAGTGATAACCCTGTGTCGTTATTATTGAGAGTTTTCATTCGCCGAACATCTTGACCACATCAAGTAAAGACTAAGGGTTGTAAAACTCTGACTCATCTACATGGAGCTCGCCGCGTCATGTATAATAATTGTTAATTATCGCTTGCTTTAACGGTGAGGGAAACATCGTGAGGTAACCTGCATACCTGAGAATTCGATAAGATTTTTCGAAGGTATGTGAAGTCTGCCAACCAGCATTAGGCCAGCGTGGTGGACTAAGGCTTGACTTGCATTCAGTAGAGGAGGCCCGTGCCCAGCAGTGGGACGAATATAATATATAGGGCTTATAAAAAAAAAAAAAACAATATACAATATACATAGATAGACTCACGCCTGTTTCCCATAGGGGTAGGCAGTGATAACGGATTTTCACCTGTTACGATCTTTACACACCTCTTTGGCCACCTTCACTTTTATTAAATTCTTCAGGGTTCGTATCAGGGTTGCTTCATTCATATCAGGGTTGAATAGCTTTTAATTTATTTTTTTATGGACGGATTAATTAATTTCTTTTGGGTTACTTATTGATTTAAATAATAAAAAAACACAAGTCAACTACCCTATTGTATGCTAAATGTTGCTGCTATTGTATGCTGGTGGGAGGATACTTGTATCCGACCAGATAGCGACCACCGTACACTGGTGCTAAAACCTGCCATAGTGGCCCACCTTGTGTGGGTCGCGTTCCAGGGTCAGCCAGTGTATATCCGGTTCTCCCCAGGGGGCTTGCCCCCTGATCCTAACCCTTTCCCCATCCCTTTTTCCTTCCCCTCCCCCTTGGCCCTTTGGCAGGCCGGCATGATCTTGCCGACCTACGATGGACACATTGTTTATCGTTGGTCGACACTATTCTTGGATTGCGCTACACTTACCATCAGGTGTAGCGTATTCTCTTTGTCGAGCCAGGATAAAAAAAAAAGAATGTGATATAATATCTCATATTATATCGCTATGACTATTGTAATATGGTCTTGCGTTTTTATATCCATTATGCATTTATTTTTATTTCACTAAACAAGATGATAATCTGTGCCAAACGTGCGTGCACTAGATGGCTAACTGCCTACCGCTTCTAGGATACAGACGTGACCCTACGTATGTAATGTAAACAAAGGTAAATACATTACTGACAGCCTCCGTGGCGCAGCGGGCGAGTAGCCGGCTGTGAAGCGAGGGGCGCCGCGGGTTCGATCCGCGCACCGAGACAAATGTTTGTGTGATCCACAATTATTTGTTTCGGGGTCTGGGTGTTGTGAGACCGAAAGTCTCCCGTAGTTCCTGATACCCACGCTACAAGACTCGTATCTTACTGTGGGGTCAGGACTATGTATGCGACTGTTGGGTGTATTTATTTTCGTGAATTCGAACCCGGTAGAGCCACCCCTGGCCGCGCCTAGCGGGGTGCGGTGAGGGTGTGTCTTTAAATCGATACATGCATGGGGTGTTAATTCTATGATTTTATAGGTGCGGTTGGTAACAGTGGTGTAGGCAGCAATGTATTGTACTAGACCGGCTGTGCGGTACATAGTAATTGTGCCTCTAAGTTACGGACAGTTGACCGTAACTCGGTATTACCATCTCGCTCGCTCTTAACTAGAAGTCCTATTTTTTTTGTAGAGCACGGTAATGTGACTGCACTACACCTGATGGTAAGCGCAGTGCAAGTCCAAAAAAACCAGCGACCACTGACAAACAGAGTGAGTGGTAGAGCCACGCTGTAAACAGTTTTGTCTACAGCATGAATGGGCTGCCTCGACCGGGTCGTTACCACAGTCTCACAGAAAACCGACGTGAAGTAGCGGCTTGCTGCTGCATTTCGTACGATGAGTGAGATATCCGGAAGCCCAAATCCCCTCCCCATCCTTTAAGGTCGGCAACGCGCTCATGATTCTTCTGGTGATGGAGATCACTTACCATCAGGTGACCCACTTGCTCGTTTGCCGGCCTATGCTATAAAAAAAAAAACAATGCTTACCGGTGGTAACCAGAAACATGCCGGCCTGTATAAATTCACACTTCTTCACACTCCGAAGAGGAAAAAAGCAATATGAGGGGCCTGCGACAGGACATGCGGATGACCGATGCAGGCTCAGGGGTAAAAGGATGTACTCCTATACCCGCCCCAACTAACCATCAAGTTATGTCGCAAGCCCCTCGGGAGAACCAGATATACACTGGTCGATTCTGGAGAGAGAGATCAGCCGATCAGATCCGCGCTGTAGTCAGTTTTGTCTACAGCATGAACGGGCCGGCACGGCCGGGTCGTTACCACTGTCGCACAGAAAACTGACGTAAAGTAGCGGCTTGCTGCTGCGTTTCGTACGGTGAGACATTTGAAGGCACAAATCCCCCTCCCCTTCCCAATCTCTTAATTATGCCTTCCCTTTAAGGACGTTCACTAGGATGTACACGGACGGGTGTAGATCACGTACTATCAGCATCATACTCGTTCGTTTGCCGGTCTAAGCCATAGAAAAACAACGTTTAATGGTTTCCTACGTTTACGCGGGTGTTACTCATTGAAATAAAACTAATTTAAACGGATTTTATCGCAATTTTTTTATTTTAATTTTGGTCGCGACGTTTCGAAAGCTTTTCTGCCTTCGTGTTCACGGGATGGACTACAGACTACAGTCTACAGTACTACTACAGTCCAGTTTTATTTCAATGAACGTTTACTCTCTGTTTTTAACAATCATTTCCCCTTTAATGAATCCCCCCCAATCGGCGCCTTCTCCTTCGTCCAGTCAGGTGGTCTCGGAGTGATTCAGACCTCGTTAGAGTGTTCAACGGCCGGAAACGGAAGTGGCAGTACAGTTGCGGTGTAAATGTTGACGGGTCGACGGACGCACCGCCTCGCCTCGACGCGACGCTGCAGCGGGCCGGTACATGAATTTAAAATTCATAGCTAGGAAAGATCGATAGAAAAGATAGAATAAATGTTCAGGGTTAGAGAAAAGATTTTAATAATAATAAAAATGAATGATAATAATGAATATGAGTGGTAGAGCCACGCTGTATACAGTTTTGTCTACAGCATGGTTGGGCCGGCTCAACCGGGTCATTAACACTGTCTCACAGAAAACCGACGTAAAGTAGCGGCTTGCTGCTGCGTTTCGTACGGTGAGTGAGATATCCGGAAGCCCAAATACCCCTCCCCTTCCCAATCCCTAATTATCCCTTTCCTTTAAGGTCGGCAACGCGCCCATAATTCTTCTGATATTGTGGGCATACATGGGCGGTGGAGATCACTTACCATCAGGTGACCCACTTGCTCGATTGCCGATCTATGCCATAAAAAAAAGGAAAGATCGATAGAAAAGATAGAATAGATGTTCATAGTTAGAGAAAGGATTTTAATAATAATAAATGCACCCAACAATCTTTGTCTTTTTCTGCCGCCAAGCAACAGTGTGTAAGCACTGTTGCGTTTCGGTTTGAAGGATGTTGAAGCCAGTGAAATTACTGGACGTTATAAGAGTTAACATCCTGGTGTCTTGGGGTGACGAGCGCAGTTCAATGCCATGCAGTGCTGTGTAATTCAAAGTTCAGTGTGGTGTTGCTTCTGTTTATGGGCAGGCGTGGCGCTTACCATCAGGCGAGAGCGCCTGGCTCGTCTCGTAATTATTCTCTTAATTCTCGTAATTTCACAGGCTTCAATGCCCTTCACACCGATATACAACAGTGCTTATTATACATTGTTGCTTGGCGGTCGAAATAGACAATGCGTTGGTACCAACCCAGACGGTCTCGCATACGAGCCACCCTACACCTAGTCACGATCACGACTATCATAAATATAAAGTAATCATTGGATCCTGTGAGTTATCCTGGACGCCCGGTACTCGTCGCATTTCCATAGAGCACGTCACGCGGACGTGTTAACACGTCACGACGGAAGGGCGCGGCCGAGACAGTGACATGAACGGGGCGGGTAGCGGGTTAAATTAAAAAAAAACACGGGTTGCACTCCGGGAGTGCCGGCAGAATTGAAAACTTGAACATCATCATACAGTGCTTTGTAATTCAAAGCTCCTGATGGTAAGCGTAACATAAATGTTATGTCTCATAATGCCCAGCAATTTCACTGGCTTCAATATCCTTCAAACCGAAACACACCAGTGCTGACACACTGTAGCTTGGCGGCAGAAATAGACAAAGCCATGGTACCAACCCAGACCGCTTCGCATACGAGCCACCCAACACCTAGTCACGATCACGACTTACATAATATAAAGTAATCATTGGATCCTGTGAGTTATCCTGGACCTTACTCGTCGCATTTCCATAGAGCACGGCACGCGGACGTGTTAACACGTCACGACGGAAGGGCGCGGTCGAGGCGCTGTCATGGACGCGGCGGGTAGCGGGTTAAATTAAAAAAATATTAGTATGTCCTTCTTATTTATGTCAGACGTCGACAAACTATAATTCTACTTTCTACTAATATTATAAACGCGAAAGTTTGTAAGTATGGATGGATGGATGGATGTTTGTTACTCTTTCACGTAAAAACTACTGAATGGATTTTAATGAAACTTTACAATAATATAGCTTATACATCAGAATAAGACATAGGCTACTTTTTATCCCGGAAAAAGCAGATCACGCGGGTGGAGCCGCGAGGAAAATCTAGTCTACTATACTACACAAGGTGGTAGGTCTCTCGTATGCGAGAGGCCGTCTGGGTTAGTACCACCGCTTTGTCTATTTCTGCCGCCAAGCTACAGTGTGTAAGCAGTGTTGTGTTTCGGTTTGAAGGACATTAAAGCCAGTGAAATTACTGGGCATTATGGGAGTTAACATCTTATGTCTCGGGGTGACGAGCGCAGTTCAGTGCCATGCAGCGCTTTGTAATTCAAAGTTCTGTGGGGTGTTGCTTCTGTTTATGGGCAGACGTTTGCTCATGTCGTCATTCAATCAAATAAAAAAAACAGTCGGTATACAGAATATTAGGAACGGCCATAACTATCTATCTGTCTATCTATACTAATAATAAAGCTGTAGAGTTTGATTGTTTGTTTGTTTGAACGCGCTAATCTCAGGAACTACTGGTTCGAATTGAAAAATTCTTTTTGTGTTGGATAGTCCATTTATCGAGGAAGGCTTTAGGATATATAACATTACGCTGCGACCATTAGAAGCGAAGCATCAGTGAAAAATGTTGCAAAAACGGGGAAAATTATTCATATTTGAAGGCTTCCGTTGCTAAGCTACCCAAATAATATTATTTGAAGGCTTCCGTTGCTAAGCTACCCAAATCTATGCTAATATTATAAAGCTGTAGAGTTTGATTGTTTGTTTGATCACGTGGGCGGAGCCGCGAGCAAAAGCTAGTCTATCTATATACCTATCTATCATATCTATCTCTCTGTCTGTTAACGGTCCGGATTGCACTGCGCGCGTCTTCATTAAATTGCACACAGATCCCCAACAAAATAAATTCGATAGATAAATAAATTCAAACCATAAAACTTTTATAATTGTAAACTGAAGGTAGATAATGTAACATTAACATTTTTGGACAACCTACACCTCAGTCCCCCCCGTGACCACGAAGGCTGAAAAGTCTTCGAAACGTCGGGATCAAAATTATTAAAAAACAGCGATAAAATCCGTTTAAATTAGTTTTATTTCAACATAAATTCGCTTCGCCCACCACCATGTCGTAGTCCTACACACTTAATATGTACGCCAGGGTGCGGCCGATGTGTCGCTTCTCACGGCCGCCACCGACATACCATCGTGCGCTTAACGGATATCGAACACCCTACGAATAGATGATCGTGTGGTTAATGAATGTTTTTGAAGTGATAACTTCTTATGGGAGGGTGAACCGAAACGTTCTGTAACGCGAGCGGTCCATCGACCAGCCAGCGTTAGCCGACCTCCCTGGAATATCGATAGTTTCGAAGTCCCAAGTTGCGTCACACAGTGACACGACTTTGACACGATTTTGACACGATTTTGACACGACTTTGACACGACTTTGATACGACTCTGTCAGGCTCCTCCGTTCTCACTTTAACCCACATTAGTTTAAGTTATCACTTCTGTCGAGCGTCCCGGGACGCACACTTTTTTTTTTTAATGGAATAAGGGGGCAAATGGGCAGGAGGCTCACCTGATGGAAAGTCATCACCGCCGCCCATGATTATCTGCAACACCGGAGGGCTTGCAAATGCGTTGCCGGCCTTTAAGGAAAGACTACGCTCTCTTCTTGAAGGTTCCCAAGTCGTAACGGTTCGGAAAGACCGCCGGCGACAGCTGGTTCCACAGAGTGGTGGTGCGAGGTAGAAAATCCCTAACAAATCACGCTGTTGTGGAACGCTGGACATCGATGTGGTGTGGGTGAATTTCTATACTTATTAAATAACATGTCCTGACTGACTGACTGATTCATCATCGCCGAGCGCAAACTATCAACGCTACAAGCATGAAATTCGGACTGTGTATTCATTTTGTTATGTAGGCACCCACTAAGAAAGGATGTTAGAAAATTCCACCCCAAAGGGGTCAAAATAGGGGATGATAATATGTATGAAAGACCGTCATTTTGAAAGTTACATAAACAAAATTTTGTATTTCGGTTATTGACGTAAAATAAATAAATACGTGTTTCAGGAATTTTGGAAATTTTATATAATAAGGGATGAAAAAGGGGGGTAAAGTAAACGCGAAAGTGAGTTTGTTTGTTACGGTTTCACTCCTAAATCACTGAACCGATTTTATCTACAGAGCCAGATGGGACCCTGGAGACGGTTTCTGGTTACTTTTATCCCGGAAAATGCTGTTCACGCGGGTGGAGCCGCGAGCAAAAGCTAGTTTTAAATAATTTTATTGTATGTTTTTTTTGTGGAAGTGGGCCGGTCATGTCTGCAGACGAACAGATGGTCGGTGGAGCAGACAGGTGCTAGAGTGGAGACCACGTCTAGGCAAACGTAGTGTAGGGCGTCCGGCTACACGGTGGACCGACGCCTTGAAAAAGATGGCAGGTAGCGGATGGATGCGGGTTGCCCAAGACCGGGATGGTTGGCGCTTACTTGGGGAGGCTTACGTCCAACAGTGGACGGCAATAAGCTGAGATGATGATGATGATGTTTTTTTTAATCCTGGCACTGATAAGAGACATAATCTGCCGACCGTCGAGGCTATGTCTCTTGACGGTCGACGTTATGTTTGGACTTCGATGTACTTAACATTCAGGTCCAGTGTAGTGGCGCGACCGGGTCGTTACCACTATCGCTTGAGCCGAGTCAAGTATTAGGCTGCGTTTCCACCAGAGATGTGCGAGGATGCGTAGCGAGGGATGTGTTTGTAAAGAACCAATAGAATCGCTTCATTTACCTCGCCTCGGTCAGCACAGCTCTGGTGGAAACGGCTCAGCGGAGCTAGATTTTTGCGCATACAAAACAAGCGTGGGATGTGTACGAGGGATGTATTGCGAGGAATGTGTGTTGAGAAGGATGTGTTGCGAGGTTTGCGCATACTGGGTTTGAGGTTTCACAGCTTCGCAACCTATCCTCGCACCACACATTAATGCGCATTGTCACAGCTCCGCTACACATCCTCGTAGGCACATTTTCATCGCACAGCTTTGGTGGAAACACCCACACATTTTCACAGCACAGCTAGACATCCTCGCACGACACATTTCCATCGCACATCTCTGGTGGAAACGCAGCCTTAGGCATATCATTATCATCATCATCAGCCACAAGACGTCCACTGCTGAACATAGGCCTCCCCCAAAGATTTCCAGACCGACCTGTTGGAAGCGGCCTGCATCCAGCGACATCCTGCGACCTTTATCAGGTCGTCTGTCCACCTTGTAGGTGGACGTCCAACGCTGCGCTTGCCAGTACGTGGCCTCCATTCCAGAACCTTTCTGCCCCATCGGTTATCGGTTCTCTCTCCATAGCTCGTTGAGTGACTGTGAGCCGTCTTATACGGCCCATATTCAGAGGCCTTTTGCAACCCCTTAATTAAATAAATAAACTCAATCCACCCCTCCATTGTTACAGATGCACCGTGGTCCTGTACAACGTGCGCAAGAATCGCCAGTCGCACGTGTTGAACTCGTCGCGCAAGAGCGTCACGTGCGTCGCGTTCTCGCCGGACGGCAGGTACCTGGCGACTGGAGAGTGCGGCCACGCGCCCGCCGTGCGCGTGTGGGACTTGCAGGTGAGCGACATCTGGCGGTCGGGGGAGGGAAACTAGAGAAATAATAGTTTTATAAATATTTTTTTACTTGGTGGAGTTTTTGCGGTTTATCGTTTTTTTTTTTCAATCCCTTTTTTATATTTGTCCAACTGCTGGGCACGGGCTTCCTCTACTGAATGAGAGGGGTAAGGCCTTAGTCCACCACGCTGGTCTAATGCGGGTTGGCAGACTTCACATACCTTCGATCTTATCGAGTTCTCAGGTATGCAGGTTTCCTGACGATGTTTCCTTCACCGTTAAAGCAAGCGATAATTTACAATTAATATACACGATACTTAGAAAAGTCAGTGGTTTATGGTCTTGGGGCTGGTTTCGAACCTGCGACTTTCGTCTCGACAGTCCGTACCATTCCCCGCTGAGCTATCGCTGCTTCGAGAAATAATATTGTTATAAATATTTTTTTTTGTAAAATATAAATCTGACTCGGTGCGGGTATCGAACCCGCGGCTTTGCGTTTTACATTTGGCTACTCGCCCACTGCGCCACGGACTGCTGTGGTCTCAACTTACAGATTAGATAAAATATCTTGGTTTGGTGGTGGTAGGTTCATATCCGCCCGGATAGCGACCACCTTACACATGGTGTTAAAACCTGCTGTAGTGATCCACGCCTGTGACGCCTTGCGTGGATCGCGTTCCAGGCTCAGCCAGTGTATATCCGGTTCTTCCGAGGGGCTTGCGGCATGACGTGATGGTTGATTGGGGCGGGTATAGGGGTACATGCTTGTATCACTGTGCCTACATCGGTCATTTTTTTTTTTTTTTTTTTTATAGCATAGGCCGGCAAACGAGCAAGTGGGTCACCTGATGGTAAGTGATCTCCACCGCCCATGTACGCCCACCACCAGAAGAAAGAAAGAGTCATCCGTCTGTCCTGTCGCAGGCCCCCCGGATTTGCATTTATACAGGCCGGCATGACTGGTGACTGGTTGTTGGTGGTCGCTGGTTTTCTGGACTGAACTACACTTACCATCAGGTATAGTGCAGTCACTTTGCCGTGCTCGGATAAAAAAAAAAAATGGGTGCGTGTACTTATGTACGCGCGTGAGAAGTTATACTTCTTTGGAATCATTAAATAACCAATAATAAGTATTTAACATTAATAATTTAATAATATTTAGTGTTAATTATATTAAATAAAAGTATTTTAATTTATATCAACATATCCACTCCACATGATAGAAGTACATTCTACTCTCTTCACGTTTATGCGAGCCTGGTACTTGTTCCGAATAAGAAAAAAACCTAAAGAGTTTTTCTTTGTCCAAATCGTCATTTGTTTATTAATTACGGCTACTCGCCATGAAAAATGGACATTCTACTCTCTTCGCGTTTATGCGAACCTGGTACTTTTTTTACGGCACCATGTTCCAAATTATAAAATAAAAACCGCATCTATATATAATTATATATATATATATATATTTATATTTATTTATTTATATTTATTTATTTATTTTTTTATTTCACTCATCATTTTTTCATAACGCGCCTAACTTCATACTGCTGGCATAATGTATAACAGATGCCATTAAAAAAAAAAAAAAAAAAAAAAAAAAACTTCATACTGCTCTCACGCGCCTAACTTCATACTGTTAATTTTTTCTGTTAATTTTTTGTGTCACAGGTGCGCGCGCATCTTAAAATTTCACTCTCATCATTTTTTCATAACGCGCCTAAAGAAGTATAACTTCAAAAATATATTTCGTAGGAGTTTACAATTTATTTGGTCGCGGAAACTACAGATTACATTAATAAAGGACTTCAGGAAAATATGTTAATTGTTTGTTTTTAATATTGCAGGATCCGAGTGCATCTGGTGCGGTCCAGATCGCAGAGTTCCCGGGTCACACGCATGGAGTCAGTTGTGTGGTCGGTATTATTTCATTTAATTTGACATTATAGTGGTATTTAATGAGATGACGAGTACCGCGTGGGTGGTGGGTCGAAATGCAATGAATACACTCGCGTTTCCATCAATAACCGTACAATGTCAATCCCGCTTATACAGGATTACTTTTAAAACAGCAACAACCTCGCAGGACTAGATAGCTAACCCCATAAGGAACAACTTTTGTTTTACGGCTTTTGATAAGTTTTTAGATTTTATTTTCTCAAAAATAAGTATAAATTAAATTTCCGGCTTGAACGTTTATAACTCTACGCGCATCCCAAAGATTATGTAAACAAACCCCTGCGAAGCGTGAAAAAGGGTGTGCAGCGCTAGCACCTTTGAACTTGACCCATTTATCTAGCCGCCAGCCGTCTGTCATTCAATCATTTTCTTTTTTCATGTATTCAGTTATGTCCAAACTCGTAGATCAAAGGCAACGGCTGATCTTAAAGGGAAGGGATATTTAAGGGATTGGAAAGGGGAGGGCGATTTGGACCTCGAAACGAAACCCAGCAGCAAGCCGCTACTTTACGTCGGTTTTCTGTGTGACAGTGGTCACGATCCGGTCGAGCCAGCCCATTCAATGTAAACAAAACTGTCAACAGCGTGGCTCTACCACTCAACGGTGTGATACGGTGGTCACTATCTAGTCGCGTACGATGGGATACATCGCATCGCAATTTTTTAAAACTTTATTTCATCTGACAGCCTCCGTGACGCAGCGGGCGAGTAGTCCGCTGTGAAGCGAGAGGCCGCGAGTTCGATCCCCGCACCGAGACAAATGGTTGTGTGAACCACAAATATTTGTCTCGGGGTCTGGGTGTTGTGAGACCGAAAGTCTCTGATAGTTCCTGATACCCACGACACAAGACTCGGATCTTACTGTGGGGTCAGGGCTATGTGTGTGACTGTTGGGTGTATTTCTTTATTATTTATTTATTACAGGCATTTTCCACATCGTCGAAGTACCTGGTGTCGGTCGGCTCTCAGCATGACATGATTGTCAATGTGTGGGATTGGCGAGCGAACCTCAAGTTGGCCAGTAATAAGGTAATTACATACGTAAATACGCACTCACGCCTGTAATGTAAGTGGTAGGCAGAGGTGTAACCTAACTACACCTGTACGCCGATCGTGATAGGGGGCCGAGGCCCGTGCCCAATTCTGGGGGGTTACGGGGTTGGTGTTATAAGAAAATGAGACGCTCCATTAAGCGTCGCAAAACTACATTTTTTTAACACTTACAAGGTGGTAAGTCCCTCGTATGCGAGCGGCTGTCTGTGTTGGTACTACCGCCTTGTTTATTTCAGCCGCCAAGCAATAGTGTGTAAGCACTGTTGGGTTTCGGTTTGAAGAACATTGAAGCCAGTGAAATTACTGGACATTATGTCACTTAACATCTTATGTCTCGGGGTGACGAGCGCAGTTCAGTTCCATGCAGTTTATGTGGTGTTGCTTCTGTTTACGGGCAGGCGTTGCGCTTACCATCAGGCGATCGCCTTGCTCGTCTCGTCGATACGAGGGACCTACCACTTTGTAGTGTCTCGTGTACTAAAGGTCGTGTGTCACGTTGCAGGTGTCGTCGCGAGTGAAGGCTGTCAGTTTCGCCGAGAATGGAAACTACTTCGTCACGGTGGGGTTCAGGCACGTCAAGTTCTGGTATCTGGAGTACTCCAGGAATGCCAAGGTGAGTGGTTGAGGAGATTGGTTGTTTTGTTTACAAGTTACAGTAGAGCTACTGTTGACCCTTGGTTCCCAAAGTGGTTCAGGTGGACGCCCAGGGGTCAACGGGAGACCCTCTTCGGAGAGGAAAGAAGCAAATCGAGGGACCTACGACAGGACAGGCGGATGACCGATGCAGGCACAGCGATACAAGGTACCCTTTTATCTGCCCCAACCAACCATCAAGTCACGTCGCAAGCCGCTCTAGAGAACCGGATATATACTGGTTGATCCTGGAACGCAATTTACACAAAATCTAAAATCAAAACATTTATTGAATCAATAAAATGTCAAACATCATTTAGATTCAGTCAAATTTTAACTCTACCGTCAGTTCGGGATGCTGATTCGTTAAAGAAGAACGGGCAAGAAACTCTAACGTTGCTCTTTTCTAAACTTATTTACAATACATTTTAGCACTACATACATTGAAGTGTTATTTATATGAGTTAGAGCAGCTCAATTTATGCCAACGAGGAACGTCATAAAGTAAAATAATTATGTAGATTATAATAGTTTTTTGTGCATGATCCTCAAGAACTATATGAATAAATAATTAAGAGCTTGAGTAGACCAGTCCACACAAGCAGCACCCGTTCACGAGCATGACGCATGTGCCATGTTACAGGGAAGTGACCGACCCGGCACACAAAATGGCGTGGCACACATGGCGTGTAGATTTCTATATTTATAAAAATATTTCGCGATTTTTCCGCCCCTGAACGCTAGATGTCGCTCATCACCTCAATTGTATATTTTCCTCCCAATAACTCGTCGCAATTTGTTTCCAGTTCAAAGAGCCGGTGCCGTTGATGGGCAGGTCGGCGATACTGGGCGAGCAGAAGGACAACGAGTTCTGCGACGTGGTCTGCGGCCGTGGAGTCGCGGCGGACAGCACGTACGCGATCACGCGCGGCGGCCTGCTGTGCGAGTTCAACAGCAGGCGGCTGCTGGACAAGTGGGTCGAGCTGAGGGTACGTGGGGGGGGGGGGGATTATTACTTCTCATGGGAGGGTGAACCGATTCGTTCCGTAACGCGAGCGGTGTTCGAGAATTTTCGAGAGTTTTCGAGAATATTCGAGTACTTTCGAGAACATTCGAGAACATTCCGTGAGACGTCACGCGGGCCGGATGACCGCTGATAGGGTAGGTCGGCGATACTGGGCGAGCAGAAGGACAACGAGTTCTGCGACGTGGTCTGCGGTCGGGGCGTCGCGGCGGACAGCACGTACGCGATCACGCGCGGCGGCCTGCTGTGCGAGTTCAACAGCAGGCGGCTGCTGGACAAGTGGGTGGAGCTGAGGGTACGTAGGGGGAGGGGGGGATTATCACATTTTAGAAGGTTCGAAAATATTCGAGAATGTTCGAGAACTTTCGAAAACTTTCGAAAACTTTCGAGAACATTCGAAAACTTTCGAGAACATTCCGTGAGTGGTCACGCGGGCCGGATGACCGCTGATGGGCAGGTCGGCGATACTGGGCGAGCAGAAAGACAACGAGTTCTGCGACGTGGTCTGCGGCCGTGGAGTCGCGGCGGACAGCACGTACGCGATCACGCGCGGCGGCCTGCTGTGCGAGTTCAACAGCAGGCGGCTGCTGGACAAGTGGGTCGAGCTGAGGGTACGTAGGGGGGGGGATTATCACATTTTAGAAGATTCGAAAATATTCGAGAATTTTCGAGAACTTTCGAAAACTTTCGAGAACATTCCGTGAGTGGTCACGCGGGCCGGTTGACCGCTGATATGGTAGGTCGGCGATACTGGGCGAGCAGAAGGACAACGAGTTCTGCGACGTGGTCTGCGGTCGGGGCGTCGCGGCGGACAGCACGTACGCGATCACGCGCGGCGGACTGCTGTGCGAGTTCAACAGCAGGCGGCTGCTGGACAAGTGGGTGGAGCTGAGGGTACGTGGGGGGGGGGGGGGTCAATTATCACATTTTAGAAGGTTCGAAAATTTTCGAGAATTTTCGAGAACTTTCGAAAACTTTCGAAACCTTCGAGAACTTTCCGTGAGTGGTCACGCGGGCCGGTTGACCGCTGATGGGTAGGTCGGCGATACTGGGCGAGCAGAAGGACAACGAGTTCTGCGACGTGGTCTGCGGCCGTGGAGTCGCGGCGGACAGCACGTACGCGATCACGCGCGGCGGCCTGCTGTGCGAGTTCAACAGCAGGCGGCTGCTGGACAAGTGGGTGGAGCTGAGGGTACGTGGGGGGGGGGGGGGATTATCACATTTTAGAAGGTTCGAAAATTTTCGAGAATATTCGAGAACTTTCGAGAATTTTCGAGAACATTCCGTGAGTCGTCACGCGGGCCGGATGACCGCTGAAGGGCTGGTTGGTGATACTGGGCGAGCAGAAGGACAACGAGTTCTGCGACGTGGTCTGCGGCCGGGGCGTCGCGGCGGACAGCACGTACGCGATCACGCGCGGCGGCCTGCTGTGCGAGTTCAACAGCAGGCGGCTGCTGGACAAGTGGGTCGAGCTGAGGGTACGTTGCGGGGGGGGGGGGGGATTATCACATTTTAGAAGATTCGAAAATATTCGAGAATTTTCGAGAACTTTCGAGAACTTTCGAGAACATTCCGTGAGTCGTCACGCGGGCCGGATGACCGCTGATAGGGTAGGTCGGCGATACTGGGCGAGCAGAAAGACAACGAGTTCTGCGACGTGGTCTGCGGCCGTGGAGTCGCGGCGGACAGCACGTACGCGATCACGCGCGGCGGCCTGCTGTGCGAGTTCAACAGCAGGCGGCTGCTGGACAAGTGGGTCGAGTTGAGGGTACGTAGGGGGGGGGGGGTGCTAATTATCACATTTTAGACGTGTTAACTTCTTATGCGATCAACGGAAGTTGCGAAAATTTTCGAGAATATTCGAAAACTTTCGAGAACATTCCGTGAGACGTCGCGCGGGCCGCTGATAGGTCAGCGATACTGGGTGAGCAGAAGGACAACGAGTTCTGCGACGTGTACGTAGTAGTAGTACGTAGGGGGGGGGGGGTGAAATTATAATTATTGAAGTGATAACTTCTTATGGGAGGATGAACCGATGCGTTCCGTTACGCGAACGGTCCATCGATCAACGGAAGGTTCGAGAACATTCCGTGAGCCGTTCAAGTGAAGACGTGATAGAAGTGATAACGACCCCTGAACATCCTCAACTCATGATAAGTTTTATGTGAGGGTTGTGAATGCTCTGAAAAATTCGTTCGACTACAAAAAATACAACAGTAAAGATGATACATGTCTTCCGTAAGACAATGGCACCAACCCAGTCGAATTCTCTCATGCATGCTGTAGACAAAACTGGTTACGACTCTATCACTTTCTTCTAAACGACGTGTAATGACATCTAGTGGGTAATTATGGAACTAACTAGTGGCGCCATCTATTGTTGAGTGGCGATGGAGTTAACGTTCATTGATATATTGTGTTGACAAGGTTGTAATCATCGTCAATCAATCGACGACGGTCGTAATTAAATGTTATCGATATGATTTTGCATCTTTAAAGGTCATTGGTGCCATTTTAATAATGTTTATTTATTAATATGTGAAGAGAAAATGTTGTACTTTTTTTAAGTATGTGCGAACGGAGGATTGTGAAATTTGGCATAACAAAAGTATACAGGTAAAAAAAAATTAGAATCGAGTAAATGTTCATTTTATTGTGCTAAATTATTAAATTTAAGTGGGTTAATTCCATTTTTTTTTTAGATAATCATAAATGAAACATTCGCGTCATACGATTATGCAAAGTAGAACTTTAAATTATTGATTTAAGCTAATCAATTGCATCATCATCATCATCAACGTCCACTGCTGAACATAGACCTCCCCAAAAGATTTCCAGACCGACCTGTTGAAAGCGGCCTGCATCCAGCGACTTCCTGCGACCTTTATCAGAAAATATACATATGCAATAGCCAATATAAATATTAAACTGATTTTGCATTACACCTGATGGTAAGCGTAGTGCAGTCTAAAAACTAGCGACCACCGACAATGAGTTCATCGGTGGTCACCAGAATCATGCCGGCCTGTATAAATGCTTCTTCCCTCTTCGGAGAGGGAAGAAGCAAATCGAGGGGCCTGCGACAGGACAGGCGGATGACCGATGCAGGCACAGGGATACAAGGATGTACCACTATACCCGCCACAACACCCATCAAGTCATGTCGCAAGCCCCTCGGGAGAACCGGATATACACTGGCTGATCCTGGAACGCGATCCACACAATATGTTGATCATTATGGCAGGTGTACGGTGGTCGCTATCCGGGCACTATAAATATCCTACCACCAGTAAAATTGTTTTTTTTTATTTATATTCCAGACGACGTCCGCGAACTGCATGGCGATAGGCGCCAAGTACATATTCGTCGGTTGCGCGGAGGGTATAGTGCGTTGTTTCGCTCCCGACTCGCTGCAGTACATCACGACGTTACCTCGCACGCACTACCTGGGCGTCGACGTCGCGCAGGGCGTCAACATCAAGTAAGTAGAACGTTGTTTTTTTTCTTTAATATTCCAGACGACGTCCGCGAACTGCATGGCGATAGGCGCCAAGTACATATTCGTCGGTTGCGCGGAGGGTATAGTGCGTTGTTTCGCGCCCGACTCGCTGCAGTACATCACGACGCTACCTCGCACGCACTACCTGGGCGTCGACGTCGCGCAGGGCGTCAACATCAAGTAAGTAGAACGTTGTTTTTTTTCTTTAATATTCCAGACGACGTCCGCGAACTGCATGGCGATAGGCGCCAAGTACATATTCGTCGGTTGCGCGGAGGGTATAGTGCGTTGTTTCGCGCCCGACTCGCTGCAGTACATCACGACGTTACCTCGCACGCACTACCTGGGCGTCGACGTCGCGCAGGGCGTCAACATCAAGTAAGTCGAACGCTGTTTTTTTTTTCTTCCTAGAACGGCATAGTATCGAACAGTGTTATTTAAGCTAGCATGACAAAGTGGTTATTATTATAGTTGAGAGAGAGAGAGAGATGTGAGAAAGATAGAGGTAGAGGTTGAGAGAGATGGAGATAGAGGTTGAGAGAGATAGTGATAGAGTAAGATAGACGTAGGGATACAGATAGAAATAGAGATACAGACACAGACAGAGATACAGATACAAAGGACAGAGATACAGATCGTGACAGTGATACTAGTACATCACGACGCTGCCTCGCACGCACTACCTGGGCGTCGACGTCGCGCAGGGAGTCAACATCAAGTCAGTGTTGAACAGCGTTTTTTTTTTGTCGTAGAACAGCATAGTGGTAATTGTTATAATTGATAGAGAGGGAAGTGAGAGAGATAGAAATAACGAGTGAGAGAGATAGAGAGTGAGAGAAATAGCGATAGCGATACAGATTGAAATACAGATACAGAGATACTGATCGTGACAGTGATGCTAGTACATCACGACGTTACCTCGCACGCACTACCTGGGCGTCGACGTCGCGCAGGGCGTCAACATCAAGTCAGTAGAACGCTGTTTTTTTTCTTCCTAGAACGGCATAGTATCGAACAGTGTTATTTAAGCTAGCATGACAAAGTGGTTATTATTATAGTTGAGAGAGAGAGAGATGTGAGAAAGATAGAGAGTGAGAAAGATAGAGATAGAGGTTGAGAGAGATGGAAATAGAGGTTGAGAGAGATAGGGATACAGATAGAAATACAGATACAGACACAGACAGAGTTACAGATACAGAGACAGAGATACTGATCGTGACAGTGATAATAATACATCACGACGCTACCTCGCACGCACTACCTGGGCGTCAACATCAAGTCAGTGTTTAATAAATACGAGAAATTAGTTATTTGTAATCAGGGTTCGAGGATATATATCAATGGATATATATCAAGATATATATCCGATATATATCTGATATATATCAGACTGGGTTTCATGATATATATCAATGAATATATATATCAAATGTTTTATAATATATTGCAATACAAAAATGGTTAAATAAATTAATATTAAGTAATTTTTAACGCTTGTTACTGTATTTCTACTTCCCAAATGTAGATGGCGTGGGAGTAGAGTTAAAACATACTCCCTAATGGTAAGTTCTAATCCATTAATGGCAACACTTCTGTCCTAAAAGAAGATTTTATGTTTTTTAGTTGATTATGTCTTATCTAAAAGTAGATTTTGCAATATTCAAACAGTATTCATAAATAATACAATAAAATAATAATATGGCTTTCATACAAAATGGATATATATCAAACTTGATATATATCGGATATATATCATAAACATCCGATATTTTGATATTTATAATAAATATCGGATATTTTCGAACCCTGTTTGTAATATACCATTTTATTTCAAGTGTATCAATGAATGACAAGTGACATATATCATTCAAATAATTACTCTTCTTTGACGTGACTGACATACACTATGCTATTAGCAGAGGAAGAGGTAAATATCCAATAGTGTTGGACAGTTTGTTTTTTGATCCTAGAACGGCATAGTGGTCATTATTATTGTTGAGAGAGAGAGTGAGAGAGATAGAGATAACGAGTGATAGAGATAGCGATACAGATAGAAATACACATACAGAGATACTGATCGTGACAGTGATACTAATACATCACGACGTTGCCGCGCACGAACTACCTGGGCGTCGACGTCGCGCAGGGCGTCAACATCAAGTAAGTAGAACAGCGTTTTTTTTTTGTCGTAGAACGGTATAGTGGTTATTGTTATTGTTGAGAGAGAGAGAGAATTAAGAAAGATGGAGAGAGACGGAGATAGTGAGCGAAAGAGATAGAGATAACTAGTGAGAGAGATGCAGACAAAACTGTCTACAGCAGTGTTTCTCAACGTGGGGCCCCGCCCCGCAGGACGGCAATTTGATAGTCAATGGGGTAATTTAAAAATAGACTCGACACGACTTTCAACCCTTTCGCTTTGGGTTATTTAAATGCAATGCTAGATATCGGTGACAAATTTAACAAAAAAATGTTAAGGCATGGCCTAAAAAAGGTTGGGAAACACTGGTCTACAGGGTTATTTTTTATAGCATAGGCCGGCAAACGAGCAAGTAGGTCACCTGATGGTAAGTGATCTCCACCGCCCATGTACGCCCACCACCAGAAGAATCATGGCCGCGTTGCCGACCTTAAAGGAAAGGGATAATTAGGGGTTGGGAAGGGGAGGGGATTTGGGCTTCCGGATATCTCACTCACCGTACGAAACGCAGCAGCGAGCCGCTACTATACGTCGGTTTTCTGTGAGACAGTGGTAACGACCCGGTCGAGCCGGCCCATTCGTGCTGTGGACAAAACTGTCTACAACAGTGTTTCCCAATATTTTTTAGGCCATGAAGAATATATATAATATTAATATTTTTTTTTATTAAAGAACCTTAAATTTTTTTTGTTAATTTTTTCACCGATGTGCTAGATGCATTGCATTTAAATAACCCAATCCCAACCAACCGTGTCGAGTCCATTTTTAAATTGCCCCCCTTAACTATCAAATTGCCCCCCTGTGGGGCGTGGGCCCCACACGTTGGTAAACACTGCTCTACAGCGTGGCTCTACCACTTTACATTTAAAATTTAAGTTTTAAAAGTGACCCTGTAACTTTGTCTCTGCAGTCACATGTTCCGTCAGCCGTCACAAGCCCGGTACCCTGACGCGGTCGCGTTGACGTACGACGAGAGGAATCACAAGCTGACGGCCGTCTACAACGATCACAGCCTTTACGTGTGGGACGTCAGAGATATCAAACGGGTGAGTGGTCAGCCTACTTCCTACTAAATACGAAATAGTAATAATATAATAGGGCCTGATTTCGGCGAAATGTACCACAGATCTATTTTTAATATGTTATTTGCTATTTTATTTTATCCTTGTATTCTTTGTGTGATGTGTTACATGAGCCGAAATAAAGCTTTTATCTATCTATCTATCTACTAATATTATAAACGTGAAAGTTTGTAAGTATGGATGGATGGATGTTTGTTACTCTTTCACGTAAAAAGTACTGGTTGGATTTTGATGAAACTTTACAATAATATAGCTTATACATCAGAATAAGACATAGGCTACTTTTTATCCCGGAAAAAGCAGATCACGCGGGCGGGGCCTCGAGCAAAAGTTAGTATTACATATTGTTTGTTCTGTCTCTTTCACTTTATGAGTTGTGTACATGGATGATGTGGCGGTAAAGTAACGGAATTCAATGACAGTTTTTGACGAGACGAGCAAGGCGCTCGCCTGATGCTTGCCCATAAACAGAAGCAACACCACACAGAACTTTGAATTACAAAGCACTGCATGGCACTGAACTGCGGTCGTCACCCTGAGTCATAAGATGTAAAGCCTCGTAATGCCTAGTAATATGTCCTCCAAACCGAAACACAACAGTGTTTACACACTATTGCTCGGCGGCAGAAATAGACGGCGCGGTGGTACCAACCCAGACGACCTCTCGCATACGAGGGACCTACCACCTTTAACATATAAAATATCGATCAAAACGTCCACAATTAGCAATACGTTTTTAACACAAGTTCCTTACCAACAGGTGGGCAAGTCCCATTCAGCGTTATACCACTCGGCGTGTATATGGGGGGTGGACATGGTGTCCACAGCAGGGGGGGGCACCTTCATCACCTGCTCCAGCGACGACACCGTCAGGCTGTGGAGGATAGCCACCGCGCAGCCGCAGAACATATACAGCAACGTGAGTATAGGACGCGGTGTGTGACGTCATAGGACGTGACGTGACGTCATAGGACGTGACAGTGGTCGACTATACCACTCGGCGTGTATATGGGGGGTGGACATGGTGTCCACAGCAGGGGGGGGCACCTTCATCACCTGCTCCAGCGATGACACCGTCAGGCTGTGGAGGATAGCCACCGCGCAGCCGCAGAACATATACAGCAACGTGAGTATAGGACGCGGTGTGTGACGTCATGTTATATGACGTGACGTCATAGGACGTGACGTTGGTCGTATTTAGTGGAATCAGTTGTGGCACAACATATACAGCAACGTGAGTGCACGACGTGGTGTGTGACGTCAGGTGATGCGACGTGACGTCATAGGACGTGATATTGGTCGTATTTAGTGGAATCAGTTATGTCAGAACATATACAGCAACGTGAGTATAGGACGCGGTGTGTGACGTCATGTCATATGATGTGACGTCACAGGACGTGACATTGGTCGTATTTAGTGGAATCAGTTTTGGCACAACATATACAGCAACGTGAGTATAGGACGTGGTGTGTGACGTGATGCGACGTGACATTAGCAGTGATATTGGTCGAGTGTACCACTCGGCGTGTATATGGGGGGTGGACATGGTGTCCACAGCAGGGGGGGGCACCTTCATCACCTGCTCCAGCGATGACACCGTCAGGCTGTGGAGGATAGCCACCGCGCAGCCGCAGAACATATACAGCAACGTGAGTATAGGACGCGGAGTGTGACGTCATAGCACGTGACATTAGCAGTGATACTGGTCGATTGTACCACTCGGCGTGTATATGGGGGGTGGACATGGTGTCCACAGCAGGGGGGGGGGCACCTTCATCACCTGCTCCAGCGATGACACCGTCAGGCTGTGGAGGATAGCCACCGCGCAGCCGCAGAACATATACAGCAACGTGAGTATAGGACGCGGTGTGTGACGTCATGTTATATGACGTGACGTCATAGGACGTGACGTTGGTCGTATTTAGTGGAATCAGTTGTGGCACAACATATACAGCAACGTGAGTGCACGACGTGGTGTGTGACGTCAGGTGATGCGACGTGACGTCATAGGACGTGATATTGGTCGTATTTAGTGGAATCAGTTATGTCAGAACATATACAGCAACGTGAGTATAGGACGCGGTGTGTGACGTCATGTCATATGATGTGACGTCACAGGACGTGACATTGGTCGTATTTAGTGGAATCAGTTTTGGCACAACATATACAGCAACGTGAGTATAGGACGTGGTGTGTGACGTGATGCGACGTGACATTAGCAGTGATATTGGTCGAGTGTACCACTCGGCGTGTATATGGGGGGTGGACATGGTGTCCACAGCAGGGGGGGGCACCTTCATCACCTGCTCCAGCGACGACACCGTCAGGCTGTGGAGGATAGCCACCGCGCAGCCGCAGAACATATACAGCAACGTGAGTATAGGACGCGGAGTGTGACGTGATGTCATATGATGTGACGTCATAGGACGTAACATTGGTCGTATTTAGTGGAATCAGTTTTGGCACAACATATACAGCAACGTGAGTATAGGACGTGGTGTGTGACGTGATGCGACGTGACATTAGCAGTGATATTGGTCGAGTGTACCACTCGGCGTGTATATGGGGGGTGGACATGGTGTCCACAGCAGGGGGGGGCACCTTCATCACCTGCTCCAGCGACGACACCGTCAGGCTGTGGAGGATAGCCACCGCGCAGCCGCAGAACATATACAGCAACGTGAGTATAGGACGCGGAGTGTGACGTGATGTCATATGATGTGACGTCATAGGACGTAACATTGGTCGTATGTAGTGGAATCAGTTTTGGCAGAACATATACCACAACCTGAGTACTCGACGTGGTGTATGACGTCACGTTATGGGACGTGACGTCATAGGACGTGACAGGACATTGAATGCGTCAGTTGATACTGGCAGTAATATTGGTCGTATTTAATGGAATCAGTTTTTTATTAAATTGAATGACGAGACGAGTAAGTCGCTCGCCTGATAGTAAGCGCCACGGCTGCCCATAAACAGAAGCAACACCACACAGAACTTTGAATTACAAAGCACTGCATGACACTGAACTGCGCTCTTCACCCCGAGACAAGATGTTAAGTGTCTTCAGACCCAGTATTTTGCCTGGCCTCAATGTCCTTCAAACTAAATCACAACAGTGCTTGCACACTGTTGCTTGTCGGCAGAAATAGACGGTGCGGTGGTACCGACCCAGACGGCCTCTTGCATACGAGGGACCTACCACCAAGTTAAAAGTTACCATAACACAATAGAAAAAATAATCTAAAGATTTTCATACAATTCGTGTTAATTCCACTATTCCCATTCCAGGAACTGAACAAAGTCCTGTACATTGACCCAGAGCTGAAGTTTTTGAAGGACGTCGACCTGACGGCCACGAATGACAAGGATAAAGCTAAATCTTATGATGACAAGATTGGAGTCAGGTATGTGAACGTGTTGCTGTGGCTGAGATATATGTTAAATTATATTGTAGTAAACTATTCAATACAGTATGCGTTATCTATTGGATACTTACTCAATCCAGCCGCTTTACCTTACACCGCCATCTGTTAGAATCTTATGGAACTCACAGATATGTAAACAATAATTTGCAATAAAAAACATTGCGACTATAACTTGAGATATAAACTATCCTATCTTTCAAGTTGGGTCAAACTTTTTGTAAAATTTGATTAAAATCGGTTCAGTAGTTTAGGAGTTTATCGCGGACGAACAACGTGACACGACATATTTATATGTAAAGATTTTAATTTGATTTAAATTGCTCTAAAGATTTCATTATCGTTATTGTTAATAAAATTAGATGTTATTAACGGATCCAAAAAAGAGCGGTTCGTAATTTAACGCGAATTTTTATGTTCCTTTTTATGTACATTTCCTTTTACATAGTGATCCTAGTTTTTGATTACAATACAGTATAATACAATACAAAACTCTATTGAAAACCATTTACAATGCAAGTGATTAAAACTAAAAATTGGATTATTTATTAGATAAGAATTCAGTTTATTTAAAGATGTTTTTTTTTATGGCATAGATCGGCAAACGAGCAAGTGGGTTACCTGATGGTAAGTGATCTCTACCGCCCTTGTATGCCCACAATATCAGAAGTATTATGGGCGCGTTGCCGATCTTAAAGGAAAGGGATAATTAGGGATTGGGAAGGGGAGGGGTATTTGGGCTTCCGGTTATCTCATTCACCGTACGAAACGCAGCAGCAAGCCGCTACTTTACGTCGGTTTTCTGTGAGACAGTAGTAACGACCCGGTCGAACCGGGCCATTTATACTGTAGACAAAAGTGTCTACAGCGTGGCTCTACCACTCATACTTGTCACATTATGGACGAGAATGAACTTGATCAAGTTTCATTGTCACACCTTTTCCTCCATGCATGTATATTTTCCAGATGTGTACGCGCATCGCCCGACGGCAGACACGTGGCCGCCGGCGACCGGGCGGGCAACGTGTGGGTGCACGCGGTGCAGAGTGGCTCACCCACGGACGGCGGTGGCGGAGGTAGGAGTGCTCGATATGTATCGATATGTGATCAAATATCGATACATTTATTTGATACATCGAATCATTGAAGTCGATATATAATAATCGATATATTTTATCCGATATATCGAAATAAGGATATCGTAGAATATTTAGGAAAAAATCAATCATTACAGCTCTGTGAGCCATCAAATACCAGAATAAGTAATGGATGTTGTTTTTGAAGTGATAACTTCTTATGGGAGGGTGAACCGAAACGTTCCGTAACGCGAGCGCTCCATCGACCAGCCAGCGTTAGCCGACCTCCCTGGAACATCGATAATTTAGTCCCAGGTGACGCCACACAGTGACCAGTCGGCTTGGACCGGACTTTGACACGACTTTGACGCGACTTTGACGCGACTTTAGTTTAAGTTATCACTTCTGTCGAGCGTCCCGGGACGCACACTTTTTTTTTTTTTAGCTATTCGATATTATTTTTGTTAATCATTTTCTAATAAAGTCTTTTCCTTCCTACAGTTCGATATATCGAAAATATCGATATTTTTGACCGATATATAGCTAAATATCGATTATTTTTTGTACATGAACATCACTAGGTGGAGGTGGCGGAGGTGGCGGGGGTGGTAGTACCGCCACACTACTCCACACGCTAGAGGCCCACGACGCGGAGGTGCTCGCGCTGGAGTACTCGCCATCATCAGCGCCGAGGATGCTGGCCTCCGCCTCCAGGGATAGGCTGATACACGTCTTCAATGTGGATAATGTTAGTAGCCAATACACATAGTAATTTAAACGGATATTATTTTTGAAATGAAAGGATAGGATTGCTGGTGGGAGGATACTTGTATCCGACCGGATAGCGAATAGTGCTAAAACCTGCCATAGTGGCCCACTTTGTGTGGGTCGCGTTCCAGGGTCAGCCAGTGTATATCCGGTTCTCCTCAGGGGGTTTGCCCCCTGATCCCAACCCTTTTTCTTTCCCCTCCCCCTTGGCCTTTTGGCAGGCTGGCATGATCTTGCCGACCTACGATAGACACATTGTTTGTCGTTGGTCGGCTCTATTCTTGGATTGCGCTACACTTACCATCAGGTGTAGCGTAGTCACTCTGCCGGGCCAGGATAAAAAAAAATGTAAAATAAATTGTCATGTTTGTGTACGATAGCGCAATAAATGAATATTGTATTTAACTACAAAAATGACAGTATTTTTATACTGATAAACAAAGCAATTCGTGCGAATTTATTCCCTAACTATTCCAAAATGCACAATGTTAATGTTCAAGTTTTCACTTCTGCCGGCACTCCCGGAGTGCAACCCGTTCTTTTTTTCAATTATTTGGTTAAATGACGAGACAAGCAATGCGCTCGCCTGATGGTAAACGCCTGCCCATAAACAGAAGCAACACCACACAGAACATTTAATTACAAAGCACTACATGACACTGAACTGCGCTCATCACCACAAGGCATAATGTGTTATATAACATAAATCGGCAAGACTAATTCACCTGATGGTAAGTGATCAGCAGCTCTTTCGGTCCCACAACACCCAGACCTAAAACAAATGTTTGTGTGATCCACAATAGCTGCTGACAAATGTTTGTGAATCACACAAACATTTGTCTCGGTGCGGGATCGAACCCGTCTACAGACGTAAGAGTTTTAATAACTGCTTTTTTTTTACCATCCCCAGGGTTACCAGATACTCCAGACGTTGGACGAGCATTCGTCGTCGATCACGGCGGTCCGGTTCATCATGTCCAGCGGTGGACTGCAGATGGTGTCGTGCGGCGCCGACAAGACCATACTGTTCAGGCAGTTGAGAACTGTGAGTCACTTTATTTATCAGATAGAAAGAAAAGAAAGAAAGAAAGAAATTAAATTTATTTGAAAAGATGAAAGAAAGAAAAGAAAGAAAGAAAGAAATTAAATTTATTTGAAAAGATGAAAGAAAGAAAAGAAAGAAAGAAATTAAATTTATTTGAAAAGATGAAAGAAAGAAAAGAAAGAAAGAAAGAAATTAAATTTATTTGCAACAAACACAAAATACACATGTATAATTTTGTGTTTTTACTAGCCCTGTATTATACATGTCCCACAGCTAGGCACGGGCCTCCTCTACTGAATGAGAGGGGTTAGGCCTTAGTCCACCACGCTGGCCTAATGCGGGTTGGTAGACTTTACATTCCTTCGAAAATTCTTATCGAGTTCTCAGGTATGCAGGTTTCCGCACGATTTTTTTTCGCCTCAGCACCATGGCAGGATTTGTACCTTATAAAAAAAAACCGTTGAAACTACCTCAAAATGTTGAGTAAAAAAAGGTTTTTTTCTTTTGAAAATTTTTCTTTTTTTATAATGTACAAATCCTGCCTCCCACCCAATTTTTTGTGTCGTTAGATTATTGATTAAAAAAAATATTCAGCCCTGTATCACACTATCCATGCACCTTATTAATTAAAAAAACTGAGAAAACTATAATTATGTTATATTTTTTTTACCTCTTTCAGACACAAGACGGCAGTTACCAGTTCGCACGTGGTCAAAATGTTGCCGGCCGCACCACATTGTACGATATGGAGGTCGACGCCGGTGGCAGACATATTTTAACGGCGTGTCAGGTGAGTTTAAAATACCTCTTTAGTGGTATTAGTAAAGGAAATGATCCCTACATACAGCCTGGTTTGGTTACCGAAACTGTAAAAAAGTCGATATTTTTTTTGGTGTCGATGTCGATATATCGATAACAAAACTACTAATATATTGGGATTTTAATAAAAAAATATAGTTTTTAATATGTTTTTTTTTATCCGAGCACGGCAAAATGACTGCACTACACGTGATGGTAAGCGTGGTGCAGTCCAAAAAACTAGGGACCACCGACAAACAATGAGGTTATCGGTGGTCACCAGAATTATGCCGGCCTGTATAAATGCTTCTTCCCTCTTCGGAGAGGGAAGAAGCAAATCGAGGGGCCTGCGATAGGATAGGCGGTTGACTGATGCAAGTACAGTGATACAAGGTTGTACCCCTATACCCTCCCAAACCAACCATCAAGTCATGTCGCAAGCCCCTCGGCAGAACCGGATATACACTGGCTGATCCTGGAACGCGATCCACACAAGGTGTGGATCACTATGGCAGGTTTTAACACCATGTGTGCGGTGGTCGCTATCCGGGCGGATATGAATATCCTACCATCAGCAATAATAGATAAATAAATAGATTTAGTGTAATTGCCGAGTGTATTTTGATAATGCTATGTATGCCATGTATAGATTAGTTTATACTGATTTCTATATATGTTTCTTTTACTTTTGTACTGAATTGTCATAAGCGCTATTTCAATTGCCTACATGATTAATAAACTATTTGATTGCATTTCAATAACAAAACAGACCCTTACTGTCCTGTTTGTGTGACAGGATCGTAACGTTCGAGTGTACAGTGCGGCTCACGGCAGACACACGAAAACGTTTAGAGGAACCACCGCTGAGGATGGCACACTTATAAAGGTTTGGAACAATTCATAATACATTTATTTATGTCATTCAATAAAAATTACCGGGACGCCATGCGAACTGGAATATATCAAGGGAACTTGATAACTTATGTACGCACTCACGCCTGTAATATCCGAAGCGGTAGGCAGAGGTGTAACCAGTACACCGAGGTTCACATGTGTTAGGTTTTAGGCTGATAGTGAGCATTTCGTGATGGCAATACGCAATATAATTTTACCCGACCCGGGACCGAACCCGGGATCTCAGCAGTTGTCGACGCGATTTATTATTTAGAATTGAATGAATGATTTATTATTTACTAGCGACCCGCGCCGGCTTTGCACGGGTATAAATATGTTTGTTACAACATCACATTACAATCTTAGAAATATTCGGCTTTTCTGTACTATAATATGTATGTATTACACGTATAAACCTTCCTCATGAATCACTCTATCTATTGCTGCATTAAAATCCGTTGAATAGTTTAAAAGATCTAAGCGTACAGACAGCGGAAGCGACTTCATTTTATACTATGTAAATAATTCAATATTTCACCACCAGGTGGCGTTGGACAACAGTGGCATATACCTAGCGACGTCGAGTACCGACAAAATACTCAGCGTGTACGATTATTACTCCGGCGAATGTATGGCGACAATGTTCGGACATTCCGAGATCGTCACTGGACTCAAGTGAGTATTAAGGCCGGCAGAGAGTTTTGGCGGGAATTCTGACAGTGCAGTTCATCGCTTATTTTAATTTATTTCATAAACTAGTTTAGAGTTGTGTTTGTTGTATAAAAGTGGCGTGGATTTGTTTAATAAACATTGACAGCGATGAACAGTGTAAGGAAATATTAAAAGAAGTGAATTAAGCATCGTACTGAAAGGAGTTAACACCAAAACTCCGGCAAGACCTTGAAATCGACCGCACCCGTGTTTCATCGTTCTTGTATAAATAACTTTACAATAAATTATACTTGACACTGGCAAAATGCATAATAATGCGAAAGCCATAAATAAAAAAAAAAGAAGAAGGCCGGCAGAGCCCAACATAACCGTCCCGCCTCCCCCGGGGCGGGGAGGTAGTGATAAAACGCTTTTCCCCGCGACAAAAAAAATAAATAAAAAAGTAGTAAAATAACTGTATGCAAATACGCAATAACATTTTAACTCAAATCAAGTTAAAATTGAGATATTGGTTTTATTTTGCAAAACTTTTTTTTATCCGGGTACGGCAAAGTGACTGTACTAAACCTGATGGTAAGCGCAGTGCAGTAAAAAAAAACTTATTACTCGATTTAATAAACGAGTTTTAATGAACAAGAAGATCGGTCACATCCCTATAAAATAAGTGTAGTGCGTGAGCGAGAATAACAATGCCGGAGTGAGATAAAAGCTCAGCTGTTTGTCATGTAGTGTTGTCCAAAGTTGCATGTCGAATATCGACATGTTACTGATTCGATAAAAAAATGTTTTATCTATGTCCTAGCTATTCTTTTTTTTTATTTATGGCTTTCGCATTATTATGCATTTTGCCAGTGTCAAGTATAATTTATTCTCAAGTTATTTTTATAAGAACGATGAAACTCGGGTGCGGTCGATTTCAAGATCTTGCCGGAGTTTTGGTGTTAACTCTGGAAGCAGTAGTTTCTTTTTTCCTTTCAGTACGATGCTTAATTCACTTATTTCAATGTTTCCATACACTGTTCATCACCGTCAATGTTTATTGCACAAATCCACACCACTTTTATACAACAAACACTAGTTTATGAAATAAATTAAAATAAGCGATGAACTGCACTGTCAGAATTCCCGCCAAAATCATTCAATTGAGATATTGGTTTTATTTTGCTATTTTTTTTGTCGGGGCACGGCAAAGTGTACTGTACTAAACCTGATGGTAAGCGCAGTGCATTGAAATAAAATTGATTTAAACGGATTTTATCGCGGTTTTTTATTTTAATTTTGATTCTGACGTTTCCTCCACGAAGGACACGGGGTGGACTGACCACGAAGGCTGAAAGTCGGACGAAACGTCGGGATCAAAATTAAAATAAAAAAACCGCGATGAAATCCCTTTAAATTAGACTTGTTTCAATGTTTAAATTAGATTTGTTTCTAAAACCATTGATTATCGACAATGATTTTATTGGTGGTCATCAGAATCATGCCGGCCTGTATAAATGCTTCTTCCTTCTTCGGAGAGGGAAGAAGCAAATCGAGGGGCCTGCGACAGGACAGGCGGATGACTGATGCAGGCATAGTGATACAAAGATGTACACCTATACCCACCCCAATCAACCATCAAGTTATATCGTAAGCCCCTGGATAAAATCGGATATACACTGGCTGATCCTGGAACGCGATCCACACAAGATGTATGAGCCACTATGGCAGGTGTTAACACCATGTGTTTGGTGGTCGCTATCCGCGTGGATATGAATATCCTACCACCAGCTAATTATTTTAGTTTATCAAGATATTTATAAGGGCTGAAATATTTAATCGCACATTATACGGTGGTTAATTTTGATCACACTTTTCTATCATATATTGTATCATCATCATCATCATCATCAGCCACAAGACGTCCACTGCTGAACGACATAGCTCAGCGGATTAGCAAGCTCAAGTGGCAGTGGGCAGGCCACATAGCTCGCAGAACCGATAACCGATGGGGTAGGAAGGTTCTGGAATGGAGGCCACGTACTGTCAAGCGCAGCGTTGGACGTCCACCTACAAGGTGGACAGACGACCTGATAAAGGTCGCAGGAAGTCGCTGGATGCAGGCCGCTTCCAACAGGTCGGGCTGGAAATCTTTGGGAGAGGCCTATGTTCATACATTGTATACAGAAATAAATTATACTTAATAGTCACACACAATCCTGACCATACAATTGTCCCCAGGTTCACGCCCGACTGCCAGCACCTGGTGTCAGGGTCCGGAGACGGCTGCATCTTCGTGTGGCGCGTACCGCACGACATGGTGGTCACCATGCGGGCCAGGCTGGCGCAGCAGGCGATACGGCAGGGCAAGTCAGTACCACCACTCACGATTACCACCTTCCAGTAGTAGAGCCAGGCTGTAGACAGTTGTATGATCCAGTCAAGTCGACACTTTTTGAAGTGATAAATTTTTATGGGAGGGTGAACCGAAACGTTCCGTAACGCGAGCGGCGGCTAGCGGAAGGTTCTCGAATATTCATTCGAGAACCTTCCGTGAGACGTCACGCGGGCCAGTTGACCAGCCAGCGCTAGCCGACTTCCCTGGCACTTCGATAATTTCGAAGTCCCAGGTGGTGTCACACAGTGACCAGTCGGATTGGACCGGACTTTGACCGGACTGTGTTCGTTTTTTTTATGGTGAATAGACATGTTACCGTAATTTTGTTTTTTATATTGATAATAAAATGACGGTTTTTACTTATTTTGTAATTTGGAACATGTTGCCGTAAAAAGTACCAGGCTCGCATAAACGCGAAGAGAGTAGAATGTACTTTTATCATGTCGAGTGGACATGTTGCCGTAATTTTGTATTCCGGTATCTTGTTTGGTAAGTTTTCACTTCTGTCGGCACTCGCGGAGTGCAACCCGTATTTTTTTTTATTTGATTGAATGACGTGACAAGTGGTACAATTTAATGGTAGAGCCACGCTATAGATAGTTTTGTCTACGCCCACAACACCAGAAGAATCATGGGCGCGTTGCCGACCTTAAAGGATGGGGATAATTAGGGATTGGGATGGGGAGGGGATTTGGACCTCCAAAAAGTGTTGGTCTGCATTAGTTTTCCCCTTTCATTTAAGGTTTTTTGCAGTGATAACTTCTTATGGGAGGGTAAACCGCTTCGTAACGTAACGCGTTACGGCGCCACTCTGTCTGGCTTGCCTTTCTCTCACGCATACGGCAGCAGTAGGCAGGCTCCTCCGCTCTCACTTTAACGCACATAAGTTTCAAGTTGTGTATTTTTTTTTTATTATAAATTTTTAGTTTCGTTTCACGCTGGGCCGATTCAGTGTAGGTAAAACCTAGTGATTCATGTTTGAAGGTGTATTTTATTTCCAGGAAAGTATCCGGCGCCAGTAACGGCACATCGGGATTGGAGAGTGAGAGCGAGTCGCAGTGGGGTTCACCTCCGCGGGACATACCGACCGACAAGTTCGCGGCACCGCAAGTACCTGACTACACGTGAGTAGATACCAACCCTGTGTTGTACCGTACGCGTCCCACTGCTGGGCACGGGTTTACGCCTCTATAGAAAGGGTTTAGGCTTCAGCCTACCACTCTGGATTAATGCGGGATTGATAGCTGGTGGTAGGGTATTCATATCTGCCCGGATAGCGACCACCGTACACATGGTGTGAAAACCTGCCATAGTGACCCACCTTGTGTGGATCTCGTTCCAGGATCAGCCAGTGTATATCCAGTTCTCCCGAGGGGCTTGCGACATGACTTGATGGTTGTGGCGGGTATAGGGGTACATCTTTGTATCCCTGTGCCTGCATCGGTCATCCACCTGTCCTGTCGCAGGCTCCTCGATTTGTTTCTTTGCTTCTTTGGAGAGGGAAGAAGCATTTATACAGGCCGGCATGATTCTGGTAACCACCGATAAACTCATTGTTTGTCGGTGGTCGCTAGTTTTTTTGGATTGCACTACACTTACCATCAGATACTGCAGTCACTTTGCTGTACTCGGATAAAAAAAAGAAAAACAAGCCTTTACATTAGATATATTTTATGCAATTACAGGTTGCGGATAGGTCGGCTGCCTTCGTGGGCCAAGAAGAGTCTGGGCGACGAGCTGGCAGCGCCCGAGTCTCCTGCACCCGACCCACCCGCCAGGGGCAAGTGGGCCACCAGGATACACCCCGCGCCAGGTCGGTATAACTCGACTGTTGAATGTCCCCATTGGAGTTTTGGCGGGAATTCTGACAGTGCAGTTCATCGCTTATAATCATTTATTTCATAAACTAGTTTAGAGTTGTGGTTGTTGTATAAAAGTGGTGTGGATTTGTTCAATAAATATTGACGGTGATGAACAGTGTATGGAAACATTGAAATAATTGAATTAAGCATCGTACTGAAAGGAGTTAACACCAAAACTCCGGCAAGACCTTGAAATCGATCGCACCCGTGTTTCATCGTTCTTGTAAAATACTTGAGAATAAATTATACATGACACTGGCTAAATGCATAATACTGCGAGAGCCATAAAAGAAGAAGAATGTCCCCATTGTCTAATAGCAACACGGCGCCTATTCTATAAATCCTCCTTACAAGGTGGTAGGTCCCTCATATGCGAGGCCGTCTGGGTTGGTACCACCGCGCCGTCTATGTCTTCCGCTAAGCAACAGTGTGTAAGCACTGTTGTGTTTCGGTTTGAAGGACATTGAAGGCAGTGATATTACTGGGCATTGTGAGACTTAACGCGCAGTTCAGTGTCATGCAGTGCTTTGTAATTCAAAGTTCTGTGTGGTGTTGCTTCTGTTGATGGGCAGGCGTGGCGCTTACCATCAGGCGAGCGACTTGCTGCTTCATCCAAACGAGCAATGAACACAAATGAATACACACACACTCTCACAAACCACAATATAAATTAAAATTCAATACACTACCTACTTGCATAATAAATAACATCTATAATGAGGAGCACACACATACAAAATCAAATTAATAAATGGTCTAAGATCCCGGGGAACATTGACCCTTCACCCATCTGTTTACCGTATGAAAATAATATCTTAGGGTATAAAATGTGTTGCTGAACACATATCAATAGGGTTGCCTAAAGAAATATGGTCAAGGACATGATTAATTAACATAAAAAAAAAACCCGAGATCTTGTACTA
Source organism: Amorpha juglandis (assembly GCA_949126905.1). Taxonomy (NCBI): domain Eukaryota; kingdom Metazoa; phylum Arthropoda; class Insecta; order Lepidoptera; family Sphingidae; genus Amorpha; species Amorpha juglandis. The sequence goes on from OX421393.1 coordinate 5,562,808, forward strand.
AAAGGTTCTTAAGGAAGTAAAATAAGTATAACACTGACATGGGACACCTAAGGTACAGGTTTCTCCTAGTTTGGTGGTCAGGGTCACCAACCATTTAATAAACTGTAACCTAATTAATATAAATAGTAACTTGTAAGTGAAATGTAAGAAGGATGTAAGTGTAAATAAATAAAATAAAAATTCTGCTGGTGGTAGGATTTATATCCGGCCGGATACAAAACATAAAACCTCTCATAGCGACCCACACACCTTTCCCAATCCTTTAATTATCCGTTTACTTTAAGATCGGCAACGCGCCCATGATTCTTCTAGTATTACAGGCGTACATGGACAGTGGATATCACCCACCATCAACTTACCCACTTGCTAGTTTGCCAGCCTGTGATATAAATTGTTTCTTTTTCAGAAAAACGCGTCGACTCCGACGGCTCGAAAGACAGCTCACTCGACAGCGGTACAGACACGAGATTCATCGAGAAGAGAAAAGACCAGCCGGTGGGCAAGCAGGTATGTGTTGTAGCCCACTAGTGGGGTAGTGGGGTTGTGGGCTAGTAGGGTGGTGGCTGTGTTGTAATGTTGGTTGTGGACGGTGGCGGGAAGTAGCGGTGTAAAGTTTTCCAAAATTGTTGTAATTAGCGGATGCAGAAATGACAACACTCTTTGGGGTGTTCGGTGTTAGACAACTGGTCGCACCATATAATACCAAATCCACGGTCAAATTATGATTAAGCCGGGATAACCAGGTAGAAAGATAGATAATGTAGCAATAATCTTCTACTGCAGTTACCACTGTCTCACAGAAAACCGACGTAAAGTAGCGGCTTGGTGCTGCGTTTCGTACGGTGAGTGAGATATCCGGAAGCCCAGATCCCCTCAACTTCCGAATCCCTAATTATCCCTTTTCTTTAAGGTCGGCAACGCGCCCATGATTCTTCCTTTATCCACTTATCTATCCATTACCATCAGGTGACCTACTTGATCGTTTGCCGGTCTATGTTGCAAAAGTGATATTGGGATTTTCCGTCACGAAATGCTCAGTATCAGCCCGGTGTTTGTAGTTGTGCCCGGTATGGCGATAGGCTCGCTCCCTATCACATCATGGGACGGAAATAAGCTCGGCGAAGTGTGGGTGTACTGGTTACTACCTATGCCTACCCCTTCGGGAATTACAGGGGTGAGTGCTTATTTTTTTATATATATGATGTGGTATCCCATCCCCTTCCCAATCCCTAATTATCCCTTTTCTTTAAGGTCGGCAACGCGCCCGTGATTCTTCTAGTATTGTGGGCGTACATGGGCGGTGGAGATCACTTAACATCAGGTGACCTACTTGCTCGTTTGCCGGCCTATGCTATATAAAAAAGTGATGAGAAGATGAGAAAAAGAGTGAAGTTGATTTAATTTTGATTATTAAACTTCAGTAGTGAAATCAACAATGTATTGTGTGATATTTTAATTACTTCAATTCATGTACACTTGATGAAAAATCGTTGAATCAACATTCCAACACAGCCACGGTAATGTATATATGTGTCAACTAAAATATATGATTGTTTACAATTTACTTCACTTTAATATACTAGCATTTGCACGCGGTTGTATCCGCGTGGAAGTCATTCGACAGCGTCCGTGGCGCAGCGGGCGAGTAGCCGGCTGTGAAGCGAGAGGCCGCGGGTTCGATCCCCGCACACAGACAAATGTTTGTGTGATCCTCAAATATTTGTCTCGGGGTCTGGGTGCTGTGAGACCGAAAGTCTCTCGTAGTTCCTGATACACACGACACAAGACTCGTATCTCACTGTCGGGTCAGGACTATTTATGTGACTGTTGGGTGTATTTATTATTAATATTATTCCCATCATATTTTCGGGATAGAAATAGTGTATATCCTCATTGTGGCATGAATCAAGGATATACCAACATATCGACGCTTGAAAAACAAATATCTAAGTGAAACTGAGCAAACTTTACAGGAGAGTGATTTAAAGATCAAATTTTTAGAAAAAAAAATCATGAACCTCATCATAAACCGGATTTACCTCCACTTCCACGTGGACAGAACCGCCTGCAAAAGCTTGTGTATTATGTAAACGATTTTTACAATGAGTTATTAATATGTTTGCGTGTACACTCACAAATGGTGTTGGTTGGTGGTGGTTTGTGCGTGTAATAAATGTTAATGTATAAATTGACCAGAAAACTGTACGTTGGCATAGTTTTTTGAAGTGAAACTTCTTTGGAATCGTTGTGATTTGAAACTCGATGAAACGAGAATGCGTCACGCCAAAGACAAACATATTCATAAATAGGATTTACCCTGCGAGAGAATGGGATAGATTACAAGTATGCTATCACGTGTCTTTGCACCTGCGTACAACGAAGCCTTCGGTAAATGTGTTATAAACAACGTGCATTTATTTTTTATTGTTCGTGTTTTTTTATTGCATTTACGTATTTATTTACGTATTGTTTTAATTCGTTGGTTAATTAAAGTTAAATAATTTTAATAATTCTGAAAATGAATAGATACTAAATAAATATACGTTTTCTGGTCAATTTCTATAATGTTTTTCTATTAATATATTTTATAATTGGTTTATTTTTCTTTTTCTTGTTTATAATATGTTTTTTAATAATTTTTTTCTTTCCTTGTGAATGGTACAAGTTTTTGTGAGTTTCTACTAATCTTCGTGTTTTTATTTTACTTGTGAATAAATGACGATTATAGTCAGCACAAGTAATATTATGTACTCTTTATTTTAAAAGGATTTTTTCTAATATTTTTAAATACTATTAAGGTCACTTTGTGTGTTCGTTTTTACTTATAAACACTTTTTAACAAACTTGCATGTAATTTTAATTAAATAAGCAAATAAAACTTGTACCATCCACTCCCCTGCCTACCTACCTTACTGATTGGTTGCGGTGCTGTGTTACATTAGCGGCCGAAATCGCTGAATCTGTCACAACTGCCGCGCGTCGAGGCGTTGTTTCGCAATTTTGACGCGACCATACGAAAAACATACGATATATTGACAATATCGCCGAGGGCCGAGAAGGTTTTGTTGTGTTTTTTTTTATTTTTTCCGCATTTTGTTATGTTTTGTTACGTTTTTTTTGTTATGATTTGTTACGACGTAACAATTTGATGCATTTTGTTACGTGTAATAATTTGATGAAATTTGTTACGTGTAAAAATTTGATGCAATTTGTTACGTGTAACAATTTGATACAATTTGTTGCGTGTAACAATTTGATGCAATTTGTTACGTGTAACAATTTGATGCAATTTGTTACGTGTAACAATTTGATACAATTTGTTGCGTGTAACAATTTGATGCAATTTGTTACGTGTAACAATTTGATGCAATTTGTTACGTGTAACAATTTGATGCAATTTGTTACGCATAACAATTTTCTGCACCTTGTTACGCGTAATAATGAGATGCATTTTGTTACGTCATGCTTGTGTGTGTGCATCTTGTACCGTTTGCTGCGCTTTTGATATTGATCACAAAACATTGCATTATGTCATTGTCATATGTTCATCGGTCGGATATTTATGTTTGAAAAATCTAAGGATAGGATTGCTCTTTTCCCGCGTTGGTAAAGGTTTATATTAGGCATTATATTAGCTTTGAGGATTTTTGACATAACCGGGCTTCAGTTCATATCTCCGTGTATGCATGCAGTATTGAAAGCTTGGCTATATAAAAAGAAAATAATTTTATTTTATTGAATGACGAGACCAGCAAGCGGCTCGCCTGATGGTAAACGCCACGCCAGCCCATAATCAGAAGCATCACCACACATCATTTTGAATTACAAAGAACTGCTTGGCACTGAACTGCGCTCGTCACCCCGAGACATTAGATATTAAGTCTCACAATGCCCAGTAATTTCACTGGCTTCAATGTCCTTCAAACCGAAACACAACAGTGCTTACACACTGTTGTTTGGCGCTAGAAACAGACGGCGCAATGGTACCAACCCAGACGGCCTCTCGCATACGAGGGACCTACCATCTTGTAAAGTCTTTATATTATCTGTGGTCCGTGGTTGGAACACTGGTTTAATTGAAATCATATGAAATCCGTTATTTCACGTAGCATGTGCTGCTTCGCTATATGTACATCATTACGCTTTATAATCTGTGTGCTAAACGCTTATGCATTGTTTTGTTTTTATTAGTTTGTTTATTATTTGTGTTTATTTGGAGAATATTTAGTCGAAGAGTGAGTCGGGCCGGGCTGTATTGAATATAGATGGGTTTGAAATTTCGTTTTATTGCGGGTTCGATTACCGCACGGGTAAAAATGTCTGAGTGATACATGAATATTTGTTTCGGTGTTGTGGGATCGTATGTACCTCGTAGTTTCTGATACGGGTTATTATAGGGGGGTCCATATATGTGGCTTTTCATTGTATTTATTCCTTTCCTTTCTATTAAAATTCTTTTGTTCTTAAATGGAATATTTAATCGAATTTAGCACTTCTTTCATATTTGTATAATTTTTATCAATATTCATCGGTAATTATTAAATTAGTGCGAGATAGTATTAAATGTATGAATTTAAATAAATACACTAACAAAAAGTCAAAAATATCGAAACAGGTAATGTAATTTTTTTTGATAGCATAGACCTGCAATCGAGCTAGTGGGTCACCTGTTAGTAAGTGATCTCCACCGCCC